>CM071638.1:19974816-20391913 GCA_036419045.1 Scirpophaga incertulas | reverse complement strand
AAAGAGATACACAATTATATTATTAGATATACTTACACCAATTAGCATATCCCAAACTAAGCACTATAAGGCTTGTGTTATGGCAACGGATAGATATACACATATATTTTAATAGAAATATATATTAACAACCATGACTACGGTACAAATGCTCGCATTCATCACACAAACATCTGCCCCCACCGGGGCTCGAACCTGGGACCTCAGAAATAGTGACACCTTGAAACCGGTGTACTAACTAACCAATCGACTATGGAGGTCGTCAGAGGTCGTCGTATTGAACTTCATAAATGTTAATTAATTAATAATTTAAATGACAATGTTTCGATTTCCTTTTTGTTTTATTGCTGCGTTGAAACGAACTGGCCGCCTGATGGTAAGTGGTTACAGTCGCCAACAGAAATCAACATCAATCAACAAAAAATCACAGTTTCGTGATATTCGCAGTAAATCTGCAACCCCATAAATATTGGCAACATAGTGTACGGTGCCAATATCTGAAATACGATGTAAAATCACGGTAGTTTCACTGTCTTTCATACTAGAACCCAGCAATGCTAACACTGCTATTTCGCGACAGAAATTGACAAGACGAAGGTACCTGTTATAGAGCCTCTCTCCGGCAATTAGTCAATCCTTCAATAGTCATTCAGTATTTATTGTTTCAGAAACCATACGCTAAACACAAATATTGTAAATAACAAACTTTATCTTTTAATTGAAAGAAAAATTCTTTCAGTAGCAAGTAAGATTCTATAAGCTTGTCTCATTCTATAAGACTCATAGATAAAACATTTCTTAATGAGGGATCAAGAATATTGATATACGAGAATGTTTTTTAAGAATACCTAACATATATTGTGTAATATACTTATTTTTTTTTTTGGATTTGTCGTTGTGCATTTATTTTAACACAAATACTTATTTATTATCCTCAAAGGTTGACAATTCATTTAACACTAGATTCTATTGTAAGATTTTTGTGGCAGTTTTGTAAGACATTGTAATAAATCATTTTCAATATGTGCATACGGATATATATCAGTCAATGGTAAACGCGGAACGTGTTATCAAAGTCAAACATAATAATCTAAAAATGTTCTTTTTTGTTGAAAGAAAATTTGAAATATCGTAAATGATTTGTCACCATGTAGCAAATTAAAAATGTTCTCGTTTACGGCGACGAGCAGAGTGTGGAGCAGGTGCGTTCACGGCCTCTTGCATTATCCGCTACTTGATTCCTTGATTGAAAAAAATTCTTAAAGTAAAAGAGGTTGTTTCTGAATTCCGTGTTTAATGTTGCTTTCTTTTGGTGTGTTACAAATTTTGATTTCCGGTTGATAGTCACAAAATTTGATTTGAAACACCATTCAATATATTTGTTTTCTGTCATTAATATACTTTAATGTTGCAAAATTGTCGCAAAACTCCAGTTCCACACTTTTTTCAATGTTCCAGAAAAAAATATGCTGTAAGTTATATTTATTTATTTCAAAGTTAATTATATTTATACCCTTTTTATTTTGAGAGCTATGCTTGTCGCTTAATGGAGTATGGCTGTTTTGTAAGGAATTCCTTGAAGTCAATTTTACCGGAAGTTCCTTACAAAATTAACGCACTCCCTAGCAACGACTGTACAATGTTCTGTTGTTACGACGTAGTATTAAGCACTAATACTGATACTCTTTAAATTGTGATGTATAACTATCAGATAGTAGTACTCAGGTCACATGTATTAAAATATTATATCCCCCATATGTATTATTATATTAATTCCTTTGTGCGTCATGGACTTGGACAAAATTCGCCTTAGACTTTGATCTTAGATTTTCAATGAAATGAAATTAGGTCTCAAAAGAAAGAGAAATAGAGACTTAAATAAGATAATTTTAAGTTTTAAACAACAGAGTATTTCATTCACACTTTCTATTAAATTATAGTAGAAATAAACTAATTTTGATTCACAATTTAATATTATTTTAAAAAGTTAGTTTTCTCGGATGCCTTGTTTTGTTCTAAGTTCTACTCTACGAGTATATATATATTCTGTATTCCACTAATTTTAATTAACTTTAACACCTTTGAAAATGCTGTAAAGCGAAACCGGTCAGGTCGATAATAATTAAAATTAGTGGAACAGTACAAGAGTTTTATTCAACGAGTATATATATACTTTTTTTACTCTATATTTTATTTTATATACTTCTGTAATTGAATACAAAAATAAGATCTTGTTTTAGAATAAATTATCAAAATAATTTATAGAAAATATAACATTAAGCATGTCGCCTAGTGTACAGTCTCATACTGTACATATCATCATGCTTACATGCTGAGCAATATTGTACTGTGCAATGTTACCTTTTATGTACTGAGCAATATTTTACTATGTCATATAATTTTAGCTGCGTTTGCAACCTAGAGTTGTAATGATTAACTTTATTAATATTCTTTTAAGTAGTGTGCGATTAACAGCCACGAAGGAAGCATTAGCCAATTAACTTTACCCTTTACTTTTATAACTTTTATTATTATTATGTAGCTTAAATCACGTATCTTTATAAAACACGGTCCTTTATAAGGCTTGCGCGGGGATACAGATCCAACGCGTAGAGGCCATTTAAGCGAAATTTAATGAAAGTGTGCGTGGAGTGTACCAACTGGGTCTAATCTCTATCTGCACCATGAAAAATGCAGCCAAAGACTATACCCAGTTAGATGCACAGAAACTATTGTCATTAGTGATCAAAACGTTTGTGGCCTATTGCATTTCGATTTAGGTGGTAATGAAAACCGGGCTATGGAAGAGACTCCAGTCACCTGCCTTCTCAAAGCCTCCTAATTGATTTAAATATGGCAGGTGGTGACTCGCCGCTCACTAAATGGGCCCTCCAAAAAAGCAGACCAATATTGGTGCGAAGAGAGCAACATTGGTGTGAACGGCTAAGGGTGTAGAGAGGTGTGTCTGCGACAGAGATCGAGACGCCGTCGGCGTTATGACATTATTACACTTCCACCCTTCGAGCATTTGCTCTTGCGACTCCACTCTGTCCGGCTGGTTAAGGCAAGACAGAAGCGGGTGGCATACGCCCCCCTGAAGCACATCGGTACCCTCGGTGACGCAACTCACCGACAGCTCGCCACAAGCTGCCCTGAGGGAGACTGACTGCACTGATGGGGCATTTATGGCAGTCAAGGGGCATTAAATGCCCCACCAGCGGGCGATGGGGTCGTCACTTCCCTACGCCTTTATTATTATTATTATTATTCGACAATATACGTCAGTTTAACTTATGGTGATCTTTCTCTGCACACCGACCAAACTCAACCCCAGCATATTCATACTCAAGTGTACACCGTACACCTAGACTTTTTAAACTATGTAAAGATATATTCATTTACATAACAGACTGTTCATACATAAATGTATAATATAAATCATAAGAGATCAAAGTAATTTAATATCATCGATCACTTAGGAATTTTAATTAATTAAGTAGAAATGAAGAATGAGTCATTTCCATACCATGTAAACTATATCTAAGGTATTTTTTATAAGTCTATGATCTCTTTGGATCTCTGAACAAAATAGCCATACGGTCCTTTCTACCCCTAGCATTGCAGTCACTGACACGATTAATTGTCATATCGCAATGCACGATTCACGACAAAGGGCAAACATCGAATCGGAACTGGAAAGTACGGATATGTCGACATACGCTGGCATAATGCATAATGGATGCCGACACATACGAAGGCTCCATGCGGATTCCCTTGTTTGCATACATTTCTTTCTGGGATCCTACGGAGTTGATTTATTGCAATATACTATATCATATAAAATGTGAGTTGTTGTTTTGTACTGTATTGATTGATCGGCAATCATAATCGAATTAGATGATATGATTAATAAAAAAATTATGTTCATCGGATAAAATTATTAGTCAATTTAACATCGCAAAATTTACAAGAAATGGTACATAATTTTTAAATTGATTCGGTTTGTTTTATTTATTTATTGAATAAAAAAGAAAAAAAAACAAGTTACAGTCAATTTCAACAAAAATAATTTATACCTAAACATAAAATCTAGGTTGAAACACAATATATGTATATTCATACCTCACCTATTTATGAAGCGAAAGATCGACTATTAAGCTGATATGTTAGAAAGGGGATAGTGATACCAACCACAAAGATAAAGAAAAAAATATTGCACACTGTATAAGGCCGGACATTTTGTCCTAAAGGCCGGATATGTTTTTTTTATTGCTAAACATAATGTTTTTACAGCTGGGCTATTGAAAAATTATTTATACGTGATGTAAAGTGAGGATAAGGTTTTGCCGGAAGACAGTTTGCTCTCCGCTCGCCTTTGTCCGCTCGAGTCGGGCGCTCGTCCGCCCATCGTCGTACGAATTGCCACTCTGACAAAAAGCCTGACAAAAGCTGGACAGGCCGAACACGTACTTATTTGACCGGATGCAACCCCATAAAGCCAAACATGTACGGCTAAAGCCGAACACCTGGCAAGCCTAGGCGCAAGCAACGGTAAGCTAAAATTAAAAAAACTATATAATAGGAGACGATATAAAAATTAGAAAGAAACAGTTGGTAATCCAAAGAATGTAAGGGAAGATCAGAATATCAATATCATGTCCCGAATCCAGTTCTCAGCAGATTGACATTTACATACGCCATTGGTGGTATGTCGTTCTAAATTTTTACTTCAAGCTTCCTTTTTACTTTTGTTGTAAAAATTAAATAACTCATTTATTTCAAAAAGTTGCAGCTGTACATTTGCTTTATCTGACTATCATTGTTTTCGCATTATAAAAAAAAATCATGGCTTACAATACAGTCTTGCTGCCCAGCTATAACTAGTCACTCTTATACTATTAGCACAGTAACAAACTAGACAAGATAATATTTGATACATCTTATGGCACTCACTGCAATCTGACAATACTATAGGTACTTTGATAACAATTTTAGCATAATGATTACTTGAGGAAAGATTGACGGTCGTTGTGTTGTGTTGAATGACCCGGTCTTAATCCGCTGGATTAAGGTTCGGAAGAATTAAGGTCCTTTATCCCCTAGCTGGGGCAGAGGGCGTCCATGGTGAGTCTTCATCCCGCACGGTTTGATTTCGCTCCAGGTTTTTCCAATGGCTTTCGCTTCGCCAATAATAGTCCACCGCCAGGTCTGATTTGGTCAACCTTTCCTTGAGAATTCCAGTCTAGGGCTTGCCTCGGTGTGTGCTTTGGATCCCTTCGGAGAGTATGGCCTATTCAACTCCATTAACAGCGTTTGATCTAATGGTCGATCCGGACTTCATCACAACGTTCATCACAACCCAGGATACTGTGAAGACATCGGTTGACGAAGACCTGGAGCTTGTGCGAGATGTCTTTTGTGACCTTCCACGTCTCACACCCGTACAGTAAATACGAATGTCATGTTTGACCGGAATATCTTGATCTTAACTGTCTTCTTCTGTTCCACGAGCTTTCGACTAAGATTCCGATTTAAGCCTCAGGGAATTGTAATTTTACTTATATAATACTGAGATATCTATTACCTAGAAGAATATCTGACATACCTCGGGCTAAGCCTTTGTAATACTGAGATACTAATTTATCAGTTGAGGTAATTCGAGAGTTGATTATTCTGTTAATCCTTGAGCAATCTTTCGTTTTTATCGAGTTAAGCAAACAATTGGGATCCTGTAATATAACTAAATGTATCTAGGTAAAACATTTTCTAAATCAGGATTCATGATTATTAGTACGTATTTCAGGGATTCTAGGCGAATTGCGTGTAATGTCGTAATAAATAATTCTGAATAGCTAGTGTGTGTGTGTGTGTGAAAACGGATCACTTGAAATGAAAATCAAACAATTTCATACGAATATATTAAGAGACCAATAGAAGAACAGTTATTGAATGCAAATCGTGAAAGTTTTAAACGATTTATCTTGGCGCGAATTTAAAATGGTATTTGTTATAATTAGAGATCGGATAATCGGATGCATATTTACCTAAAGTTAGTTTAAGACAAAGTATGGAAACGGCTTTTTATTGTTTTGTTAAATAAAATTTTTCACCTTTCTGTTTTTTTATTCAATTATTTAATTGATTATTGTTTTAGTCAAACTAGCTCACTACTTTCGTATAATACTCTTCATGTAATAAATCGTACATTCATAAATCGCACGGGGAACTGAAACTAAACTTCATGTAAATATGTATGCATAGTTGTATAAATGAACCCGGAGTCTCGGTCTTTTGAAAATAAATACCACGTGCTAATTTAGTAATTTTCAAACAATATCACTACGTTAAATTTGCAGTCCCGTATTTTCCCGGGATTTTTATTTAACAAAATGTATTTTAAAAAGCCGCTTCCATAATTTGTGAGCCAAAAATTTACTTTAGGTAAATATGCATCCGATTATCCGATCTCTAGTTATAATGAAGATAGGGCAAAAGCAAATATGTTGACAGCCTCATATACACTGTCAAAAAACTTGAATAAGTCATTATGGAGAAAAGGTTAAATATGCAATCGTAAACTGCCATCAGCAATTATATACGTCTCTTATTTAAAAACAAAATGGGAACAGAGCAAAAGAGCAGCGTGCGAACTAATTCATTAGATTATGTAACGTAGTGCGTTCGTTTATTATACGAATATGTATTTAAATAAAAAAGAAAAGTAGCATGTGAAATTGTATTAAATCGTTTATATGCGCCGTATTTGTTACTTACAGTGCAACATGATTGCAGATTTGTAAAATAGGTCTAAATTCAAGTCGATAGAGTTCAAATACTATCAATAAATATTATTTTGTAAGTAAAATGAGTGTAATTTTTTCAGCGAAAATCTACACATGGTCATCTTTAAGGGAAGATAGAGGGAACGCTGCGTTGACTAATAGTGTATTCAAAATGACATCTAAGGTATACATTCCAAAAATAAAATTAAACTCAAATGGCTGCTTGAGTACAAGAAGAAAGGAATAATGCTATTTATTCCACACAGCGCTATTCCTTTCTAAGTACACAAGCAAAGATTTGAGTTTTAATTTGATTTTAGAATATGAAACTGAATGCTCCATACCTACTATCGTGCTATTGTCGTTATGTTATCACTTCGCATTATTACAATGAAAAGACAGTCCGCGTATTTCGCACTATCACTCGCCACCTGACCTCACCCCACTGGATTTTTACTATGAGGATACACCAAGGAAAAGGTATTAGTGACCGAGAACGACATTACGGTGAAAATGAAACAGCGGATACGGGACGTATCCGTTAAATTAAACAGTGACATCAGAGGAGATCCCGGTATAATGTTCTGTCCTCACACAGAAATGTTGCGTCGTCGAGCTCGAGATTGCAAGACACGTGCGGACACTTGGACTCGTTGAAGCGTAGAAAGAGTAACTCTTTAGTAAACTAACGGATGTATTATCCCAAGATCCACCCTTTTTATAAATAAAATTATTCATATCTTTATTGTATAAGCTTTTTTGTTTTGTGTATACCGTTTTTTTCGTTCGTATATCTAAGTGTACTTAATTGCAGTAGCTACAAAATGTTTTTGCATAACGTTTTATGGTGGAGTGCGATTTTGATAAATAAAAATCCCATAATTTGTTTAATTAATTTAAAAAATAAAATCTTTCTCTAAAATAGTTTTTACTTTTACGCCTCAATTTTGTTAATTATAGGCTATATGACTTGGTGGCAATAGTTTTATATTTGCCTCATATGTGTATGTAATATATGTTATACGTTTATAGTTTGGTATTTTGGTTGTTACATAAATAAGAAAAAAGCATTTTTAGATTTTAAATGTGAAAAAGGCAGACTTCTTAAAAACTCAAGCCATACCATAACTACTTGTCTTGTTGTTAGCTAATTGCTTATAAAATTCTATATATGATGTAATATGATTAATAGTTGTTGTTAATACTCTATGGTCAATGGATGGCTTACATATTTACTGAATCTATGTTTTAGTACAGTAGAGTTCTCTATTTAATTTTTATCTGTAGACTGCATAGTTTCTATCAAGTATATTAATGACTATACAATGAATTACAAACGGAAATAATATTTTTTGTCTGTATATTAATTATGCTCCTTCGTTTTTATATGTTAGAAATTTATTTATATCTGTGTTTCATAATATTCCAGAACAAACGATTCACTTGAACTGCTAGCTCCAGTCCTATTTTTTAACTTCAAGAGTGATCCCGATGCTATTGTAATTAAGAGTAAGAAAATTAGGTATTATCATTCCGTTATTTATCATTCGCCTTTATATAGGATCGATAGCTTTGTACAGGCTCTAGAGTAGCGTAGCAACAACTGGGAGTAATCAAAGACTAGTACATATGAAACAAGATATACAAATACTGAATTATAATATTAATTATTTATGTTATACGAGTATTATGAAATGTGATGTTGCGTACAGTGCTTGTTGCTCTAATGAGCAACCAACCAAAACTTAATATAAACATTTTCTACCTCAGTAACTAGTTACAGGTCGATGTTTGAAGCAGCGGAAAGAGTAATAGAATTTACGCAATCATTTAATCTATGCGAGAGCATGAAAATGTTTTAGTGCCTGCACCTCTGTGTAGGCATTGGAAAGTGTTCATGATAATAATAGAAATATGTGGGTAGGGATGTGACGACCCTATCGACCGCTGGTGGGGCATTTAATGCGCCATAACTGCCATAAATGCCCCACCAGTGCGGTCAGTCTGCCTCAGGGCAGCTGAAGCGAGCTGTCGGTGAGTTGCGTCACCGCGTTTTCCGATATGCTTTCAGTATGCCACCCGCCTCTGTCTTGCCTAAGCCAGCCGAACAGAGTGGAGTTGCAAAAGATGCTCGAAAGGTGGAAGTTTAAAAATGTCATAACGCCGATGGCGTCTCGGTCGCTGTCGCAGAGACAGCTCTCTACACCTTTAGCCGTTCACACCAATGCTGCCAATATTGATGTGCTTTTTGCCATATTTAAATCAATTATGGGACTTTCAGAAGGCAGGTGATCAGAGTCTCTTCAATAGCCCGTTTCTCATTGCTACTAAAACCGAAATGTAATAGTCTACAAACGTTTTAACCAGTGATGACAATAGTTTCTATGCATCTAACTGGATATATTATATATTGGCTTCCGCCCGCGGCTTCGCCCGCGTGAAATTAGTTTTTGTCCATCCTGGTTCCTTATGTATAAGGTACCTACCAAGATTCATGGTGTTATCTTCAATTCAACCCCTATTTCACCCCTACACTGGTAAAAATTTCAAAATGCTAGAACAAATGATTTTTTGTTTCTTATGACGTGATATTTGACGAACTTGCATACTAACTTTCAACCCTCATTTCACCCCCGAGCTGGTCGAAATTTCAAAAATGCTAGAACAAATGTTTAATGATTTCTTAAAAAGTGCTTAAATATAAAGTTTCAAGGTTTTATCTTTTAAAATTAAGAAATCCCATACAAACTTTCAACCTCTATTTCAACCCTTTCATCCCTTTTTTTACGAAATAAAAAGTAGCTTATGTTCTGTCTCAGGGTCTACAGATTGTCTGTACTAAATTTCATCAAAATCGTTTGCGAGGTTTAAGCGGGAAAGTGTAACAGACAGACAGACAGAGTTACTTTCGCATTTATAATATTAGTTGAGATATTTTTATTTCTCATTGTGTAGATAGAGATTAGACCCAGTTGGTACACTTCATTGACACTTGCATTAAAGTTCATTTAATTGGCCTCTACGTCGTACGTACTACCTCTACTGCCATTGAATCTATATCCCCGCGCACGTCTTATAAAGGACCGTGTCTTATAAAGACACGTGATATTAAGCGGCATAGTAAAAGTCAAACCCTGAATACTCAAGAACTCTTTAATCTATATCCCCGCGCACGTCTTATAAAGGACCGTGTCTTATAAAGACACGTGATATTAAGCGGCATAGTAAAAGTCAAACCCTGAATACTCAAGAACTCTGTAATCTATATCCCCGCGCACGTCTTAAAAAGGACCGTGTCTTATAAAGACACGTGATATTAAGCAACATAGTAAAAGTCAAACCCTGAATACTCAAGAACTCTGTAATCTATATCCCCGCGCACGTCTTATAAAGGACCGTGTCTTATAAAGACACGTGATATTAAGCGACATAGTAAAAGTCAAACCCTGAATACTCAAGAACTCTGTAATCTATATCCCCGCGCACGTCTTATAAAGGACCGTGTCTTATAAAGACACGTGATATTAAGCGGCATAGTAAAAGTCAAACCCTGAATACTCAAGAACTCTGTAATCTATATCCCCGCGCACGTCTTATAAAGGACCGTGTCTTATAAAGACACGTGATATTAAGCGGCATAGTAAAAGTCAAACCCTGAATACTCAAGAACTCTGTAATCTATATCCCCGCGCACGTCTTAAAAAGGACCGTGTCTTATAAAGACACGTGATATTAAGCAACATAGTAAAAGTCAAACCCTGAATACTCAAGAACTCTGTAATCTATATCCCCGCGCACGTCTTATAAAGGACCGTGTCTTATAAAGACACGTGATATTAAGCGACATAGTAAAAGTCAAACCCTGAATACTCAAGAACTCTGTAATCTATATCCCCGCGCACGTCTTATAAAGGACCGTGTCTTATAAAGACACGTGATATTAAGCGGCATAGTAAAAGTCAAACCCTGAATACTCAAGAACTCTGTAATCTATATCCCCGCGCACGTCTTATAAAGGACCGTGTCTTATAAAGACACGTGATATTAAGCGACATAGTAAAAGTCAAACCCTGAATACTCAAGAACTCTGTAATCTATATCCCCGCGCACGTCTTATAAAGGACCGTGTCTTATAAAGACACGTGATATTAAGCGACATAGTAAAAGTCAAACCCTGAATACTCAAGAACTCTGTAATCTATATCCCCGCGCACGTCTTATAAAGGACCGTGTCTTATAAAGACACGTGATATTAAGCGACATAGTAAAAGTCAAACCCTAAATACTCAAGAACTCTGTAATTCTGGAAGGGAACTTTAAAACAGAGTCGTTTGCTTCAGTAACTATTTATAACATATTTAAGCCGCAATGCTCCAGTTCCTTGTTGTATGAACGAAAAAAAAAAGACAATATATTGCTATGTGCGATAACTTTACATCTTGTGTGATAAGATAGGCGAATGTAGCTACTGAAATATGAAAAATGTTGTTAGGAATACAGGTTTTTTTATAGTAGTTGTATTACAAATTTTCTATTAAGTTTATTTCAGATAAGCTTAATATAATAGATCCTTCGGAATCTAGGTATATCGTGTGAAATGAATAATGAAAAATGCAGACTTAAGAAATAAATCTTTATAACTCAAGGCGTACAACACCGTATTATATATAAGACTTTACTCGGCTCAATTTACTGTTTGGAACCCAAGCTACCTATTGTCTTTAAGTCTAAAGATCCCTATAAATCTTTGGCCAAGGTAATCAGACGATAATTTCAACCTCAAACATTTTAGTCGCTGACGTAATCTATTGTTTTTGCATTCTCTACGACTTACTTGTAACTCGTAAATAATTGTGAACAGTGTACGATTTCAAAAAAATAAACTATAATATATAAGTACATATAATTATATTTATATACACAAATACATATAATATTTGCTGTGAAATACCAATTTAAAAACAAATCGCCCTACGTTTTTGAACTTATTTGAAAAAAGGTGCGCAAAATTTGTCTTCATTTGAGCAAACAGCATGGGGCACAATCTTTGTTAATCTTAGATTTCGGTAGACTTAATACGCAATTTCTATGATAACGCTAGATTGATAGAGTCTGCTCGGCTATCTTTAGTTTCCGCTTTTAATTTTTATTATTCTTAGGTTTTGTGTCATCTCACATATACAAAGAGATCACCTATCTCTAGACATCTGCTAATATAGCACTAAGAGTTAATACAGTTTGGAAGTATACTATATTTTTTAAATTTTGGTGTTACTGACATTGTTGTTCTGATCTAAACCCTTTCCTAGCATTATTGGTTGTAAGTACCATTTTTCATGTAATTCTTACAACCCAGCAAATCTTGCCAAATTTTTTATTTTTATCATACTTAGCTAAGCTGTAACTTTCTTAGGTCGTCAAGATAATCGACATAATTCAATAAATGGGTCCTGGTGTACTCCATGGCAACTAGATAGGATAGTTCATTTTACTCGAGACTGTAAAACATTAATTGTTAACAAATGACTTAGAAATTCTACCCAAATTATCATATAGCAGCGTAGGACCGATCGTTGTGGAGATCTTTGGGAGAGATCAATGTCTAGCTGTGGAGTCATGCAGCTGAATAATAATGACAATATATTAAAATTCATTTTCTTAAACTCAAAATCTCGGGACACATATTTATGATTGCATGCATTTAGGATACTTCAGTATCCTAAATGCATGCAATGATTGCAGTGATTTTTACACATTAAGTATATGTTTTGACAAAGCTCTTCCCCAATGACAATTATTAACTCTAAGTACAATATATTGATAGACACATCTGTAAAAACAAGAGGGTTGTAACCGGGGGTAATCATATATTTTCCTCATCACAAAATTCTCCTGAAAGTGAGAACTTGGAGTCGTCAGAACATACCTAGGACTAAGTGAAAGTCAAAATATCAATCAAATATTTTTACAACCATTTTCCCACTATCTGATCGGTTGTGCACAGACTAATTATATGTTTTCTGACTGGTAGTGACTTTCTAGAGACACACTATAAAACGGTTCCCGAGTTCGCAGGTATGTTGAAGCAGAAGATAGACCTTCTTACCAAATAATGTCTTTGCCGTTATTTATTTATAGTCTGTATTAAATGTTTAACTTTACTAACACTGACCTTTATTTTAAATAGTAAAATGTGTGATGCAAAGCATTTACTTTCGCAATTTTAAAATTATTAATCATAAACATTTCTAACGAGCTAACGATAGAACACGATATATGATGTTAAGCACGAATAGATTTATATGTTGTTAAGCACGAAGATTTTGTTCATTTTGTATAACCTATTAGTAACTCATCTTGATCTTACAGATTTTACGTAAACTATCACACACATATTATAGGTTTAAAAAAATATTATTATATAAAAGGTCTAATGACATGAATTAGAAATTCAATGAATAATGTGCTTAAATATTAAATTTTAATTTAATAACATTGAAACATAAGCTCTTTATAACTAATACATCATGGATTATTGTCTGATAAAGTGTTTTTTTTTGTATTGAATTAATTGTTTGTTATATACCAAGTAATACAGTTAAGAACAATATTAACAGGAAAAAAGATAACCTTAAATAGAAACATACGAGAAACAAGTATTCTGCGAAGACACTCCAAGAATGTTATAACTCATAAACACGTACATTTATGACATATGCGACAGAATAACAAAGTTTAGTGCCTATTATTTTCATACCAATAAACTTCTCATTTCTTGGCCCACAATACTCCCTTATTATGTAAGTAATGATGCCCGTAATAAAAAGCGAGCGAAAACGGGAAGATATAAGTGGAGCTCAATAATCTTTCTATAATGTGCAGCTACGTTGCTGTGGCAACGAATGTCGCAGTTGGTTTCAGATCAAATACGCAGTACAGCCAACCGATCCTGAAACATGGCGGCCAATTTCGATAGAAACTAACTCAATACCTTTAGAGTATCAAAGGTATTGAGTGGCACTACCGTGTAGTCAATGTATGATAAATAAAAAAAATATTGTTAGACACACAAGCGAAATGTAAAAATGTTAGAAACTCAAGGTCATAATTTTATTTAATCTTAATATATTAAAAATGAATTGCAAAATGTGTTGGTAAGCGCATAACTCAACAACGCCTGAACCAATTTGGCTAATTCTTTTTTAAAATGTTCGTTGAAGTTCAAGGATGTTTTTTACGGTAAGAATAATTCGAATAATTATCAGAAAACCCTAAAAACAGCCCTTATTTTTCCCATACAAACGTTTTTTAACTAAAACATACAGTCAATTTGAGCTTTATTATTATTATATTAATTTGTAAGCACTCACTGTTCTCTAAGCAATGTAGGTGTGTTCCTAACATCAAATAGTCAATTTACGCTTTATTAACGCTATATAAAGTTGAAATTCAATCATATCTATCAAAACAGAATACATGATTGGAGGATTTATTGTCACGTTCCAAAATTGAATAGTCACAAAATGTAATATTTCATTTGGACCTTTTTTTGCAATTTGGTTTGCTATGCGATATTATCTATAAAATAAGTTGGAACAAAAAGCTGCCACTTTACAAATCTTTTTGACAGGACCTTAGTGCAAGCCATCGCTTAAATTCTTTTATTGTACACTTTTTTCCCCCTTAGGAGAGAGAGGCTGAGAATCCTCACAAGGGGCACGAACCGTGCCCAGTATACCACCGCGACGGCAAGTATTATGTCGGTCACGTTATGTAAGTCACGACAATATTATGTTGGACTCCACGTGGCCAGAGCGGTCTGATCACGTGACTACCAACTAAACTCAGGCTTAGCCTTGGCCATATGGGCCTTACCTGGCTCTATGCGTCGGGGCGTGTCGACCGGGGGAGCGATGGGGGGAGCGCCCTGGAACCCGCGCACGAAGTGCCTAGGCGGGAGTGGCACCGACGGATTGTGGCGGCCTGGCGTACGCAGCTCGAATTGCGGATCTGCGCGCGCCAGCGAGCCGTCGGTGCCGTACTTCCACACCTCGAAACTTGGCTCCACGGGAAGGAGGAGGTCACCTACCGATTGACTCAGATACTCACCGGGCACGGCTGCTTCGGTGAGTATCTGTGTCGAATAGGACGGGAGGGATCGACACATTGCCACCACTGCGCATCCGACCTCGACCGGCCCAGCACACGCTGGCGGAGTGCCCCACGTGGGCCTCCGAGCGCCGAGTCTTGGTCGCAGAGATTGGGTGAGATCTGTCTCCGGTGGCATTGATTGCGGCAATGCTGGCGGACGAGAACGAGGACGCGGACGAGGACACGGACGAGGTTGGAGGGCTGTGGTCTCCTTCTGTGAAGCAGTGATGCTCCAGAAGGAGGCCGCTGAGCGGGGTCGGGAGATGGCCGATCCTGCTTGAAGGAGGCGGCGCCGGGCTCGATAGCACAGCTGCGGCGCCGCCGCGGGTCGCCGGCGGGTGTGAGAAAATCGCGCCCGTGGATACGAAGCCCCTTCCGTGGCCGGGGGCGTCGTCGGTGGAGGAGATCGGGGAGGTAGTGTAGCCTCCTCTGAGGAGGGCTCCCCTGTATAGGCAGGGGAGCGGAGGCTGGCGGTTTCCGGATGTCGCTTGGCGTTCCCGGGGGCTTCCTACATGCCTGAGGAAGGCCATCCCTGAGGTTTTTAGTGGGTAGGCCTTCTCCTTCTAGGGAGGAGAGCCCCACATAACCGCCGGCTCGCCACAGCTGGGGTATGCAATTTAATGCATTTTCCTCAGGGGAACAAAAAAATAAGGCCTTACCTGACTCTGCCCAAAATCCCGCTGACCAATTCCTTTGGTACAGCAGTCAATCCATAATATACTCTCTCGATGTTCTCCATTGAACACTCCTGAATCTGCACATTTTATACCAATAATACGGGATAACTTTTTACTAATGCTTCTAATTTGATTACCGTAAGTAGCTTCAATTATGGATCTTCCTGTAGGGTAAATGAAAACAAATTAAACAATTGAATTGACGATATTGAACACTTTTATTTTATTTATAATAAAATATATTTTAATTCTTATTGGTGGCAGACGAGCAATTGGCCAATCTAATAATGAGGGTAACCATTGCTTATAGACTTCGGCTATGTAACAGGCATAGTTCAGTTACTGACTAGATGTTATTTTCAGACTGTCGGAAAAAACATCTCAAACAGAAAAACAGAGTATAACAATACTACCAAGATTCAATATCCCTTGTCAATGTAAAATCAATGGAAAATTCAAAATTACATTTAGACGAACCTCGAGAAGAACAAGAAATTCTTAACGATATTTTTTTTTCTTTCTTGTAGGCTGCTTCTAATAATTTCGATTGATATATAATTATTTATCATTAAAAATTGATTGAATATTAAGAAGCACTGATAAAACATCTGCCTGGTAGCTGTGAAAAAGGAAGGGGTCGTCTTTGCTTAATAGTGTGATTATTAAAAAAAGTAGTAAATATATAAATATACCAGACGAATGTCTTTTTTAACTTTATGACAAGCAAATGGATGTCGAAAGATTAAAATTACAGAGAAGGCACTCCGTGCTATTTCGTTTTGAAATATAATCTTTAGAATGGTTGCGACACTCGCTCGCTGGTAAATTTCACTGAGTGACAAATATTTTGTTAGATATTTTTGATTCATTCATTTCAGCTTAGAATATGTACGTATGTCCAACAACTTACACCTCCCCAAGTTTTTCCACACCAAACGATATTGCGATTTTCACCAAATTTTCGACCCAGCTTGTGAGAGGTTGACTTATGCTGCTTTTTCGGGTATTCTACTGCCACTTGCGAATTTTCGTCCTCAACGTCAGTCCTATGAGCATGTATTCTATCAACAACCACTTATTTATCACGTATATATTTGTGTTCCACCTCTGAAAAAGATTTCATCACATGGAAGTTGAGGAATTTTGTTTCAATCACTCCTAAGTAACACGAGGCACGAACATTTAATATGATTAAAATAAATACTTAACGCGTACATCTGATCTATCAAGAGCATATTAACACGAAGAATGAGATATATAAAATCTTTCTTCGATTCAAAACATGATCAATTTTACGCAGTTTGAAAATGAACATGACATTTCGCAGCTGCTCCAAATTATCAATGAGTTTCTCAGACAAATGAACCCATGCCACATTAGCATAGTCAATTATGGAAAGTGAGTGTAATTGAGCCAAAACTGTATTTATAGCTGTCGGGAGAAAGTTTGGAATGTATTTAGAAAATTATACGCGTTAAGCAAAAGTTCTTCCGAACAGCCTCAACCTGTGGCAGCTATATTATTAAGAACTGCTCAAAGACTATTTTTAAGGTTTTGACTAACTTTCTGAATGGAATAAGGGTTCCTACAAAAAAAAAAAAAACGTAACAAACTGCAATCACTTTGCAGCTAATAATTTGCTTCAAATTAATAAAAAGACTAATAAATAGAAAAATAATAAGAAAAATAATCTTTACTTCAGTTATGGATTACACTTAGATTACTTAATATACACTATTAATATAAAATACACTATTAATTAATAAATATAATAACATTATATAGTAAGGTTTGTCAAGTCTGCAAGTCATCAGCACATAGTGTAGAAACATGAAACTGATTGTTTTTTTTTATAGGATAGGGCAGCAAACGAGCAAAACCAAAAAGAGTTTGAAAAAAATGTTTTATTCAATTAGTTTATTCATAATTACTTCTAGAGGTAATCGTATACTATTATTGAATAATTGATAGCAAATTTAATTATTAGAATTACACAGCTATATAGAAAATTAGATAATAAACTCAATACCTATATATAATGCAAACTAATAAAAACAATAACTAAATCTAAAAAGGAAAGTGTTTAATTAATGCTTTTATCATCTCCTCGAATGATTGCATTGTAAAACTGACATACAAGTGGAAAGCAGTCAATTCGCAACACATGTCAGCTTAAAACACTCGTTTCATTCATGTTGTAACCAATGGGAATGCCTTGGGTTTTATACTCTTTAAGATACTTTAATGTAAATGAAGCTCTCCATAAGCTATTTTCGGCGAATTTGTTTGGCCCCGAAATAGGTCGATAGTATTAGGCTAAGCTCTGGCTTTCCCAATAAGATGGCAACTGTGGGCCCTTAATCCATCTGGGCTCAGCGGCTTTATAGGCTGATTGCGTACCTCTTGGCAGCTCACCGTGTGCATTTGTTTGTATATTACGGTTTTCTTTTCATCATTGTACAAAAATCTACATTCACAATAAAAAACGAAGTATCTTGATTACACAACACGCGAGATTTTATAATATCTTGAAACAATTCTTATGTAACTCTTAATAGCGACGGTTTTCGTAGTGCAAATGTATACTTGTTGTTTCGAATGGGATGTTAAGATATATTCAAGGACAAATCTTCATTCCTCAACCTCGTGCATATTAACGCTCAGAGTATTGCGGCCCACTCCAATGATTTTCTGGCATCTTTTGGCAGTGTAGTTGACGGTATTTTGGTATCTGAATCCTGGCTTAAACCTTCTTTATCCTCTCATATATGCTCTCTCCCTGGGTATAGGATTTTCAGAAATGACAGAACTGTCGCTGAAGGTGGTACTGCTTGTATATATATAAGAGATAGCTTCCCAACTTTCATAGTTGCAAAGTCTCCTTGTGAATATACTGGCTCTCTTGAATACCTTTTTTTGAAAGTTCGATCTCACCATGTCAGTGTATTAATTGGAGTCGTTTATAGTCCCAATAATAGTGTTGATTATTTTTCTGCTCTCGAAACCTGTCTCGAGTCCTTAAGCCCCTTTTTTGAACATGTCATTCTGATGGGTGACTTTAACACTTGTTTATTAAAAAGTAATCCCAGATCTAACAAACTACAGTCCCTCATTACTTCGGTTAACTTTGAATTACTGTCGATATCTCCCACTCATAATTTTCCGAATTGTTAACCCTCACTTCAAGATCTCATTATTGTCTCTAAGCCAAATTTGGTGTCTATTCATGGTCAAATGACCGCTCCGTTTTCATTTCATGATTTATTATACCTTTCATATAAACTTCGCCCGCTCAAACGCAAAATTGATTTATTTTTCAACGTAACTTTGGGGCAGTGAATGTTGATTGTTTGAGACATGATTATCTAGGGTTCGATTGGGCTGCAGTATTTGCTGCTGATTCAATTAATGAGAAGGTACATTTATTTAATCAATATGTCAATGATTTGTACAATATACAATATACATGCCCGATAATAAAAAAATTCGTATCAGACATCAGCCTGCACCTTGGTTGACTCCTTCAATTAAAAAGGTTATGCAGCGTAGGGATAAGGCTAAGGCTCTTCTTAAATGATGTCCGAATGACGACAACTTTCTGTCTTATAAAAAATTGAGAAATCTTTGCAATAGGCTATGTCGGGATGCTAAACGCATTCTTGCTAGCATTGATAAATCTTCACCAGCGCAAGTCTGGCGATTTTTAAGATCTCTTGGGGTGGGGAAGGAGTAGTCTATCGGCATTGATCTTAACAATCATTTTTCTCAATCGTCATCAATGCTCCCGGACTCGATTAAAGCTGCATCCTTATTTTCCTTATCTAATGAGTCCCCACCAGATTGTAATGAATTCACGTTTCTTGATATCACTGAGGAGGAAGTGAAAAAGTCTATATTTTCCATTACTTCAGATGCCACTGGTTGTGATGGTATATGCCGGTGTATGTTGCTGCCTGTACTAGATGGTGCTATTCCCATTCTTTGTCGTATTTTATATTTTTCGTTATCCCATTGTGTCTTCCCAAGTGAGTGAGTGAGAAGTTCGCCTACGTTATTCCAATACCTAAGACTTCCATCCCTTCCAATTTTTCAGATTATAGACCTATCTCAGTGTTACCGTTTCTTTCCAAGATCCTTGAAAGCGCTGTCCATAAACTTGATTACGCTGACGTTTGTTATCTGGATGCAACCTTTTAAATAAGTTAGAGCGACTTCAGAACTTGGCAATCAGATTCATTTATTGTTTACGAAAATTCGACAAAATCTCTGAATATCGCTCTCGTTTGAAGTGGCTACCCATCAGATATCGACGAAAATATGCATATCCTATGTCTCGTTTATAAGATTCTTAGTACCCCTACATTTCCTTAATACTTACGATGTAGATTTGACTTACTGCCACCTTCTACCCGGCCTCAGCGTGCTTGTGTGTCATACCCTATTGTAAATGTTCCTTTTTTGAACTCCAAATTCTACTCCTACTGTTCGTGCTGCTAGATTGTGCAATGAGCTGCCAGCCAGTGTTCAAAATTGACAATCCGTCGCGCTTCTTTTAAGCGCAATCTAAAGGAACACTATCTATGTAGTTTGTCTTAGACTATTTTCTGCACTTGAGCATATTGTATATATATTTATATAAAATATATATGTATATGTGTATGTATGTATATATTTGTATATGTATTTATTATGGGTAAGTGTATTTATATATTTATGTTTATGTGTGATGTTTCAAATTAATTAATCATATCTATTTTAATAATGTATGTTTTGTATGTAGTATAAATATGATTTTTCTATTATTTATATTTTAAAAACAATTATATATAAATACTATCCCGCAAATTGTTCTTCAAAAATTTCACATAACCATCTAGGGTTGGCTGGAAAAAATCTCTCTTGAGAGATAAGTCCGCCTTTGGACCAAATAAATTTGTACCTCCTAATATTTTATAATGTTTGTGCTCAATAAATAGTATATATATAATATATAATATATATATAATATATAATATATATATTATATATATATATATATATATATATATATATATATATATATAATATATATATATATATATATTATTGAATAACGGAGGCGTTTCTTAAGAAAGGTAAACGATCAAACAGAATATAACTGCTAGCGGCATATGCCAGTTCAATTACCATATTTTTAAAGGCAGAGTAGGTATTTATTTTCTTATTACAGCTAGGGAGAACCTGCACTCTGAACTAAGCATTTCCATTTATCCTTGTAGATATCGACCCGATTCGAATTATAATTTAATAGCAATAGGTGAAAATAGCGAGAAATGGATGGCGATATCTTATTCTTGTATTGACATAGTTTTATTGAATGTGTTTTTTTTTACAAAAACTAAATTGTCTTAAATGTAATCATGTCATATAGCTGAGTTTTTTTGTCAATAGAAATATTGATTTCTTCTAGCAAATCTCTGAGAGAGTCTAACCGGTACCTTAAGACCCGTGTTACAGAACGCGACTCAAAGTCGAATCTCAGTTTGAGTGCAGTTAAAAAGGGATGGCGCTATTGAGCCCACATATTTTTCCGTTTTTCAATTTTTCTTTTCACGCAGTACACAGTAATCAAAATCCTTTTCTTTTATTTTTTTTACACCTTCACATTTCTTTTTCACTTAGATCCGTATTACACGGGTCACAATCACATATTTGCCAATATAAAACTATTAAAAAGGAGTAATTGTTATTCATCACCGAAAGATGAGATAGGTAGTAATTACGTTTTAGATATATGTTTTTAGGTCATTTTTTGATGTTGGTAGATCTATTTATTATACAGGTGTTTAATCAACCCTGGTAATTTTTCGATAGTCTTCTCAGAGCCGATCGAGCAGAGTATGAAATTTCCAACTTCCTTCTCCACACATAGCGAATTAGCGTTCAAGCCCTTAGACTAAGGGCGCGTTACGACTTTTATCTGTTGCGATTTTTAGAGTGCGCCATTCACATCATCCTCAGACGTAAATGCGTTAGTTGTTGTGGTCAACAAAAACTTTTAGCTGACTACGGCAAAATGAAAATGAAGCGTAATAATTTTAGCATTTATTTGTGTGTTTGTAATTATATAGTAGGTGTGACCACAACTCTATCTTAAACCTATGCATTAATAGATTTCCATCCAAATTATTTTCATATATCTCCCTTTTTAAACACTTTTTCTGCGTATTCTTGTTAAAATTTCTTAAACTCAACGTTTACAGATCCGTCGTTATATTACGTCTTTTACTATGTAGGATTTATATATAAGGAACTCTTTGTTTCATTACCGCACATATTTATATATGTATTACAAATAATATATTTATATTGTATAATAAAAAAAATACCTTAATTTATATAGTAGTTTAAAGTAAAAAAAAACGCGTAAAATTGATTAAGTACTAAAGTAAACGTATTCTCAGATTTCTTAAAATCCCATAATTTTCTATAATAAATTTCTAAACTTCTATAAATCCCGAGAATCTTTGATACACAATACCAATATATTTATAGATTCTTCATTTTATTAATAATCGTTACAGTTCTGTATAACTTGTTCTTATTATTATAATTATATTTTGGGAACCACATTAAATATAACAAATAAAATAAGTGCTCTGAAAAACTCTATAAAGTCATTTGTAAATTAACATTCAGCTTTTTTGAACCCTACATTAAAATAGGTAAGGCTCGTATCTGAACTTAACTTAAGGCATAAATAACACTTAAAAAATACATTAACTAGAATTTTAAACGAGGATCGTGTGACGTTTGCGAGCATACGTTCGCAGCTGAATTCGCAGCGGCGAACGTTCGGTCAGCAGTGTCACTACGACGGGCCACCAACCAGCACGGATGAGCCGCGCCTTGCCTCCGTCGCGCTACGCGTAACTCAGCGCGTGAACTATTCTTTGCCTATTTCAATTAAAAAAAAATAAAACGCGATGCGAAATTCGAATTGTTACGAAATTCATGCTTTTTAAACAAGCGACCAGTGTTAAGAGTTTAGGAAGTAGTAAAGTTTTTCTGTCTTTTGAAGTTTTGTTCGTAGCGTTCGTCTCGCAAAACTTTATGAAGTTTTAAAACTTTGTACAGTGCAGTTTCTTCAAATAAAATTCGAGGCGTTTCTGAAAGTTTCAAAATGAGTTTCCAACTATTTCAACTGCAAGTGTAATATTAACAAAGAAAGTGAGGTAAGTTTTTTTGTTGTGTAGTTTTGTTTTATTTAATAGGACAGTATCCATTATTCTGACAGTCATGAAATCTAAATATATTTATGTAAAAGTTATTTTCACCAAGAGCACAATGTGGACAGTTGATTGCTATTTTTTATTAGTTAATATAAAGTTAAAGAAAATAAAATTTAAGTAATTCATTTTATTTAAAATTTTGTTTAAGGATATTTTTCCACATTTTTCTGGTATGGAGCTTAAAATTTTATTTTTTCAATCAGTGTTGTTTTATGATTATTACAATAGGTATTTAATTATTAAAGTTAATGTAACAAGTTATAAAGTATAAAAAGTCGATTTTTTATTTGATTTCGGCATATATGTTTAAATAAATTTGTAGTTATAAATATAAAAAGATTAAATAGATAAAGCTATCATAAACATTACCATTAAATAATTTTTTTCATGGGTTCAAAGTTCTTAGTACGTAAGAGTATAAATAAAATTAAATAAAACACGAAATTAATGTAAGAAATACTATTCTTGATTTTAAAAAGGTGAGTTTGGGTATGAAATGAATATCTATACTTAATTTTATATTTACTGCTAAATGTTAGATAGTTCATTTATTATTTCATAGCTTTTGTTCGTCGTCAATAAGAAAGATCTGGTGGCTCTGACATGCAGGCTCAAACGCATACCTAATTTTATTTAAATTTTAGTGCTCTATTTTTTGTTTTCATCTATTGATGTACTAAATAAATAAAGTGTTTTAAATTTCGAATTATACATATTTCAATATATTCTTCAAAAATAATCTGTCTTACATATTGTTAATGGTATAAATTCATATAAAATTAACGCAACTGCAAGTTACTTTACTACAATTAAAATTTAGAATCAATAAGTACCGCCACTGTAGTTAAGCTCGTTAAGTTTGTTAGTGTTAAATAATACTTAATTCCATTTTACGCCACATTTGAAATAATCATATTTTTTGAAATAAACTTGAAATCAGTTTGAAAAAACAGTTTTTCTCCTGAAATGATTTCTCACTATGAAGTTATAAATAATACTTTTGACCCTAGATGCATGACAATATTAACTTAATAAAAAGCAACAAGGCAGTAATTTACGTAAAGCGAGTTCGTCAGGATAACTAATCACACTTTTATATTTGAAATCAATACCAGTGTTTCTTTTGCCTATATGTCTTGCACGGGAGGAAATGAAAATTAGCATCCTAGGGTAGACATCTGTTCGGCAGGGTAGGCACATCCTACCCTGCCGAACGTCACAACGTACGTTTATGGGTAGCGTCAAACTTCCCTAGTGGCAGGGAAAAAATCAGCCTAGTCAATTCAATCCAGTGATTGAATTGACTAGGCTGATTTTTATTTTTATGTTTAAGGTCAGTACCTTTATAAACTTAAAATATGTCTTTAAACTTGTCATCATTTGGTGGTGTTTCAGTTCGTTCATACTACAGAGCCTGTCCTGCGGAGGTCTTTTCGGTGAGTTAGGTCTTATCAAAATCAGAATAGACTTTCCATAAAGGTATAGAGAGGTTCCGAAAGCAGGCTTACCCGGATAGTCGATACACTGTGTACCAAGACAGTTAAGTCTACCGTCTTGGTACTATAATAGAATAAACCGCCCTTAAAGAAGGTATCAATCTATTATATGAACGGATGATGATTACGACGATAACTTCAATTACGATTGAAAAGAAGAGATAAAAAAATAGACTTAAGATTATAGTTTGGTTTCGAGAACTCTTCTTCTTATTTTTTGATTTGTCCTAACGAGGCATTGTTGACTTATTATTATTTTGTTCTTTTTTATTTTAATATTCATGTCCTGTACAATTTTAGGGAAATAAGTACTCGACATATCGTAACAATACAACAATGCTCAAATACAACTAAAAATATATTGGTGTCCATATCCAGCCCAAATACCAAATACATAATGTTAATATTAGGGTTTAGAGAATTAACTCTGATGGCTAATCACAAAGTTCACCACATAACAAGATCAAACCGTCTCATTAAGACTAATAACTAATACACAATTTTAATTTAATTAACCCTCATCTTGTCAGTTTTGATATACATATATTTATATAAAAGTTGACAGAATACATAAAAATTTATAAAAAAATATATGACGACAAGCTTAACTTAAATAAGCAAACACTGCGATTCATTTGGTTATGTGTGTGTGTAATATTTTTTAGAATTATGTCGGAAGTCCACAACAGCATTATGCCACCATTTTGTGAAACTGTTACTGAACTTGACTGATGACATGAAAGCGGAAATTATAAGGGTAAAAGATGATCTAATA
Organism: Scirpophaga incertulas; assembly: GCA_036419045.1. Classification (NCBI taxonomy): domain Eukaryota; kingdom Metazoa; phylum Arthropoda; class Insecta; order Lepidoptera; family Crambidae; genus Scirpophaga; species Scirpophaga incertulas. The sequence continues at coordinate 20,366,761 of CM071638.1, read as the reverse complement.
AATTAAACAAAAGTAGCTGAATTATTTGCAGAAGGATGTGGATAAAGTTTTCATATGATGTATGATAGGAAAGGAATGGAAAGGAGAAAATATATTGAGCTGACCCTAACCTTAGCTAGGGACGTGAAACCAAGAAACGCCATCACGTAAGAACTTCGAGATTGTTGCATCTTTTCATAATTGTAAATTATTATTAATATGTATTTATAGATACAACTTTCACTACGTGATGAACTAAATTGTAAATACAAAAAATAAATACAAAATAAATGTTTTAACCGGAAATATGTATATCTGATGTATTTATTGTATTGATATGTAAACTGATGTATTAGTGTTATTTTATGATTTTGACCTTTATTTCCTTAAAAATAAAGGTATACGCGCTTAAATTTACGTAGCTCTTAAGCTCTTTGTGCCATTAATTTTTATATTTATTTGACGTCAATAAGTGCCTGTGGAGACGTATGTTGAATAAAGATTATTTTGATTTAGATTCGGTAGAATTTTATTTAATATAAACCATAATCAGTTATTAAACTTCTCCAAAACGGTTTTATCGATTTATGTGATATTTTTGTGAATACTACGTAGATATGAGAATAGGTTTTATTTTTACACTTCTAAATGATAAACATGGCCCTTCTCATAATTTTTCTGTTTAGTTTTTGGACTTTTTACTTACAACCATATATTTTCTATTCTGTTGACCACCAACTTCTATTTTTTAATAACGATATTAGTAGTTTTAATATCACTTACTTACAGATGGCCAATATGATTGTTAGGTGGCAATTGATTAATTATTACAGTGTAAGGTTTGTTAAATTTAACCAAATAGAAACTGAATGAGAGACCGGTAATATGCATACATTTTTTTATTGGCTAAAGTTGATAAACAAGCAGGCTGCCCACCTGATGGTAAGTGGTAACAGTCGCCTATAGTACATGTGGTTCCCACGAGATTCGCAGCAAATCTGCAAACCTCATAAGAACCACAGTGTACGTTGCCAACTTGTGACATAAGATGTAAAGTCACAGTACCCAGTAATTTCACTGCCTATCTTACCCTTCACGCCGGAACACATCAAAGCGAACCCTGCTGTTTGGCGGCGGAAATAGGTAAGACGGAGGTACCCATGCAGACGACCCTGGTACAGAGTCTACCTCCTAGGTATATACATACTAGTATATACATATGGCCCTTTTTCTCATGTGGGTAGGCAGAGATCACGATGTTCCACTTATTGCGACCACAACATACATACAATAATTTATAATATTTTTTTTCTTCATAGGTACTTTTATAAATAATTTTGTCTTTATATTAGAAGATAGTACAAAGTAAGTAGATAGGAACTATTAGTGTATGTTGATCCATTATCGTGGACCCCCGTTTTCATTTCATGGACCCCCAAATTTTAGTTTCGCTGACGTAGACCCCTTGCAGGTCGTAATAGACCCCTGGCGGTCGATATAGACCGATTTGGGAATCACTGGTCTAGATCGTCCCCATGTTAGAATTCACTTCTCGATTTTTGTCACTTTTCGATTTTATATCCAACTTATAATATGCTTTCGAACTTCAAATATGAAATCTATTTATCTGGTCCGTGTGTCGTCAGTAATGGATAATATTTAAACTGATTAGGGAATTGTAATGATATTAAAATAAAGCAGATACTGGCAGTTTTATATTCATTTTCACTTTATAAAATAATATTATAATAAAACTCATTTAAAACTATTACTTTTGTTTGTGCCTTTGTCCAACAGAAATTATCTAAATTGGATTTCTTTTAAACAATTTAATTGGTTATTGCTTTCAAGTAATACAACAAAAGTCCTAAATTCATAATTATCCACGAATCTAGAATAGTCTATACACGTTAACAAGGAATTTTATTTGAATATTTTCAACACGAAAGCTCATTCGGCATACTAATATGGCGATAAATTAAAAATTCCAACGTACGGGTACATAACGCAAATTTTGTAACTTTATTAACAGTATTCCAGACTCGGCACTAAAAATTAAGTGTAATTACATTTTATCACATACATAAAAAGAAAAAAATAACGTACCTCTAAAATTAAACTCAGTGTTTAGGTATATTTGTAAAATAGAAATATAAAACGCTTATATAACATGATAAAATAAATAATTGTCGCCACATCAGACTTTTCTTCCTTCAAAAGAATTTATTCATAGTTCCTTTTCTTTTGTGAATATCGCAAGAGAAAATTAGAAGACCTTATCGTCATATAGAACCTTACACCAATCCGTCTGTTCAAAATGATGTGCCAATTTCTCGTCATTTCTAGTGAGATAGGTTTTTTGATGGACCTACGCTCATAGACGCTGAAGGCTTTGATCAGAGGTTCTGTTAATATTTATTTGCGACTATAAAAAATACTATATTAGGCAATTCAGTATTTCCTTTCTTACAGAACTGCCGCAACTGTGGCAAGGCAAATTAAACTAATGAACTCATTTAGTAGTAACGGGAGAAATTTGGTGCCCTTCTTGCAACTTTTAACTGCAAAAGTAAGAAAGTAAATCAAATTACCCTTATTATTATAGGTATTAGGATTGGTAATAAAGGGCTACCCCGTAACTATGACTTAGTTTGGGTAAGGCGTGAATTGGAACAGATTCTCCAACCTTGCCGGCAAAGGACTTTAAGGTTTCACTTTTATAAAACTTTGCATTTAATAAGCCTCGAAAGACATGGAAGCACTTCTTAGAGACCTCACCAAATATGTATGTACGCCTAAATTAACACAATCATGCAGTGTTTAGTGTAATGTTATCAAAAGCTTTTGTCTTGAAATACTGCGGTAGGACACAAAATTTAGCGCGAAATTACCCGCTGCTCAGCCGAGCTGGATAAGTCAATTTAATATCCTATAAAAAACAGAAGGTCGATCAAATGCATGCGTATTTATTAATCGCTATTTATTATTTGCAAATCGACTTATTGCATACATAAAACTATTCTACAATAAATTATAAAACCATCTTAAACTCGAAAGTAAAGTGTCACTCGAGAGCTTTTAATAAAAACAAATTTTTTAATATAATCTTATCCATAATAATAAATTGAAAATTCACATAATTCTAAAATAGCTGTAATATCTCTCAAATATGCTAAAATGTAAAAGAAATAATATACTCGGCCTTTTCTAAACTTTAATAATTATGTAACTTTACACAACAATATTTAATACGTTTTCTGTAAGCGATTTGTTTTTATCGTTTATTTTATCCCATTATTTTATTAGTCTAACATTATTTAAAATCCAAGCAGAAGGTCTATCTACCGCGCTCAAAATAAGGTTGCATTCAAACGGCAAATTTTATATGTTGAGAATGCCTTGTGGCCTTAAAATTGCATGCTCTTTCTTCTAAAACTAACAGACTGTTTGATAATAAAGCCACATGTGTCCCTTAGATTATTAACCCTACTACATTCAGAAGTTATGAATATAGAACAAGCGATCCGAATAAAACTAGTAATGTATATTATAATAATAATAAGAATGAAACGTTTGAATTTATTTATATTTAATATGTAATTGAATTTTACTGCCTCTATTAAGAATTTACGTTTGCTTTCCTAAAAGAGGTTTTATGTTGTAAAAGTTAAGATATGTACTTATGGTTCTAAATAAAACCGAGTTTTGTATTTTAGCATTTCATGTATTATTTGTTGAATCATACATAGCGTATACGATACTTAGGTGTGTAAATTTTTATGATCATTGAATGACTTTACCATGCGTATATATGCGGATAACTCTGCCTCATCAACAACTTCTTTTTTTCCTGCGGGGAGGAGAGGCAGGACAGGGAGTAGGAAGGCTGCCAAGGTAATGACGGTCGGTAATGAGATCGACCGATCCTCAGAAGAAGGTCCGGCGTGACCAACATAACGAAAACTTTATAACTTTTATAGACATGAATACACTTCTGGACACATCTATTGGCCCACCTAGCATTTTCAGTTTCGTTTGGACCTAGCTAAAATTTTATATTATGTCGAGCAAAAAGTTTTTATGCAATCTTGAACCTGGCACATTCACAATTTCATTCAATAGTCTTTTTTTTAATTTCGATCACAGAATTTAAAGAAACAAAAGACAATTTGGAGCCTGTTTGTTGATGTCAAATAATCGAATACAAGAAAACTTTAAATTGGACACAGCAAGATTGGAGCCGTATACTCTTTTCTGATGAGTCTAAAATTGTGTTACATGGCAATGATGGAAGGAAGAAGGTCTACCGACGTAAAGGAGAGCGCTTCGCACAATGCTGCTTTGAAGAGAGGGTTGCTTATGACGGTGGCTCATGGACTGTCAGGGGCGGTATATCCGCGAGCGGCAAAACTCAATTTGAGGTTGTTACAGGACCACGGCTGCCAGCATTAAATGCTGAAAGGTACATTCGTGAGTGCTTAGAACCTCACGTGATATCATATGCGGCCTATGTGGGCCCAAATTTCCTTTTTATGCATGATAATGCAAGAGCCCATACGGCCGGCATCGTCAGGGAATATCTTCGGGATGTGAACATCACAGTTATGGACTGGCCAGCCAGAAGCCCAGACTTGAACCCCATTAAGCACATATGGGACGAGCTAAAAAGACGTGTTAGGGCTCGTCAGTCAGTTGCCCAGACGATGCAGGAGTTGGAAACTGCCATAAAAGAGGAATGGGAGATGATCCCTCAAAATTTCATAGAGCGGTTGATAAACTCTATGCCTAATCGTATGAGAGCTGTGGTAGATGCCCATGGAGGCAACACGCGTTATTAAATTAAACCTTTATTTGATAAAACATGTTTTTTATTCAAAAATCAATTGCCTTTAACAAGGCACATACCCGACTTGTTAGGCGTAGTTCCATGTTGTATGGCATTCTGAATTCAAATTTAAAACAATACGATCGAAAAAGAGGGTAAAATGTATCAGGCTTAAAACTGCATCAATAGTTTTTGTTCAATCTAGCAATCATATTTCGGTAGGAGCCATCGAAACCTAAACTCTAAGGTGGGCCAATAGATGTGTCCAGAAGTGTACTTACAATTTAAAAATACTTATATGAGGAAGTTGTCATTTATTTTTATACAATCAGTATTGTAGCAAATAATATTGTTTTACCGCAACCAGCCACAGATGCATGACGGCTTATTGCTAGTACTCTACCGACCCATTAAAAAGTTTTTATTGGATTCTTGTAGAATATAATACTGTGCAGTGTCGGTTCTTCATGAAATTATTTTTTATAGAATATCATGGAGTTTAAAAATGATTGACGATACAATATTCCTGACGATAATTCATAAGTTTAGAGTAAACAGAAATATTTGTGATATATTTATTTACGCACAGTGTGCGACCATTTAGGTTTCCAGAGAGCATTTAAAAATAATTAATATTAAATCATGATTATTATTCATTAAAACGTATTCGTTATTTGTTAAATATTCTTATCAAACTATAGATAATTAATTAAAAACTATAAACAATAATAAAAATATTCTTTGATGAAATAAATGGTTATATAACAATTTCTCATTGTATTACAATAAATATTGTTTATTGTAATATAACGAGAATATATTATAAAGCAACATGTAGTAATGTCAATACTGTGCACAAAAGTTATTCGTTCTAAGCTTGCATGTTTTATAGCACCATTTTATTGAATTGATCTTAGTTCATGAACCGCAATTGCGTCTAAAAAAATTATATAAAATTCGACAAAGTACGACAAATTAGTTATTTTAAATTTTAATACTTGCAACATTAAAATTAAAGAACCCAAGTCAACAATAAAGCAAAATCAATCTAAAACTTTCAGATATGATTGAAACCTTGTGGGTTTTCTCAATTTGGAAGTATCACAAAATTTCTACTATTTCATTTGCGTGTTTTTATGGATTCTTTATTTAAGTATCAAAGGGACAAAATAAAGCCACAATTACATTTCGTCGAGTAATAAAAAAAGGAAAAAGAATTAAAATAAAATTATTGATGGCAATATTTTTTGTCGTGACAATTTACCTATAATTATTTATTCTACAATAAAAGCTTCATTGACAATGGTTATTTATTAAAACCACAGCAATCACTATTGGATGCTTTTTAGATCTTATACATAAAAATGAATCGCAAAATGTGTTAGTAAGCGTATAACTCAACAACGCCTGGACCAATTTGGCCAATTCTTTTTTTTAAATGTTCGTTGAAGTTCAATGATGGTTTTTACGGTGAGAAAATGTACAGTCAATTTGAGCTTTATTGATATTTTATAAAGTTCATATTGCAAGCACTCACTGTTGCCTAAGCAATATAGGTGTGTTCATAACATCAAATAATCAATTGATTTACATGATTAAGCAATACATATGTCGAGCGCCACCATTTTTGAAATGAGCTTCACTTGACTTTGCGCGAGTGACTATATGCTTAATAATAAAAATATTTTTAATCTTCAATCATTATTTAAATAGAGATGAAGTTAATTAGAATTTATTACTAAATATCAAATGTATTCGGAAAAAAATATTTTACAACATAATAAGATAATTAAAAGCTAAGAAAAGACAATAAAAACAAATTCTTCAAAAAGTCTTGCGAAAGTGAAATCATATTTTTCTACGACGTATAGTTGGAAATATAATATAAAAAATATATAAAGTTCGAATTATACAATTTAATTCGATAATCTTAGCACGGATTAAAACGATATTGAACATTGTACATCTCGTTATTGAGCAAGTCTTTGCGATGATAAAACAAAACAATTTTGCATGGATTGTCTATTTTATTTGAAATGATGTAAAGGTTATTTCGATCACAATTTCGAGGCACTGATCTTGGCTCACTTTTTGCAATTCTGTGGACTTGAGAACTGAATCGTAAATTCATGGAATATGAAGAGTTTTTATTTCTACAGTTCTTGAATTAGTACTTTTATCTAACTCGTCAATTCAATCAATATCTATAATTCATTTCATTGAATCAATATATCCGTCCATTATGATATAACATACTTGGACTTATCAAGATAATTTATCGATTTATTAATCAACGTGACGTTCTATTCTTGTATTGCCACTGTAACAAGAAGTTTTGTGTCATTAAGTTAGTGAAAGTTTGGAGAAACCTTACCTCTCAGCGTTTGTGCCTACTCTCCTCACTCCTGTCAAATCGGAATGTTGGACTTAAGCGCAGATAGTTCTGGAACAACCACCGACAACGAAATTTATACCAAATCTGTTATGCGGTAAATACAACAACAACAATAAGATAGCAGTCCAGACCAAACTTAGATTTTTCTTAGGGATATTTCACTTATCAGGGTCTCTTAAACGTATATCATTAGTCGAACTGGCTGTATCTTGGTGTTGGAACATTGCATTGGAACTGCAAGACAAATCAAACAAAAAATTTTTCAAATATAGCATGAATATATATATTTTTTAAACTTCAGAGGCACAATGTTGCGCACCTCAAAATGATTTTTTCTAGGAGGTAGACTCTGTACCAGGGTCGTCTGCATGGGTACCTCCGTCTTACCTATTTCCGCCGCCAAACAGTAGGGTTCGCTTTGCTGTGTTCCGGCGTGAAGGGTAAGATAGGCAGTGAAATTACTGGGTACTGTGACTTTACATCTTATGTCACAAGTTGGCAACGAATACTGTGGTTCTTGTGAGGTTTGCAGATTTGCTGCGAATCTCGTGGGAACCACATGTACTATAGGCGACTGTTACCACTTACCATCAGGTGGGCAGCCTGCTTGTTTGTCAACTTTAGCAATAAGGAAAAAAAAAAAATTCATAAACTTAAAATTTTCATCACACTTTACTAGAATGTTATTTATTGTTGGTAATTATTATAAGATTTACTATATAAACAAATAAAAAACAACTAAAAAAAGTTAGTTTGATAGATTTTTTATAATTCATATTTATTATTAAAATGAAATAACTTAATTTCATTAATTTTTAATTTAAAATATTTAAACTAAGTAAATAGAAGTAGGTATATTTAAAACTCTAGATAAGGTTTTATGTCATTTAAATGATATTATGAGGTTATTACGTAAACAATATTAGTTGATGGTAAATGTTAAATAGGAAATATTTATTTGTTCCTTTAAATAAATTCTTGTTATTAAAGATTTTTTATCTTAAATTAATTTTAAAAACAAACACATCTTTTATACTTTAAGTATTATTTATTATTAAAATGTAAAGTTTGTGAGTTGGATGTTCGAGTACCCGATAACATTGATGGAAAGACAGGAACTTTTACTGGGAATGGGCTGGGAAAATATCACTTTCCTATGGGAGAATCCTATCGAATTATATCTAACACAAGGAACACTGTCAAAATAAATTTTATTATATTTATTATTCTAAGAGTAATTTAAGATATTTAAAAATACAATAAATTACATTCACGAAAATTAATGGCTCTCCTATTGTAAAAATACAGCTGTTATACAACTCATTGTAAGTCCACTCGCCTACTATATTACAACATCCTAAGACTGATTCTCGCTAATGGCAGATGTATTGAATTATATTCATACACCGTATCGCTTGCAAATGGTTTCAATTCGAAATAATAAGCACGATGATAAAGCTAATTTGACGACGCTTATATACGTATTGATAATACACATTTAGGCTCTTATAATGCTAAGCCAATAATAGTAGATTTTCAGGCTAACAGACATACCTCATCCAAAATATACTTCCACGTGAGTTTGCACATTTTTACAAATGCTGTTAAGCTAACGATTAAAATAGCTTACAGACATAATATTCGGTCGTTTTCCGATCGATCGCTAATTGTTTCTCCATCTTTCTATTAAAGTATGCTATTTGTTATTTTCAGTTTAATATCTGAAATCTTTCTCTGTTTAAAGTCTGTTTTTAACGTAACGAAAAGGTAAGGATTTTGTATAAATCAATCGACTAATATTATTTCAAATAAATACACAGTTATTACCTTAACAAAAATGAGAATTACTGAAAATAAAATTTGTGGTAAGTAGCATCAATCTACAATAAAATAGATATTAATTAAAAATTATTGCAGTACATTAAGAAAAACTGATAATCATAATATTGTCATCATTTTCTTCATACAAAACGTTTATTACGAGTACTTCATAGAAACATGAATCTCAAAATCTCTTCTCTTTTGTAGCGTCATTTTTACCCAAACAAAACTTTTATGATAGCCCGTGACTGAAATGTCAAGTCTCAACTTGTTTCTAGCTGAGCAATATTTTTAAAATTCAAACACTAGAGAGTACATATTTACCGAAGTATTTTTATGAAGTTCCAAAGCAAGTTTTCATATTTTGTTGGGCTTAGTCGACCATTTAGTTTTATTCGCGCTCCCAAAAAGTATTTGCTGGTCGAATCGTTGATACTACATACTCGTAAAAACGCTCTTAAAAGCTATTTTTGTAATTCTATAAATTTATGTGTTAAGGCATAATATCTCTACAAATATTATAAATATATGATTTTTTTGAGTGACTGTATGTTCGGAGCAATCTTTTACTTACTAATTCGAATTTGATAATATTCGTTATGGGGATAGTTTGAGATCCGGAAAAGGATAGAACTATTACCATGTAAACATATTTCTTCGTATGGGAAAATCTTGGACACAGGTTATTACCGTGAGCGGAATCTTAGCTTAAAAGTTAATCGATTCGTGTTACTCATAAGATTTAAAATGCTTTGTGTTATATATAAAAAATATATATTGATGATATAGTCAAAAATCTATGCTCGCTCTGTTATATGAATACTTGTCATTGACGAAATATTTCAAATCTTTCTCTCGTTATCCAAATTTAAATAGAATATATTTAGAACATTCAATTTGTAGTTATTTAACAGTCATTTTACACGCGATATAAAATCTAGCAGTTGCGATCAATCAATCTGTCACAATGGACCTCAACTGTTAGATTGAATACTATTAGATTCGTTTAAAACTACGATTCCATTGCTTTGACTGTTGACTTGTACAAGCCTTGCAACAATAATCTAATGAGTAATTTGTTTCTCTTTTTATTTGTTTTGTTTAACAATGAGCATGTGGTCAGTAATTACTTTTATTTTTTTAAACTTATAATATTTCTATAATTACTCCTTCCGTATTCGTGTAATGAAAGCAACAGTTGCATTCTCTGTACTCGACAGCTTTTTAAATTTATAAAATTTAATGCATTTATCACAAAACAAAAAAATAACAATATATAAGACCGTGTGTCAACACAGTTTTAGCCACTCATTCACCGAGTACTATTCGGTCTAATCGAAGATTTCATCGCTATTTTGTTTGCTTTTTTTATATTTAATATATAATGCAAAGTTACAAACTTAAATGATTTAAATAAAACGAACTGAATTTCTGCAGTCATTTATAAAGTCTGTTACAGTATATGAGTCAATAAACACATTTACAATTAAATTAAATTGACTGATTAGTAGTAATTAGTTGAATCCACGTCCACGCGAGAAGCGTGACAATTTTTTGTTACCATCAATTTTACATCTATTTGTTTTTTTTTTAATTTAGTTTATAAACAACAACACGTGTAAACTTATATAACATAAATAAACATTAAATTCAACATTCAATATAATATCGAGAAAGTACTTCAATATCCGAGGTTGATAAATCCATCCATATTTCGTTACAATGTTATCCAATATCACCTCGTAGTATGGTAAGCCAATGTTTTATGTTGTAATTAAGTGCTTTGGAAGTTATGATGTCTTTAAATCAAGAGGAAGGAAGTATAATTCTGGAAGTTATTTCGATAATATTATATTGAGTTCAAGTTATATGCATATATTATTTTTACATATTGAAAGTAAATAAAACAATGTCGCGCCCGCTGTCTGTTTACTTGGCGTCGCTTATTAAACAGCACCGAGAAATGCAATACCTAAATAAATTTCTCATTGGAGTGAAAAAACTAAAAAAATAATTATATAAATCATGTCGTAGTGTAATTTTTATCAATGTGGTAGAAATTAGTACAAAACAGCATTGTGAAACTACCTAAATTTATGAAATCTAAAAAGTAAAATATAGTTCTTTGACTTAAGTAGTATTGCTCGCTACATTTTTTATTTTATTTATTTATTTACACTAACTACTGTTACAATAACACGATCACACACAGCACACAGTTACTTTGAGGCTACTGCCTGCTTATAATAATTTAAAAACATGCATTACAAAAATAATTATCCTAATCTATGTTATATAATACTACTATTACATAATTTTATCTACACAACAATTTTAATACAGTTTTCAGAGTGGCTTAATGACCCGGTCATTGCTGTCTTATAGCTCCCCATCGTCAATACAGCTGACAACAATTTTTTGAATAAATGTGATTAAAACAATAATATTATACATTTTTGCTCGGTATAAAAATCATCGGGGCAGATTTTTTTCCAATGACTTTTTCATGCTGTATGCTCCTTTAGCTCCAACTGACGTTCGGAGCTTTTATGTGATAGGGGAAAGCTATTATTGATATGATTTTCAGTCGGTATAAAATGACTTGCTCAACTATAGCGCTACCTCTTGAACTATAAGGGAAGGACTAATGCGTATACATTCCAGATAAAAGCATAATGCATCCGTACGAAATGGAGTAAGTCATTGATAGATAATAAATGTCTGTTAAAGTTACTGTCTAAGCTATTAATATATTTGGACATACATTTTTGTTTTAGTTTTTACATTATTATTATCGTTATTGTAGTAGCTCAGATTTTTGAATAGTATTTTTTGTGTATGTAACAGTACCAAAAAAAATATTAAAAAATTTGAGTAACTACAACATCTATAACAAGATGAAAACGATGTAGACAAGCAAATCTATTGTAAGCGCCGGATTTGAAAACAAATTTTAAAGCTATTATTAAAGTGTATTTTTAAATATTAATGATAAAATATAGATACAATAGAATATTGACATAACGTGTTTATTAACGGTAACGATGCTCTGAGTTCAGACTTTCAGGATCTTGAACATCGTCGTAGAGCAACCTGTTAATGATTTTCCTTTTTTTCTTAATTGTATCGTTCCACCATACTGTAAGTACCTATGTTTATGAATAAATGATTCTGATTCTGATTCTGACCATCCCCCTTTTACCCATACACCACACGGTGAACGGCTGAGATCCCCACCTCGTGGAAGTCGCACCATTCCATACGAGGTGTTTTGCTTTAACTTTTATGATGTGAGCTGCAATGGATTCAACATCTGTTGAATACTAACAAAAACATCATTCAACTTTTGTTAAATGGCACTATCTTAGACTTAATCTGCGTTTACCATCAGGCGAGATGAGGTCAAGTGTGTACTCAAACGCGATAAAAAGGGCAGTAAATGAATAATAACATAGTAATTCTGAACAAACCCATTTCTTCTTTAGGCAAATATAACAAGCGCACACATCAAACAAACGAAACACCAGAAAATAAACATTCATAATCATAATACATAACAAAACTCTTTGAAAATTTTCTTTCAAGCTACGGAGCTTATACAAATAATATTTTTCCGAGTCACTGGCACTGGCAGCACTGATACCCTGATTTGTAGAGGGGTAAGCAAACAAATTTAGATATATCTATAAATCAATGCCGTGAATAAAACGAAGCACTCACGAGGTAAATAAAAGAAATGGGGAAATATTTAAGTTTCTACGGATGAAATGGGAGTTAAACAAATTCTATATCGGCTTACCACACTCCGATTGTGTTCTGAAATAAGATTTGTTACTCTAGACCATAGCTTTGTAGTGCTTCGATGTGTCAGTCACATTTTATGTGACTTGAGTCAGCATAAAATCTATTCTTGTGAGCACTACTTACGTAGGTTTATTCTTATCAGGCATTGCAAATGTTGACATTTAGGTTTTTAACTAAAACCTATCTTATTTTGATTTTAAGGTAAGTAAATAAAGTAATAACTAGAAGGTAAACCAATCCAATGGTATTATTCAGAAAAAAATGTTTCATTTTTCGCATCTAGGTGTATAAGCAAATAAAAGTAAATTACTAAAGTAATAAAGTATTTAATTATAGTCCTATTCATACAATTTTTATTTAATACAAATTCATGCAATTGAGTAAAAAAAACGGGATAGAACACTGAGATTGACTATGAGTTCGGACACCTTTTATAGCGTGGCAAACTAAATTCCGGTGAACGATCTTGTGATTAGTCGAATCATTATCCTTTTCTATAAGAATCATCTTATAGAAAAGATAATGATTCGACTAATTAATATTGTATATAATATCAATTCTATACAATATTAAGCTGTTTTTTGTATACCAAATACAAATAGTTCCGAATTCTTTTTGGTTTTCTGCGGACTCTTTGGTCCGCACTCTTTTTTGTTTGTGTTATGGCCGTTTTCACCAACTTTGTCTTAGCTTAGGCGACTCCTAAGAGACATGCTGTCTCACTCTTTTTGGTTAATATAAAAAGTGACAGCATGTCACTTAGGAGTCGCCTAAGCTAAGACAAGGTTGGTGAAAACAGCCATTAGTCTTTTTACATTTCCTTATATATTATTCAATCTACAAGTAACATATCATTTGTCGATCAAGAGAAAGGTGTTGTTCTCCGTTTTGTGGGGACAGATGGTCTTGTCCCCCACAGTCGTAGCCGCATCTATATCTATGTTCTAACTATTCCAATACAAATGATTCCAACTCATTCACTATTATTAAACTTGACATTACATATATAATAATATACCATATAAAATGCAGATATGTCAATTTTGAGCAGGTGGTACGGAATATACAATCTTCTCCCTCCATTCAAATCTACATCTATTAATAAATAGGCAGATTTTATAATATAAATTAATATATAAAGTAAAAAATATTCTTTTCCCGGTCCCGTTCTATACAACCCTTCGAACGCATCATATGGGTCCTTTGTATAGAATTTATCCTAAATTAATATGATAAAATGATGATAAGATTTTTCGCTCTCGAGGAGCGAACAAATTGAGCGCCGTATTTTATCACATTATGTACGTATTAGATGGAAATTCACTCAACAGCTCTTTTAGAACTTGTAACTTCATTTCAACATGTCTTGCAGGTATAACCATGCATAGAGTGTACCAACCAGCACCATTCCGGCTCAGGATTATATTTTTTTTCGATAGTTATTATAACTTACTTACAATTGACCTTATAAGCCTCTTTAAATTCACCTCAACAGCAATGTAGAGGCCTATTCTCGAAGTTTGCATTATCGGTTCAGTAATGTCTAAATCCGTAAAAAACAAGATCACCGAACAGATAACCGAATAGTTTATGTATATGATATATACCTTATGTAGTAGAGCGCAGAGCACATTGTTTGCAGTACTGACAGCCGGTTAGACGGTAAGGCTATCGAATGATAGATAGATAGATAAAACTTTTATTATTTTCTGCAAAATACACATAAATATCTACTAAAACAATGATAATAATTGAGAAAAAACAAACAGACAATCAAACACCATAAATAGCATAGCAGCATATATATGCTGCAGAAAGCAAAAGGCCTAATTTAGACAAATCACAGATTTTCAACCATCACCTTTTTTGAGTGAGTAGAGTTTTACAAAGTGAACAAATAAGATGAATGAGCGAGAAAAAGTAAAAATAAAAAATTATAGTAAAAAAAGAGCCGCATGAGAACATAACTGTCATTGTTTCAATAGAATGATTATTGTAAAGTGTCAAGCGAGTACGAATAAATATTTAAAGTACTTTCAATAAATATAATTATACTTATATAAAGTATATATACAAAGATATGATACTGATATAAAGATGTAACAAGTGAAAACTGTTCGACCGAGTTAGATACCTTCCCTGCCACACATACAAGAAAACGTGGGGATACCTAACTTTTGTATGTCTAAATAATATATATTTTTTCATGTTTTTTAAAAGTATCCTAATTTTAAGTATATTAAGTAATGATAGCCATATAGTGAGAGAAGCAGT
Source organism: Scirpophaga incertulas (assembly GCA_036419045.1). Lineage (NCBI taxonomy): Eukaryota > Metazoa > Arthropoda > Insecta > Lepidoptera > Crambidae > Scirpophaga > Scirpophaga incertulas. The sequence continues at coordinate 20,351,663 of CM071638.1, read as the reverse complement.
GATGCTCCAGAAGGAGGCTGCCGAGCGGGGTCGGGAGATGGCCGATCCCGCTCGAAGAAGGCGGCGCGGCGCCGGGCTCGGTAGCACAGCTGCGGCGCCGCCGCGGGTCGCCGGCGGGCGCGAGGAAGTCGCGACCGCTACGGCGACCCGGGATGGACCACACCCCTTCCGTGGCCGGGGGGCGTCGTCGGTGGAGGAGACCGGGGGAGGTAGTGAGCCTCCCCCGAGGAGGGCTCCCCTGTATCGACGGGGGAGCGGAGGCTGGGGGTTCCCGGAAGTAGCTTGATGTTCCCCGGGGCTCCCTACATGCCTGAGGAAGGCCTTCCCTGAGGTTTTTAGTGGGTAGGCCTCCCCCTTCTGGGGAGGAGAGCCCCACATAACCACCGGCCCGCCACAGCCGGGGTATGCAATTTAATGCATTTTCCTCAGGGGACAAAAAAAGGCATATAGTGAGAAGTGCAGCGTTGAGCTCTCTCACAAGGTGGAGCGACGGATTCGTGAAGATGGTAAGAAGATGCTGGATTAGATCAGTGAAGAATTGATCGATGTGGAGATGCTTGCGGAAGGTTCATGACCAGCAGTTGGGATTTGTCGGTTGAAATTATGATGATGATATTACAAACGAAATACATATCGTTATAACGTTGACAACTAGCCTTACGTTATGAATAGATGAAAATTTTCTTATTTTATAATAATATATAAAACACTTTATAATAAAATATAACTAGCGAATGGATGAATTGATTTAAATGATCACCTTGTTAAATTTTTCGTCTTTATATTATAAAAAATAGTGGTAATAAATTATGTAGAAAACTATTTATTTAACTATGAAAAACGCTAACAAAATATTCGACTCGGTAATTTCTTCATTCGTTCGCATAAACAATAATATTTAGAACGAGCTAAAGCTCTAACGCCAGGATATTAAATTACTCACGAATTATGCATAAAAGAGTGAAACATGGATTATAATATCTAGCGTGCTTTGATATATTGCAAATGACGTTACATTGTATATGGCGAGGTAACTGACACGAAAGGTGACAAAATGAGAAGCTCAAAGCTTTTTGTGTGGGATGAGTCTCCTCCTTTGTTGCCGTAGACTGAGAATTCGTCCATTCTGTGGTATGTTGCACTTTTTAATCGCGCCTAATGTTCTCCTCACATTGAACCACGTTGTGTTTTTATAAACTGTATTGTGATTCTCAAAAATGTTTTTTTTTTTTATATTTATTTGGTGTTATTTATTTATTTACTATGAAATATTATCTTGTTTATATGTCGTCAAAACCTATATTTTTAAATCAAATGTATCTCAAATACTCAAGAATTTTATTTATCACTTATTACTGAAACATTTATAGAGGTTGTTCACGCCACGACATAGAGCAATTGTTACCGAGGAGAAGCCTTAAAATTCCGCTGTGTTCTACAAACAATAACTGTTTAACCGAAATGGATAGAACATATTTTCCCCTTTTTTCAATAAAAAAAAATATATTTTTCAGGCAAGATATTATTTCTAAACCTTAGGTGTTAGAGGTTATAGTAGTACTTTAAATACTTTATCGAAATGAATTAAAAATACCAAAAAATGTTAAAACGACATTAGGTATTTTAGGTGTTGTTATGGTCACTTTTCATCTTCATTATCATTGCATCAATGATATCAAAATTTATATTATCATTTGACTTTACTATTATGTTTTTAATCAAACACGTTTCATGCTATTAAAATAGAGTCAATGAGAGATGAATTATCAATACATAGTAATTTATAAAATACTAGCTTTCTGCCCGCGGCTTCGCCCGCGTGTATTTCGGGATTGAGTCTATAGAGGGTCATAGCTTTTGCCCGTTTTTCCAAGATAAAAATACCGCAAAACCTTGCTCAAGAATCACTTTATCTATTGATGAAAACCGCATGAAAATCTGTGCAGTAGTTTTTGAGCGAAGCCTTTATTGCGCATCCCGTGGGGTCCGGATTAAAAACCTGTTATTTAATCCGGACTTTTATCTTTACGTCTGTAAAATTTCAAAGCAATCAGTTCAGTAGTTACGGCGTGAAAGCGGAAGAAACAAACAAACTCACTTTCCGATTTTTAATATTAGTAAGGATTTTCTCTCTTACAACAACATTCCTTACATAATTTTATAAACAATCATGTAATGTTTAATTGTAATAAGTTATGAAAGACTGAATCCTAAACTAGTCTTTCGTCCGTGACTTTGATCTCCATATTGAGATTTGACACGAACAAACATACATTGCAAGTTAAAGAAAGCTTGTAATAAGATCCCGATTTAGGCAAATCAAATCCGCTCACATACGAGTATATTATTCAAAAAATACATAAATAAAAGTTACTTACCATATTTTTAGGCTAAAATACCAACGAAACAGAATATTACAATATTCGGTAAGGGAATATTGATAATTGTGCGGTGTCTGCTACCGAAACTTACTGTGTATTTAGGATTAGATAAGACGTCGTCGTATCCTTTGCGTCAGCACATCGCAATTCAGGCCCCGATTCTCCGCCAACGCTATGACGCTATAAAATCAATATTGTTTAGATACTTATTGAAATAGGATTATTATAAAATGTATGGGTCTTTTAGCTGATATTTTATTCTCACGTTATTCTGCAACTGATACTTAACGGTCGTTTTACAGACGAATATATTTCTCTAAGTATTTTAAGATCTAATTGCTTTTACTTTACATACGGTATATTGTCTAGACTTATGTTATAGTCAGCGTTCATTGCGGCCTTACCATGACCACTTAGGGTTAAAACAATATTGAAACAGAGACATCTATCTTGCAGCTTATGATACCATCTTACACTACGTTTTCATTCCCGTTTTAAGCATCACGGTAAGCGTTCAAACCAATGAGGCTTATATATGGAGCATCGAAATTAGCGTGGACAGGATGTCCACGTTATCATGGATCGTTTACATCACAATGCACTGTATGCATATACATATATAAATATTTCTCAAACTTACACCAGTTAGCTTAGACTTGTGTTTTGGAATTATGCTAGCAGTTTAGAGATACATATATAAATAATATATAGAAAAATATTTTTTATAAAAATATATATTAAAAACTGTGACCAAGGCACAGAGGTCGTTAAATACAAAGTCGGAGAGGGTCTTATAAGTTTGAGTGTAATTTAACATTTTGATATTGTATGTTTTATTTGAGAAACTGATCCCATCACTTCGACAGTTATTTCTATATGATATCGAAAATTTATAATCATGTTCTCAATCGACAATTGTAAAATATGATAAATTTAAGAGACTGCATGATCTTCTCGAGAAAGTTTATACAATTTCCGAACTGCGTAGAGTCAGTACGTGACATCAATAATACTCGCGGTACAAAAAAGATTCCTGATTTGATTGAAGATCATCAATTTTTATATGACATGGTGAGACAAAATAGTACGCACAAACATATGTCATGTTTAAATATGTCATACTTCACTTAAATGTCACGTAAAATCTATCACTCCTAAGTGATATACGATCGGTTTGGAACGAAGTGGATGAATAAGAATTCGCCAGCTGTGACACAAATATGATAAAGTAACCTAAAGTTTGTAGTTTTTTTTAGTTATCCAATAATATTATGTAAAGAGTGAAGATAAAATCTCCATTCTATTTCTCTAGGGAAAAGACGGTTTGAATTCAGAAAGAGCTTTCAGGGCGCTGTGGTCTAGAGCATTTAATTTCTAATCTGGAGATTTGGGGTTTGAATCTATCAACCTATTATTCGTAATGAAACATGTATACACTCCTACACAACCAATTAACTAAAATATGTCAATATAAAATGAGTGATTGTAAAGTCGATTAAGCCACACTGAGATGGCGTAGTTGACTAAAGCCTTTTTTTTTCAAGGCGAAATGCACATTATGCACCGTGACACCGCGCTGCTTAGGTGCGGCCGTGTATGGGGTGTGTGGGGCTCTTCAGTATGACAGAACTGGCCTACTCACTAAAACCCCCCTAAGTTCTCTAGGCCCATGCGGGGCTGGGGGTTCCCGGAGGTGGCTTGGTGTTCCCGGGGGCTCCCTACATGCCTGAGGAAGGCCATCCCTGAGGTTTTTAGTGGGTAGGCCTCCCCCTTCTGGGGAGGAGAGCCCCACATAACCGCCGGCTCGCCACAGCCGGGGTATGCAATTTAATGCATTTTCCTCAGGGAAAAAAAAAAAAAAGGCCCATGCGGGGCACACGGCGGTGTGCGCTTTCGAGATTCTACCGCCATGAGTTGACTAAAGCCAAAACGTTCTGAACTTCGAGTAGGCTAAATTGGCTGGATGGGGACGAACAAGACCAAAAAATTTCCCGATTACAAGGAAGATTTTTTTTTATCCCAAAATAGAATGTAGTATTTCTTCTTCTTATGCAATTCCCTGTTCAACTCATTAAAATAAATGCTAGCAGAACTGTATAGCATTGTATCCATTATCAGTGTCATTTTTACTTATTTTTAAGATATACAAAAACAGTAAATATATTCATAATTTTCGACTAACCGCAAGCAGCGCAGGACCAATTCGTTTCGAAGCCTATCAGAAGCCATCTTCTGGCTGAAATAATAACCAAAAACTTTATCGATGTGTAAATAAGCTATCATTTTGATTTAGACTCAAAAACAGTACACAAAAATCACATAGTTCTTATCAATATTTTCCCGTAAGTATACTTATTTATTTAATATTTGATCACACAACTTCATTTCATTAATTTCTATTGAAGTACCTAAAGTAAAGATGTCACTCGTCACCTTTATGGGGATTGGAGGAGGGCTTTATTACATCTTCTCCTAACCAACTGCCCCTGAGCACCTGAGCACTATTCACCATCAGGGTCATCCTTGCGTACTTATTCAATGCCGACCATGGGTTAGATGACGGTGTATGAGAGAAGATTCCGCCGATTTTAGCTCGCTGTGTTACCCCGCAGTCGTGGCATTTAGGGTTAGATTTCCTCCGTGCAATGAGATATAAGAAATGAACTGAACTAGCTGGACCCCGATAGTACCGCGTGGTTGGAGCAGAAGAGATAGCGCCTCTTACCATATTACTCATTACTTTAGAATCAACAGAGCCTTCAATCCTACCGTCAGAGCAAGTAAAACTTATTATATCTTATAGTGTTTAGATTTTAGTCAGATATGCTGACCCAGTACAGTGTATTTGACGTAATAAAATCGTAACATTTTTCTAGATTTTTTTTTTTAACTGATGTATAAAGTACAAAATCACTTTTTTACCTTCATAATTCGAACCCCAAACTGAGTCGAGTCTAAATATACGATAAAAATAAATTGTTTGTAGAGAGAAATTTTCATATTTTAAGCTATGATGACAAAGTCCAAGTAGAGTTTTGTAGAAGTACACAAATAAATTGATGTAACATCATCCTAACATTAATATTTAAGCAATAAACACACTTAAACTTATCAATACAAGGAATAGTATAATTGTATTACATTATGGCATTAGGTATTCTTACGACGCGGCGATGTACAATATAAACAAAAATATACTAAGTAAATCATATAATATCATTTCAGCTTGATAATTTTAGGGCTTGACAAGTTCATCACATCAAAATATTTTTTAATAAAAATTTACGTAGTATAATTTTGGGTCAAGTTGGAGGTCATGTTGTCACCGGAACCATTTGTCACCCGAAAGGGACTTTGTACCAGGGTCATCGTTTCGGATACCTATTTTAGCCGCAAAGCAGTATTGCTCATATTGCTGCGTTATATGGTTTAAAGATATGGTAACGATATTATTAGATAGAGTTCTTTTGAGGATTGCAGACTTGCTGCAAATCTCATAGTGACTACCTATTATATCATCAAGCATCTGTAGCTACTAACCATATAAACTGACAGATTATTTGTCGATATACAGTAATTAAAAAAAAAAAGTTGCGTATTGTATTCACGACAATTTTTGCATAACAAACTTACTGATACCTATTTCAAAAAACTACAGATTCGTTAATCGGAAAATGTATAACTTTTTTTAAATTTACAGGGTTGCCTTGTTATGTTTCAAATATTCTTATAAAAAAAAATATTACGAAGTTATCGATTTTTGGAATTACTAAAGTGATCGGATTTTTATGACCTTTGATATACTACAGTTACATACTAACAAATGATTTTTGTTAAGTAAATAATCAAATTGTTATTGTACCTAACATGTCTCTGTAGCGGACATGTTTATTGTGGTGTGACAATTTCTAACTTTCTAATGACAACATAATTGACTTAAAATAGAATCCCTTTTAAGTTTAATGTGTAGCTAGAAATAGATAATGAATGTATCATGTTATGATAGTATTGTTTACGATAGAAAAGAGAGTATCAAAATAAATCTTCAGAATTTCATGCCAGTTCTTTTCGAGAAAGCTCGCCCGATTTTCGAATAAGTATTTTTTTTTATTATCAATTCAAGTTTATGTAGATGTTTGTGATCTTTTAATTTTATATTTATTGTGACGTTAATGAATGAATGTAAATATCTACATAACGTAGTATAAAATGAAGTCCCCTCCGCTGTCTGTTCGCTTAGATATTGTAAACTCTGATTTTAATGCAGTTTAACTAATAGACATAACGATTGAAAGTAAGATTTTATATGTGCAATACACTCAAATTATTGTAAGGAAAACAATATAACATCCGTGCGAAGCCGGGTCGGGTCTTTAGTTGTTTGATAAATATTATTTTGTTTTTTTTTATTGCAGTTTAAATAACAGACATAACAATTGAAAGTAAGATTTTATATGTACAATACACTCAAATTATTGTAAGGAAAACAATATTGCAACCGTGCGAAGCCAGGTCGGGTCTTTAGTTGTTTGATAAATATTATTTTGTTTTTTAATGCAGTTTAAATAATAGACATAACGATTGAAAGTAAGATTTTATATGTACAATACACTCAAATTATTGTAAGGAAAAAAATATTGCTACCGTGCGAAGCCGGATCGGGTCTTTAGTTGTTTGATAAATATTATTTTGTTTTTTAATGCAGTTTAAATAACAGACATAACAATTGAAAGTAAGATTTTATATGTACAATACACTCAAATTATTGTAAGGAAAACAATATTGCAACCGTGCGAAGCCGGGTCGGGTCTTTAGTTGTTTGATAAATATTATTTTGTTTTTTAATGCAGTTTAAATAACAGACATAACAATTGAAAGTAAGATTTTATATGTACAATACACTCAAATTATTGTAAGGAAAACAATATTGCAACCGTGCGAAGCCAGGTCGGGTCTTTAGTTGTTTGATAAATATTATTTTGTTTTTTAATGCAGTTTAAATAATAGACATAACGATTGAAAGTAAGATTTTATATGTACAATACACTCAAATTATTGTAAGGAAAAAAATATTGCTACCGTGCGAAGCCGGATCGGGTCTTTAGTTGTTTGATAAATATTATTTTGTTTTTAAGAACTACGATTAATAATCGTAGTTCTTAGTAAAGTTAAGAGTTTGTAAGTAAAAATTGTGGTAATATTCAATACTATTTTTTTGATTTTGAAGCACTAAACTGGATAGAATTTCGATAAGGAGGTAGTTTGCGAAACTTAAGATGTACGGATCTTAATACGAAGAAATTTGACGTTCTAGTGAAAAAATGCGACAATAATAACATCTCCACATTCCTTACTGAAGTAATAAAACTTACACCGAATCCTTTACTGTTTTTGCTGCACACCTATGGAATCAGTTACCTGCCTACATTAGAGATTGTACCAAAATATCCACATTTAAGGTGTCCCTTAAGGAACATTATTTAAAACTACTCGTATGTCACGAACCATAACAGCCATTATGTAGTTTTTGTATATATATATATAGTAGTTAAGTATGGTAGTATAGATATTTTTTTGTAATATTATTACGTATATGTGTAGGTATATAAATATGTATTTGAATTTGTATGTGTATGTATATATATATATATATATATATATATATATTCTCTTATTTATGTGATGCTCATATATTTATTTACATCTATTTTTAAGTAATATTTATTATGTTTAGAAGGTAGGTACACACAGAGTCTAACCCGTTATGTTCACCTGTCCACCCGGGTCTGCAGGAGGAAATTTCTTAGGGAAATATGCAGTACCTTTTGCTCAATATTTTAAATCATTTTTCCTGTAATGTATGTGTGTGCAAAAATTAATAAATAAAAATAAATCAATAATTTTGTACATGAGGATGTTATATTTTTGTACTAAAAATAAATATATAATCAAGTATATGTGGAAAATATGGTACTTATGTGTTAATATTTTATGTATATTTGTATTCGTCTAAACAGGCATTTATCCGCTTGCAGTCTCTTTTATATATATTTTGTAATATGGAAAATAAAACCCTACGAAAACACGAAATAAAAGTAGTCCAAAGATTCTAGCTTTGGAGAGATCATTCTAGCTTTGCTAAGATTTGGTAGACTGGAGTACCTGATAATCGAAAAAGCTAAGCAAGCTTTACTTAATATTTATATTAGTTTAAGAGCTCTGCCTTTTCCCACAGTTGACAGCTAACGTAGCTTATTGCTAAGCGGTACGAACGGTTTAAAGTTGACTCGGTTAGGGAGTAAAAAATTAATTAATATCTTCGCTAAGTTGTAACGCTGCGTAATTCAAAATTGTCAACAATTTGACAACAACAATCTGTCGACAACAATCAATTCTGAGGCAAAGCAATTTGGCTGATGTTATAGGTACCATGGTAGGTATATGTTGTTATTGCTGCCACAATCACTTAATAATTACCAAATTTAAAGTATTGTCTAATTTTGCAACATTTATTTTACAAGTTTTTGTCACTTGGAAAGTTGACAATTTTGAGTTACGTTGTGTTACATCTAAGCGACTTTAAGAAACTTGTCTAAATTCAGCTGTTTTTATGCCTTACTGAAGAATAGAGGCTCCTTTCTCTATGTGAAAAAATAATACTTCAGCTCAGCTTTATAGCGGTGACCCTTCCAAGCCATAAATTATCAGTTTAGGACAATATGACAACACGTTACGATAACATTCTCCGCCAAAACTTTTATGAGCCAAGACCTGAGGCTACTTCGGGCTTGTTTATTGTGACATAAATGATATTGTTTGTAGTTATTTTGCGCTTTGTATGTTATTATTGTATAATAAATATGAAGCTTGGCGTATTTGCAAAATTAACGATTTTTTGCTATATAGTTTAGTTTGGCTGGGCTAAACCGCACTTAGCCTCACGATTGGGCCATTGTAAATTACTAATAATTGACGATAGAGCTGCTCGTGATTATAGTCGCTTAGTATATCCTATCAGATTTATAAGACCTTTTCTTTTGACATTGGTATTTTACAGTTTCGCACATCTGAGACGATATACCTCGTGCTCGCGAGCAGCACAAGGTTATGTCGGACTATGGTGAATGCGGTCCACCGACTAAAATACTACAGAAGTGACTTGGCTACGGGGAACCGATTTTCTACAACTGGCATGTGCTCACCATAACAAGCTCACCGTTAAGATCTTGTGAGGAGCGGTGCGAGTGCACACATCTGGAACCCCTAAAATAATCAAAGTTTATGCAGCTAACTTGTGACAAGATTTTATCCACCTGAATGAAACACATAGATGCAATTTCCGTTATTTTGCGGCAATATAAATACAAAGACAAAGGCAATATAAATAAAATACAAAGACACCAAAGCAGACAAACCTGATGGAGCTTCCTTTCGATTGATCCAATTATTACTATTAAGTAAAGTCGGACCGTAAAGGGAGACTGATTCAATCAGTAAAAGTGAATTTTGAATTTGAATACGGATACAAAATATGCACGAAGATTTTCTACTGCTTCCAGTTTTATAGATTCTCAATCTTCATGGCTGAGTGCTTTGTCCGCTGGTTGCAAGGTCTGCATCTCTGAGGTTTTGGGTGTCATTCCCCAGTGCGGATTAATGTTTGTGCGATGAGTACTAGAATTTGTGCCATCCATGTATATATATAACACAAATCTTAGTTGTGCTTTGAGTTAGGCTTATTGGTATGCGTGTATGAAATAATTATTTATTTACTTATTTTATTAGAATTTCGTATATTTTTTATTATGTAGAGTAGACTGGGTGTAGACCAAAGTCGTACCTGATAGATAGTGATGATGAGGTTTATGCTGGAAGACGCTCGCCTAGAAGGTGCTCGTTCACACTGGCTCTAAATATGTCCAGATTATTTTGATCCGAGGAACAGACCTGAGCAATAGTACCACTTCCTAGCTGTTCGCATAACGATAGAGCAAACAGGTGTAAGCTCTCACCGCGCCTGTTAGTCCGGTAGTAGACCGTGTTGTTATTGAACAAAATTTCATTTCACACAAAATAAAAGTACGCAATAAATTATTAATTAAAAAAAATCTGTAATGAAACATAAATTTTAAAGTTATATTAATACCAGCCAACGTGTTTTCACACTTTATATTTACTCTGTGTTACCTTGATTATCTTACACTGTCTATTGTTGGGAGTAAACTAACAATACTTATTTAACTGTGAATTTTTGAATTACGTTGCTGTAGTTAACATTTTTAGTAAAACATAAAAATAAAGAAATACATCGCGAAAAATAATATTATTTCTACATATATTCTACTAGTAGAATTGATATATAAGGTATATAACCAATCGTTGCACAATCCATTTAATGAATATTCAGAAATAGTGAATTTGGATATTCGTATTTGAATCTCACCATTCCGAATACCCGTATGAAACTTCATTTATATTGTTTCAAAAATCCTGTAGCTATGATGAGCTTCGGAAAATTTAAAATGTCACGAGTTTCGCAACGTATCGGAACGAATATTACTCGTACTCGTAATTGGAACGTTCTGCGACTGATCCTGGCGAGCAGGTGAAAATTTTTGTGTTAGACTTTGAATTTTGTGAGATAATAAAAGGGTAATTTAAAGAAAAACACAATAAAAACCAATTACAATTTTATGTATTTTTGGATTTTTAAATTACTTAGCCTTTTTTTATACCTTTTCTTTTGATATACCCAGTGTCACTTACTATAAATAGAAATCTAATGACACCTATTAAGCTAAAATTTATCTAGCCGATAAGATTGCAAAGCGTGCTAAAATTTTGAATTCCATATCTAAAATCCGCCATTTTGTTTAATTTTTTTCACGAATCTGTTACAAATTTAGCGACAATTCTCAAGTTAAGTCGATTCAGTCGTTAGGCAGAGCATGCCAAACACTACAATTATACATATGATAACCTCGATAAACATCCTTATGGTGTAGTCGGGTAAAAATACTTATTAAATATGAACAAGTGCAAACAAGGCAAAGTAAAAAATGAAGAATATAATTAAAATAATCGATTGGGACCGATAGAACTCGATGGCTGAATGATAAGTTCGAGTCAAGTATTACTCGAATATTTTGATTGCATTTTCCTATATTTATACATATACGTGAAACATTCATACATATATCTCCCGCGCAAATTTCCATAGTCTCTGATGAATGAATAAATACTAAAAATAGTCATATTTATCCTTATTATCAATAAAAACAATATTTGATTAACTGGTTCAATCATTATCGTACATATTACAGATAAGAAAAATGTTTGAGATAAAATTTGCAAGGATTAATAAGCTGAAATGATAAAAAATTGATAATAAAACGCAAACATTCTCGCCAGCTAACTTATTTTCAGCGTTTTTTTTTTGTTAAATAATCTTAAAAAAATATATAATCTACTTGAAATTTTCATTTTTCTCATTGATCATCATTACGACAGTTTATATCATTCCATAATAAGCAGCACGTAGTTATCTTAACTTAAGCGATTAGCAATTATTTTTGATTTGTTTTCTATTGGGATTTCATTATGCTGTGACTCTAACAACATTAACAGCTGTTGTAATTCTTAGAGCTCGCAGATCTTCTATTTCGAATCCAGTCCAGTCGTTCCAGTTATTATACCTGTTGATAGTATGATATACGAACCTAATTCTTTATTAAATAGTCGCACTGTGATCGAAGAGTTGAAATAAGAAAAAAGTTAATAACAATGTTTCACCAGTTATATACATCCGACTGCCCCAAAAGGAGGGTTATGTTGTTCGGGAACATCTATCTAGCTTGAACGGCCATCGATTTTAACTTGAGTCATCGTAAAATTTTTAATATGTTTAACGATATATTCTATATGAGTGACATTGGGATTTAAAAAATTAAAAGGATAATAAAAATTAACGATTAAGTACACAGCAACGCAGTTTCTGAATTGACTATTTTTTATCTAATGCTGTTTTGTACAAAGAATTTAGTATAGTTCGATATAGTTACTATATATGTATAAAATAATTAAGAAATTAAATTTTGATTAAGACAAAGCACAGTAAATTTTTTGTTGTTTAAGTTTGAGACTTAGATTTTAATGTCAAATCAAATTATCAATTTAGTATGGTTCGATATAGTTACCATATATAAAATGATTAAGAAATTAAGTTATGATTAAGACAAAGTAAAGTGATTTTTATGTTGTTTAAGTTTAAAACTTAGATTTTAATGTCAAATCATATTATCAATTTAGTGTGGCACGATATAGCTACTCTATATAAAATGATTAAGAAATTAAGTTATTAATAAGACAAAGGACAGTGATTTTTTTGTTGTTTAAGTTTAAAACTTAGATTTTAATGTCAAATCAAATTATCAATTTAGTGTGGCACGATATAGCTACTCTATATAAAATGATTAAGAAATTAAGTTATGATTAAGACAAAGTACAGTTATTTTTTTTTGTTTAAGACTTAGATTTTAATGTCAAATCAAATTTAATAGCCAAAGTACAAGAACTTTGTCTTACTACTCTACACCTGTTTAGAAATCAGAGAGCTTTTTCGAGAGTAACAAGCAAAACACTCTAAAAGCTATTTTTATATCCGCATTTGAATCTTCATTTACAATATTATTACTATACATAATTTTAGAAAATAATACATAATATAATACATTATGTATAACATAACATACACATTAAACGACTAAACAGTCTAAAAATAAGTAATGTTGTTACTAAATAGCTCAGTGAAAACTTTCTTGAATTCTATGTAGTTTAGATTTTATTTAGATAAAGATAATTTAAAAAAAAATGATAAAAATTATCTCAAGAAGTGAGAAACTCACCAAGCAAGCTTAACCTTAAAAATAAATTACGCAAACTTTTCTTTGAGGGAAGTCTTAGGTTATAAATTTCGATATTAGGCTATTGTGTAGTAGTATTTTATATATGTTTTATTTATATATTAAAATTATTTATAATTTTTATATACAATTATCTTCTGTGTATGTATTAACATCTGTATTTAATCTACCTCTTTATATGTCTGCACCTGAAGGTTGACTGGTTCAAAATGCCTAAGGCATTATTAAGTACACCATTGTACTTCATTGTATATAAAGTACTCATGAGTATATTTTTGAATACAAAAGCAACTCAATAACACTACGTGGAAGCTTATTTAACATGGACATACATTTCGCCGAGAACGAGCTCAGGCTCCATAAAACTAGCTAGTTTTATGGAGCCTGTACATCTCGCCCACACCTAGATAATTCAAAGTTATTTCTTACTAGCTGACCCGCGCCCACTTCGTTGGGCATAATATTAATAATCCCCGAAGCGAGCACGAAAGCGAACTGAATTAAACCCGAAGCCATCGCGCGCCGTCCGCTGATGATGATGATCATGATGATGATGATGATGATGATGACACTCAACAATAATGTGGCTTTCTATTGGTGAAAGAATTTTTAAAATCGATGATGATGATGATGATGATGATGATGATGACACTCCGCAATAATGTGGCTTTCTATTGGTGAAAGAATTTTTAAAATCGGTTCAGTAGATCCCGAGATTACCCCTTACAATTTACAAACACACAAACTTTACTTCTTTATAATATTAGTATAGATTGCACCTCATCTGCTATTTTCGCCTATCTAACATATAATATTCGATGTAATATATATGTACAATATCAGACAGTATATAACATTGTATAAGAAAAAAAAATATAACCGCCATGTTTGGTAATAAAATAATACTATATTCCTTATTTTCATAATTGTAATGTGTAAATAACTGTATGCAAATGTATTATACTAGGTATAATTGTGTCAATTATAAATGATGATTGAAAGGAGAAAATAAAATAAACATCACTAGAGTAAAGTCATCATAGATAAAACAAACGTCTTACTTGTTTTTTTCCAGAACGTTCTCCTAACAGAATAAGGAAAGGGGAAAGTATTTCTTTATTTGTTGTTCGTAGATTTCATTTTATTTTTGTATTTATGAATTTGTTTCTCTGTCAATAATTACATGCAAAGACAAATGTTGTAAAAAAATTATGTTGAAATTGCTGATTTGATATCCGTCGCTTGAGAAATCAACGATTTGGGTCCACATCGCATCCAACTTATTGTAAAAGAAAATCTAAGCTTTATTTGTAAGATTTATTTTTTTAAATAAAAGTAAGCTTGGTTCGTGTTATAAGATCTAGGGTAACAGGTAGAGATATATTATGCATATATAAATATTTTTGATAGAAATGTATATTAACAACCATGACTAATACAGAAATGCTTTTTTTTTTTTTGTTCCCCTGAGGAAGATGCATTAAATTGCATACCCCGGCTGTGGAGAGCCGGCGGTTATGTGGGGCTCTCCTCCCCAGAAGGGGGAGGCCTACCCACTAAAAACCTCAGGGATGGCCTTCCTCAGGCATGTAGGGAGCCCCCGGGAACACCAAGCCACCTCCGGGAACCCCCAGCCTCCGCTCCCCTGCCTAGAGGGGACCCCTCCTCGGGGGAGGCCACACCACCTCCCCCGGTCTCCTCCACCGACGACGCCCCCCGGCCACGGAAGGGGCGTGGTCCATCCCGGGTCGCCGTAGCAGTCGCGACTTCCTCGCGCCCGCCGGCGACCCGCGGCGGCGCCGCAGCTGCGCTACCGAGCCCGGCGCCGCCTTCTTCGAGCGGGATCGGCCATCTCCCGACCCCGCTCGGCGGCCTCCTTCTGGAGCATCACTGCTTCACAGAAGGAGGCCACAGCCCTCCAACCTCCCTCGTCCGCCAGCATTGCCGCAATCAATGCGGGCGGAGACAGATCTCGCCCGATCTCTGCGACCAAGACGCGGTCCACTCCGCCAGCGTGGCACTCCGCCAAGCGTGTGCTGGGCTGAATCGAGGTCGGATGCGCAGTGGTGACAATGTGTCGATCCCTCCCGTCCTATTCGACACAGATACTCACCGAAGCAGCCGTGCCCGGTGAGTATCTGAGTCAATCGGTAAATACAGAAATGCTAGCATTCATCACCCAAACAACTGTCCCCACCAGGATCCGAATCCGACACTACGAGATGGCGACACCTAACCACTCAGCATCGGAAGCCGTCAAACACGTTGACTATACTATAGGTACCTATAGTTTGTTACTATTTTCGTCAAGATGTCTGACAGCCGTAACACATTATTGCCGTGTTAGTAAGGAAGCACGTGAGGCAGTGATTTGAAACACAACCCCGGTTATGATAATGCCCGTCTCTGTCTAATGATATGTGACAGTAAGACGAATTGTATATAAATTGTATGTTACGGAACATTCGAGTCTGTTTTTCTTCAAATGTTAATGGAAAATGTTTTCCGTTAACTGGAAGTGACACTCACGGTTCGTTATCTTACAATGTGAACCCGGAAAAAGATATTTTGTTTATGTCAAATAATTAGTGAAAT
This sequence comes from Scirpophaga incertulas, assembly GCA_036419045.1. NCBI lineage: Eukaryota > Metazoa > Arthropoda > Insecta > Lepidoptera > Crambidae > Scirpophaga > Scirpophaga incertulas. The sequence goes on along the minus strand of CM071638.1, from coordinate 20,335,765 downwards.
ATAAATTGTGTTCAATCCGAGCCAGGAACTGTAGCGCAATATACAGTTTGGATATACTCCATTCTGTTTTATGCCTATATTATGATTTTATTGCGGATAATGAAAGTATTTTTGTGTTACAAAATTATTAATAATAATAAGCAGTTTATAAATTATGACTACGAGTATTTCTAGATTTGATTGAGGAACTTAAAAAGTACTTAGTAACATTAAAAAGTTTATGTTATAATTATTTTATATTAATTCATTTATGTTTATAATAATTATAATACAATTCATACAATTCGTATTTAATAAATATTCTAATTAATTTATTAAATACGAGAAATAAAAATAAATTTGCCACGTTAATGCTCAGGCATTAAAAAACTAGATCTAAAGCTTTTTATAACACTTTAAATGTTATAAAAAGCAAGTCATTGACTACGTAAATGATACCAATGTTTGGCCTTATTTTTTATAACTAAATAGTTATTTGTAATGTTTTTAAATTGTACATATAACAACACGTCAGACTTTACAAGCTAACCTTAAGATAAATCAAATGTATAGTTTCATGTGTTGTGACCGCACAATTTCTATAATCGCTAAAATTTATATTAATATCTGACACTTATCTTGTATTGTAATGTAAGTAGGATCACAGATAAATGAAGATAGAATAAATTATTACTCCATACAAAGGTTTTCAATTTATGTAATATATGTATGTATATATATAATTGTCACATGTAGTTCTTAGTTCGACTAATTATATTTAGATGGCGTCACTGTATAAATCAATTTAGTCTAACCTACAACAATAACAAAATAAACAATACATTATAATTACACAGCGCTGTATGATATCAAAACTGTGGTAAGCTCAGTATAAGTAGCATGCGTAGGCTATGGCACTAGTATTCTGTCCATGATCGTAATAACGTAGTTGTAAGTAGTCTACTCATCAAGAGATAGCGCTAGTGGAAAAGTTAAAACACAGTTACATTTGTGTCCATCTTTATATATATACTATATACATATATATACTATAAGTTCGTAAATGTTTGTTTTTAGTTCATTCCATTCAAGCCGTAGGGCCATTAGGGCCAAGGCTAGGCTGAGTATAGTCGGTAGGTCTGTTGGGTCGAGCCGCCTCGATTCACCAGGAGTCCGACATAATCAACGCATCCCTGCTTGCCTGTTGCGTTGGTATCCATGAGGATTCTCAGCCTATTCTCCTGAGGAAAAAAAATATGTTTTTAGTATGATAGTAATACACATTATACAGTACAGACTAAGTGGTTTTTTTTATTCAAGTCCTTAGTCACCAGAGCAGTTTAATTTAATGTGTTTAATTTTCATCGCCCCATACAAATACAAGTAAGGTACTGCTACCAATCTACATAATATATCAAATCTGTCAGTGCTATTGCCGACGACCTAACCTAATCCAACCGACCCAAATAATGGTGCTTAGACCTAAGTACTCGAAGATTTTGTCCATTTCACAAACAACTTTTGAGTTATAACGCTGTTAGGGCTTTGAATTATATTTATTTTCTATTTGTTTCGCTATATTTTTTACTGGATTACGATCGCGTATATAAATTGTTTTTGTTACTTCTACGACGAGAAAAACTCTATTCGCTACAATTGGTATAACATAGCGGAAACGGACAGTTAGCAAATTATGTACGGGATCGCAATCCGTTATACGAATATCATTATGAATTCAAATCGTCTTAGTTTATACTGTTGTTGTTTATATAACATTGTTGATGTCTATATATTTAATTTGAACATATAAAAAGTACTTCCGAAATTAAACATATGTACATTACATACACAAATACGACTTAAGCTAAATTGCCACAAAACATCAAAAGCACTGACGACACAGAATTTAAAAATGTTTTAATGGTTATACGCTTATTTGGACATAGGAGTATATAAAGAAAAAGTATTGTCATAATTTTATGTCTATGCGAAGAATTGTCACGGACGTGATCTCCCAAAGAACACCAAGGGAAAATATTACTTCTGACGTAAGGACTTTAAGCTCGCACAAGTTATTTCTATTGTTCCGTTCACTTTGTGCTTGAGTAATTAGCTGAGTGCTACCGGAGACTACTGCGAAAATCCCGCACTGTATTACTAGAGGTTTAATGAATAAAGAAAATATATTTATTCATTAAATCGAACATTCAATTTTCGTGGCATAACAATTCATTAAACTATGATTATAATTTTTTAAATAAAATCACCAAAATTCTATTTAATTAAAGATTATGACATAACTAAACATATAATTAAATTATACTTTGATTACAAGTTATCTTTTGATAAGTGAAATAATATGAAAGCACCGTGCAATTACGTAACAATGTTTTATATTTTGAATTATGAATATTATCTCTAGTTCCTATGTTAAGGTTGAGTGTAAATTCCTATGAATTTACACTAGGTGCATAGGCACCACAGTGCCTGAAGATAAATGTTTTTGATTTGTGTGTGTTGAGGTAGAAATGAGGTAGATAGGTAAACAATATACCTTATAATAATTCAAAGTCAGAACAAGAAAGTGGGCTATGCTTGAAGTTTCTTTTGCTTGATCAAATCAGAAATTTGAAATCTTCTAATGTACTAGAGTTACCGACGTAGTCTGAAAATGTTTGACCTTACATGGCAGTAGGCAGTGCTAATTGTAGGACTTATGGCCATTAACTATATCCAGCAAACTAAATCTAAGCTTTTAGTATATTACCTTGTAAAATATCGTAGATATAGTTGCAATGCAACATCAAATATGGTACGAATTCATTGATTATTCCCTACAAGACAATTCCCGTTTCTGCGTAGTTTCAATAAAGAACACAGATACGTATTTAGGTTTAATTACATATATCAAGTTAATAGCCGGCCCTGGCAGGAATGGTCACACGTGGAACCACGATAATACTCAGAGTGATTAATTAAAATTATGACAAGGAATATGGACAACAGAATTAATTAAAGTTCCAGCGACATGTTTGTTTTACCACGTTATCACACAGCCTTATGATTTGAGGATTTTTGTTGTTGTATTTCGTTAGTGTGTTTTTTAAAGGTGAAGCTTTATATTTTTCAAAACTAGGACAGCCATCTGTTTAATTTAGAGATACTATAAAATTTAACTGACATCAAAAGCACTATTTCTGATAAACCAATGACATTAATTAGACTAGAAAAAAAATTGTAATATTCAAAAATTGACATTAAACACTCATACCTTTATGTAATAATAGAAATAGATAGGTAGCTTTCAGCATCCATTATTTAAATCACCCGATTTAAGATATTTTAAAATTCTGATTAACATTTAAAAAATCTGGTTACAATTTTCGTGTTTCAGAAAGAAACAATCTTTTGAAACTTTTTGATTACTGCGTTTGATTTTTCATAAAACTCCCAAACTATACGATAAAGCATTTTTATTAAAAAACTACACAAGCTTCCATCAAAGCTCAAACAACTTGTCGAAATAACTGAGCGTTCTGAATTCTTAAATAAATAAGTCTTCAGTAACTGACTGTTCCGTTTGCGTGTATATTGCATATGTACATCTCATACAACCAAACACTCTTTGATTGACTACGCAGATGGTAAACCACTCAAGTTTTCGGTCATTCAGATAAACAAAAAAAAATACACTGTATGATGTGTAAAGTGGCACATAGTGTTTTAACATCTGAGGTATGATGAATAACAAGTATCAGCGACTACTTTGTGTTTTCGTATATCATATATAGGTGTATACTTTTATCACTTATCATTTATCTGTCACTCATATGGTGAATGAAACGGAAACCTTTCCGACGTTCTGCTTACAACTCTTATGGAAATTTCCAGAAGATTTTTCAATCTTCTGGAAATTTCCATATATATTCGATGCATCGATGTAAATTATGTATACATAGCCTGACCACAAATTCTATTACAATTAAAAATAAACATAATATTATATTTGAATTTGGAATTTGTCATTCTTGTATGAATGCTCATTATTTTTTCTCATTTTCAGTGAGGTGTGATAAAAGAGAACTAAATCGCTATTACACAGAGTAGGTATGGAGCCAAAGACAATTTTTACAATTGAGCAATATACAAGTTATTTGACGACCTCCATAGTCGAGTGGTTCGTACACCGGTTTCAAGGTGTCGCCATCTCTGAGGTCCCGGGTTCGAATCCCGGTGGGGGCAGATGTTTTGTGATGACTGCGAGCATTTGTACCTTAGTCATGGTTGTTGATATATAGGTATTTCAATAAGAATTATTTATATATGTATATGTGTGTCTATCCGTTGCCCTAGATCCCATAGCACAAGCTTTACAGAGCTTAGTTTGGGCTAGGCTAAATGGTGTAAGTGTAACAAATATTTATTTATTTATTTATATTTATTTATTTATTATAGAAGCAGAATGTCAGTGTTTATGCTCAAAGTTCTAAAACACAATTCCCAATTAGTCAACAGAGTACAGAGTACATTATAAAGTTCAGTCATGTTTTAATAGAGTGTTAGCTGTGTCTAAAAAATCATGTTCCATAAAAGACAGTCCATTCAACAAGACTCAAGGTAAAATGTAAAGCTGGATCCACCCATGCTTAGTAGGAAACGAACGTTCCGGACTTCATCTGATGTCACTGACTGATGTCTAGTCCCGATCTTAATCTAGTCTTAATGAACAGTTTTAGGGAGTAAGAATTGACCTATCTACGTGATAATTTGGAGTACCTAATCTAAAAATCCATCAGTTTGGCAGTGAAGAATTTCCCAAAGGAAAGAGTGAGTGCTTCTATTGATAACTGGCCTCAACGCTTTAAGGATCGTATTGCAGTCAATGGAGATCATTTCGAATAAATTTTATAAATACATATACATTTATATTATTGTATTCCTTTCAATTGATAAATGTTATATACAATAGAAAATATTTATAGTCAGACTAAGTATGTGTACATATGTAACTATATACTTATATGCGTATAAATTATTTTAATCTATTTTTATTGAAATTATGTATTAGAAATTAAAATATTTTTGTTACTTTAGAAAGATTATATTTAATTTATTTGATTAATAGTTAATAACTTGGTTAACGTTTTAAGTAGCAGTTAAATGTTAAAATAAATCGAGCCTAACTTAATCCGTTAACTATGGATAATAATGGATTTTTGGCAATTGAATGTTTTTTTTAACCTAACCTAACCTAACCTTCTTGTGTTTTTTCAATACTGTGACTACATGCTCTTCTGTTATAAAAGTCATCGAGTCTCTAATAAAAACCAGAAACGGACGTGGCCACGTTCGATCCAGACTCTAAATAGATTAAACGGACATCAAACAGCATCATAAATATTGGCAGTACGCTCCACCAAGCGCCGATTAGAACAAGATTCATTTTCGTAGAGCCAACTCTACATGACTCTTCTAAACGAGAACATTTTCGATAAAGGGAGACTGTGTATGTGTAACAATAATAAAGTAACGTTTAATTCAATGTATTAAAGGAGATAATCACTTAGAATATATTTTACAATAAATATAAGTTCTAGAGAGAACCTAAAATTGAAAAGAAACATGTTTTTATGGTGCTACATGTTACGTGGTGGAAATAACGTTTGGAAAATACATACCTATATGGAGGGTTTCATCTATTCAATAAGAATGAGTATATAAGACTTAAAATCAAAAGTATTCAGTACTTAAAGTAATCAGTCGAGGGATTTTTTTTTGTCGTTTATTATGTATAAAAACGTAACTAAATATCTTTGGTTGTACCAGTACATTAAAGAGGTCACTACAAAAATTACAATAATAAAATGTTGTTTCCAGTTATAATTTATATTTATTTTTAAAATTTTATTACAATAAAGGGAGAAATGCAATAAGGGGTGAAAGGTGTTAAAATCTGTACATAGCGAAACCTATGTCAACCCAACCTGCCCACGGTACATCTCACAAACCAATAGACGATGTTCTGCGCTCACCACCCATCAAAAGGTAGTCAAAAACCTACTTTGGGGAAGTCAGTGTCCCGTTGGCACCTGTAGGTTGAAGTAATTTTGATAATGATGAAGTTATAAAAAAGTATGGGCTTAATGTAATGTTAGTATGAGAAGTACAAAGTGAGTGAAGTACAAAATTGGTTTTTAATCTGAGAATTATCATGTCATTTTTGACACATACGCTTTGGTGGAGCAGCTACAAAAAATAAGTTATAAGTACGCTTCTTTTCATAGGGTTCACCCTCGTTTCAGTGGTTACGACGTTCATGAAGAACCTGAAATTGACAACAAAAGCTTTAGCGCATTTGAGAAAGGCTGTATATATAAATAGCTCGATATTTGCATACTAAAACTCTCCGCTAGAATAGACGTTTGTTTGTTTGTAAAACTCTTTATTGCACATACACATAAATAATACGCAGAAACATAAATAATACATTAACATATTATGTATATGCAAAGGCGAACTTATCCCTGGCGGGATCTCTTCCAGTTAACCTTTAACGACGTGATTGTAGGTACTCACACTCAGACGTAAATACGTTGAGACAAACGTACTTGTAAATAAGTAAAGAATTGCTGTGTTTATGCTCAAAGCTCTAAAAAAGTTTTCTGATTAATCAACAGAGTACAACATGAACATTATCCGAGGAAAAATAGAAGTTGTGGTTATCCATACTAATATACTAATATTATAAATGGGAAAGTGTGTTTGTCTGTTTGTCCGTCTTTCACGGCAAAACGGAGCGACGAATTGACTTCATTTTTTACGTGGAGATAGTTGAAAAGATGAAGAGTAACATAGGCTACTTTTTATCACGGAAAAGTCGACAGATCCTACGGGATGCGCAATAAAGGCTTCGCTCAAAAACTACTGCACACATTTTCATGCGGTTTTCAATTTAATAGATAGAGTGATTCTTGAGCAAGGTGATGTGATTCTTGACCATACAATGTAAAAATAGCACTTGTCTACAGAATAATGGGTCATTCCAATGATTGTATGAACACTCTGCTATAGAATTTGGAGAAACATTAATTTAGTTTGTTATTAATCGATAGATATTTTAGTTACGTATGGCAAATAGAACAATAATGTAAATACTTAAGTTTAAAAAAGCAATACTTATCTAAACTACTTTAGTACATTTTTACCATATTCTTGTCGAATTAATAATTCAGTATGGGCCAGAGTGGCATATGAATTGTCAAGAGTCGCTTAAATAAAATTAAACAATTAAGGTTTTGCGGTATTTTTTATTTCGAAAAACGTATAGTCCAATGGGAAGTGCGATAAAACCTTCGCGCCATAAACCGACTTCCACATATGTAGCCGTGGACAAAAGCTATGATCCTTAACCCTCTATAGACCCAATCCCGAAATCGACGCCGACGAAACCGCGGGCAGAAAGCTAGTTATGAAATAAAACTACACTTTGTGAAACAATTTGGGTGTTATTTTACTTAATTCTAAACAGTGATAATTTCTGTTAATTTCGGTATTTCTAAACACTAATCAATAAAATGTTCGGTTGAAATGCCGTATAGGATATTATATGAAGAAGAGACATGGATTTCTTTTATAAAATAGAATAAGAATCTTATAACGCAGTTTTTGGTTGTCGATAATACAACCTTTATCATGTTTCTTTGTTGGTAGATAAAGATTTTTGGTATTTTACATAAACAAATTCTTAAACCACCTAACCTTGATGATGACTATAGGCTGAACCTACGTTCCGCTGCGTAAATTACTCTCGAAATTCCATCGATCTAGATTAGTTTTAGACTCATCCACTCTTTCCGCCACTCGCTTTTTTAATAAGTTCCCTACTAGTTTGAGATTAGTCAGTTCGAAGGCTACATTTAAAAAACTAGTATGAAGACGTTTATCGGAATTTGTCTAAAATTGGTATAACAAAGGATAAGTATTTATTGTTATTTATTTGTTATGTTAGTAATAAGTATAATTTTATATTTATTTTTCTGAAATCATACACCATTCACAATTACTTTCATATTTTACAAGTTGACTGATAGAGAATGCCTCTGGCATTAAGTCTGCCTTTTGTATACCTAGTTATTCATTGTACGAATAATGTTAAATTGCCATGGTGTTAACATTTTCGATCTTTGTATGCATGTAAAGTTTTAATTATACTTTCAGTACAATAATTTTCAATGAATTCAGTTGGGATTAATTGAATGTCGAGAAGCTATACTTGTCTAGTACATTTCATCGAAGCAATTAATATAGAGCAGATACATTCCAGCTACAAGCAATTTATAAATATGCTTCAATATATTATAAATCAAAGTGGCATGAATAATTTCTTCGTAATTAATGATGAGAGTTAAAAGAACTACAAGTATAAATTACAAGTGTAAATTACGTTTCAGGACGCAGTTTGTTGTATATTTTTAATATATATATATAATAAGACAGTAAAAATATTTTGTCTGTACATTTAGTATTTTTGACTGAAATGGATAGAGGGGCACTTAAATAGATTATTAGAAAGCAAAAAAAAATTTTTGGAATTTTTTGTCTGTCTGTCTGTATGTTTGTTCACGTTTATCTCCGAAAGTACTGAACCGATTTGCTTGAAACTTTCACTATTTGCTTTGTTTTAACTCAGAATAATATCTAAACTTTGTTTCATCAAAATCGGTTCATTAAAAAAAAAGTTATCGTCATTTTAATGAACTCAAGGCATGATAATATTGCGAATTTAATAGTTTGTATAGGATTTCTTAATTTTATAAGATAAAACCATGAAACTTTATATTTAAGCACTTGATAAGAAATCATTAAACAATTGTTCTAGCATTTTTGAAATTTCGACCAGCTAAGGGGTGAAATAAGGGTTGAAAGTTAGTATGCAAGTTCGTCAATATCACTTCATAAGAAACAAAAAATCGTCTGTTCTACCATTTTAAAATTTTTACCAGTGTGGGGCTGAAATAAGGGTTGAATTGAAGATAAGACCAATGAATCTTGGTACCTTAGACGTAAGGACCAGGATCAACAAAAACTAATTTCACGCAGGCGAAGCCGCGGGCGGAAGAAAGAAATTAGAAATAGTTTATTTCTTTTTAAAATTAGTTTTTTCTTAATTATGAAAGCATTGACATATTATGTGTTACAGAGCATTGGTTAAATAGCTCTCAGTTACCTATGATAAATTTTGATAATTACAGAGTTGTGAGTTCATTTACCAGAAATACAAGCTATTAGAGGTGGATCTTTGATAATTTTACATAATTCCCTAAAATGTAAGGAACGTAAAGACTTGGTATCTTATTCCATTGAACGAACAATAGAATTATCAATGTGTGGAACTTGAAAAAATAATTATTATCTGTGTTTACCGGCCCCCTCAGGGAACTACCAAGAGTTTGAGTCTGTTATGGAGGAAGTACTGAGATTAATTTGTAAGAAAAATAAAAAAGTAATTGTTTGTGGAGACTTTAATATAAATATATTAGACATGTCACAGCTGTCTAGCAGATATTTAAATCTATTTAAATCATTCAATTTAGTTAATGTCTTTGATGAACCTACTAGAGTAACACCTACATCAGCCACTTGTATAGATAATATTTTTTGCAACAGTGATGTTACTAAAAAATCCATAGTTAATTTCATTAATTCTGACCATAGTGGACAATTTGTGACTATTGAGCACCATCATGCACCATTGGTCCTTGAGGTTACTTGTAGGCCTATTACAAAACACGGTGTTGAAAAATTTAAAAATAATGTTAATGATAGAATTTATTCTTTACCATTAGATGATAGTAACCCAAATAGTTTATATAACAGCGTCTTTAATGTTATCAAAAGTGAATCTAGTAAAATATTTAAACAAAAGTCCATTAAGATTTACACGAGTAAAAAGAAATTCAGTGACTGGGCTACACCAGGTATTTACAAAAGTAGGAGAAAATTATATGAGCTATATGCCCTAAAATCTAATTCTAGGGACCCTGAATTTATTGAGTATGTAAGAAATTACTCTAAAATATTTAAAAAAGTCTGTGTTACAGCTAAAAAACTTTTTATTGCCAATAAAATTAATGTTTCAAAAGATAAAGTAAAAACTGTTTGAAAGTAATAAACCATGAAACAGGGAAAATAAAACAAAACGAACATACTTATTCGCTAAAGGTTAAGGATAAGTTAATTCAATCTGATAACGAAGTAGCCTCCGAATTTGAAAGGTTTTTCCACCAAATACCTATAGATACTACTTGTAGCCTCGGATCATGTTCAAACGGTGCGGTCGCCCTCCTTGAATCAAATGTAAACAAGATTAAGGAATCTTTTCATTTTAGACATATTGATGCTGAATTTATCCTCAAAACTTTTAAATCACTTAATAATAAGAAAACAGAGGATCTGTGGGGTATCTCAACTAATATTATTAAACCAATTATCTCTGAAATTGCGCCTCACCTAGCCCTAATTTTCAATAAATGCATTGATGAGGGGGTCTTTCCAAATCTTATGAAAAATAGTAAATTAATTCCACTTTACAAGTCTGGCGATAAGAGTGACCCTACTAATTTTAGACCCATTTCTATATTACCAGCCTTGAGCAAAATCTTTGAAAAGATTATTTATAATCAGCTATCATCTTATTTTACCCTTAACAAGTTATTTCATTGCAACCAATATGGTTTTACCAAGGGTAAATCCACTACAGACGCTGGAATTTCACTTTTAAAACACATTTTTGATGCTTGGGAGGGCAGACAAGACGCAATAGGTATTTTCTGTGACCTTTCTAAAGCATTTGATTGCGTAAGTCACGACACATTAATGAGGAAATTAGGGCATTATGGTGTCTCTATCAAATCACTCGGCCTTATTAAGTCATACTTGTCGGATCGAATACAAAAAGTTGTTATTAATAAAACTGAATCTGCTGGAACTTCACTAGTTATGGGCGTGCCTCAGGGATCAATATTAGGTCCTTTACTATTTTTAATATATATTAACGACCTTCCTTACTATACAAGCACTTTATGTGAAACAGTGCTATTTGCCGATGATACTTCTCTTGTTTTTAAAGTTGACAGAGGCAGCAATTGTTCGGACGAGGTAAATAGTGCTCTATCAAAAGTTCTACAATGGTTTACATTAAATAATCTTTCATTAAATTCGAGAAAAACCAAATTTGTTAAGTTTTCTATACCAAATGTAAGGCAGGTTAATACACCCTTAAATATTAATGGTGAAGTGGTATCTCTTGTTGAGAGTACTAAGTTTTTAGGCATACACTTAGATTCCAGATTACAATGGTATACCCATATTGATGCTCTGTCAAGCAGACTTAGCTCAGCTGCGTATGCTGTTAAAAAAATAAGGCTTCTAGCTGATGTTGAAACAGCAAGGTTAGTTTACTTTAGTTATTTTCATAGTGTAATGTCTTATGGCATTTTGTTATGGGGATCAGCTGCCACCATTGAAAGTATTTTTATACTACAGAAAAGAGCAATTAGAGCTATATATAATTTAAGACCAAGGGATTCCCTTAGGGATAAGTTTAAAGAAATTAACATTTTAACATTGGCGGGGCAGTACATCTATGAAAATATAATCTATGTACACAAATATTACAATAATTTCATTAAGAATAGCGATGTTCATAAATTAAATACAAGAAATAAAAATAAGCTTGCTGTTCCAAATTTTAGATTACGTAAAACACAAAACTCATTCTTGGGGAAATGTATAACTTTTTATAACAAGTTACCACACAGTATTGTTAATCTACCTTTTAATAAACTTAAAACTCGAGTAAAAAAAACTTTGATGAGCAAAGGATATTATCGAGTCCAGGATTACTTGGATGATCGAAGTGTCTGGGACTAAAAAACCCTCGCTCGTTGAAATAAACAAATTGTTAATAAATTCTTAGGTAACTGTGTAACATAATAACATGTATATTTAACTGTACCTATTATAATAACCTTTTGTTACTTGTATAATACATTATTGCTAGTTTTAAAATGATTGTATGCGCGTGTCCTGCGGTTGATTTTTTTTTTTTTTAGTTGTGCTAATTTACACGGGTACCTGTTTTTGGTAATTTGTATCCTTCTGTGGCTTAAGGGTAGTCATACTCTCATTAAAATCTCTTCGGCAGTGTCGTGTGAGGCGGGTCGTTACGTTCCCTAAAACATGGTTGAGCGAAGCGATGGCTGGTTCATGCGTCATGCTCGTGAACGGGTGCTGCCAGCGGAGATGAGTCTGCTCTTTGCTATACTGGGTACTACTCGTATTTATTATAATTTTAATTTAACTTTAATATATTCTTTTAAAACTGTATGACACGGCATTCCTAATATAGGCATGTTTTCTAAATATTTTTTTTTATTAATTATACTATGTAATGGAAAGTGACTTCATGAATTATCAATATTGAAGTCATTTTCCAAATTGACGACTCTGTATCTATTTAATACAGGGAAAAAAAACAGCCCTTGCTGAGTTTCTTGCCGTTTCTTCTCAGTACAAGGTCTCCCGCCGTAGATTTGCGAACCGATGGCGTAGCTTTTCGACATTCACAAGTGCTTGTAACAGCCCAGACTGAATAAATGATTTTGAATTTGAATTTGAATTTGGAAAGCTAGTATATATATAGGTGAAATAATTTATACAAGTTGCAATGGCAATCGTGACGTTATAATTTGGTAGTCATCTTTTTTGCATAATAATTATTTTAAATATAATTGCCAATAATAGTGTTATTTTGATTTTTATATTAATACATCCTGCATTGAATAATGTTACATTTAATATGAGAAAACTTAGACAGTTTCATTTAAATTATGCCATAACTTTTTTGGCTATCTTAACAGATTAATTTATAATATTAAAGTGACTTACAATTATCTATGTTTAGTCGTAAGTGCCGATTACACTACACTACATCTAGTGCACTACATCATGTAGGGCAATAGATGTAGTGTGGTGTAAGTGCATGTAGGGTGTAGGATCCTAACTTAGGACGCCAGTGAGAGCTCGACTGTCCAATATGACTTAGTGCGCTACAGGTAGTGGCAAGTATAATCACGGGTAGGGAGGTAGGACGCTTACATAGCCCGCTCAATCTTGCCGCAGCATCCAATGCGAGTGAGTGTGCGTGTAACCGACAATTCGACAAAAATGAAAAGAAACGTTGTTAAATATTATAGAATTGTATAAAGATATGCCACAATTGTCTACAATGTTCATGTTGCTCAATTTGTTTCTTAGTATCAGATACTGCTTAACCCAACATTTTCTTTTTACAAGCTTTTATTTAGTTTCGCCTGTCCCGTTGTCTGTCGTTCTGTAATCAAATCTTGCAACTTAAATTTGATTCCCGATTGAGCTGAAATTTGGTATACACGTTTAGTTCGGATGACAATGCATGATTAACTGTGTGACGTCATTCTAAATCCAACATGGCGGCGTATCCAATATGGTGGACCAATTATTTTTAATGCACTCCTACAATATGGGTATCAAATAAAAGGGCTTGAAAAGAACACCTCGGTAAATAATGTGACGTCACTCTTAATCCAATATGGCGGACTTTCCCAAGATGGCGAACCAATTATTTATAATGCACCCCTACAATATGGGTATCAAATGAAAGGGTTTACTAAGCTTGGTTTTTTTAGTCGGAAAACAAATTAAAAGTAAAAAAATCCTTTTTTATACACAAGCTTTTTATTAAAAATAAAAATTAAAAATAAAAATATTAAAAATAAACAATAAACTTTAATTAGATACATATAAAAGCTAGTCGCAAGAATTTACTTACTTATAGAATATTTTTAACGACAAGCTTTTATATGTATTAAAAGTTTATTTTGTTCTTTTTAGCGCATTTAATAAAAGCTTGTTTTTAAAAAAAGGATTTTTTTACTTTTAATTTTTTATGCCTAGTAATGCCCGATGTTGTAGCAACGAAAATGCCGATTTTTTGTATTTTCTAAAGCATGGGCGTCATGGTCAATGTCTGGTCACTGACTGAGTTAAGATGCTATAATAATACAGTGTAAACAGAACACCCTACATGTTGTACCCTCTGTAGATCAGCAACTAGTGCACTAGATGTAGTGTAGTGTAATCGGCGCTTTAAAGTCTAGCCTATTCTAATATGAACAATATACTTTCGGGCTTTAAGTTATTTCATTTCTTTTATTTTAAACCAACTTTTTGTACCAGTAGTTTTTGTACCATTACTTCGAAATAATTTACAGGAGGAAGACAATACCACAACCGTCTGCCTAGATGAGAAAAACGGTCTAATCTAAACTGCAACGGATTTCCAAGAATTAGGAATAACATTTTGATGCCATAAGTTTTTAAATATTGTAAGCAAAATATTTTTGGCGGATCAATCCTATCCTAATCCTAATTCTACATATGTCAGTGTGCATACATTATATATAGGGCTCTACAGCCTCGCGTAAGAATAACTAGCTGGTGTTCGCGATTTCGTCTACGCAGGATTTTTGTTTCAAGTATAGGTATCTTTATAAATTTTAAGCTTTGTGTTATTCTGATGTATAAGCCATATTATTGTAAAGTTTTATAAAAATCTATTGCGTGGTTTTTACACGAAAGAGTATCAAACATTCATCCATCCAATGTTTCGTTTATAATATTTAGAAATTTTTGGATTTAGAAATTTTAAATTACCACGAAGTCTTGTTATTAAGCTACGCTTACTTATTTTCAAGAAAAACCTTTTAATTACAAAATGAGCAAACGTTTATAATTTCTTATGAAAAATTATTATATTCACTTAGACTGCCCAAAAATATTGAAATTATGCAATATTTTTTAAGGATTCTTGTACTGAAAAAGATTAAGAAACACTGTGATAGACAGTGTTTTTATTGAAGACAGGATCGACAAGAGAGCTGACGCTAATGACAATGAATCTAGGGAGTGAAAAACATCCATATCGCAGGCTGTCACTTGGCCGACAATATTTCTTCCATTCACGACGGCAGCCGCGTCATCGCGAGTAATCGGCCAACAAAATATTTTGTTACTGCCAACTTTTTCACCAAGCCACTTAACGTGATTTATCCTATTACTTCTCTCTCAAAGTAAATGTGAGCTTTTGAAAAATATTATTCATTAAAACTCGGCTTATTGTTCATTGGAGAAGTTTAATGGGCATTTTCGCAAGCCGTTGCCTAGTTAGTAACAAGAATTTCTGATCTTTTTGGATGGAGAATTGCGTAGATTTTATCAAGCTATCATCCATCGTCATAGATGCATATATTTTATATTTGTGTCAAAAACACAATTTGAAGGTTTCATAAAGGTGTTCAAATTTATCTTGTCTTTACCACAATAAAATTAATTTGGCGTTCCAACAGTCAGAGGTTTCAAAAACCTAGCGGTTCGTTTTTTAGTAAATGTATAGCTTTTTAACGCTACGCTTTTAACGTTTACGCTTAAACTTACTGATATTATAAAGTTAAATAAATAATAAGTGTTATAAAAAAACTATTACAAAGTCAAATATTTATTTGTGTGATTATATTTAATGCAAATAAAGAAAACAAAAGAAAATTTGAATTTTATATTTGTTTTATGATCGGCTATTAGGCTATATTATATTTTGTATGACGTAAAAAAAAATATTAAGGTGAGGTATGTTAGATTCTGTGTTTGTTACTACACCCACGGCATAGGATAATAATCATAGTGAGAAGCCAACTTTAAAAAAAAATCGGGTGGGGCTGTGCCGGGGCACACGGCCGTTTGTTTTAACGTGAAACGTCTATGTTAGGGAATCGCTTTTAAAGTAAAAGATTGAAATAAAAACAAGATTGACGGCGTTTTAAGTATTTTAATAAAAAAACTCAATGTCACAACAACAAGCTGACTATATAAGTGAAATACTCACACCACATTTTTGTTCCTAAGACTAATAGTTTTTTAATTATGAAGGTACGATGATATAGACCTTTTCGTTACGGTCCACTTTTTAAACCTGGTACCCGTATGTTTCGGCGCGATTTTAAAGACGTTTCACGTCAAAATATGCGCCTGTATAATTTATAGTGCTTTTTGATTTAGAATATATCATCATTTACCAAAACATTTTCATAAAATACATATACCCAAATACAATAACAGTATTGGAGAACACCACATCCAAAAAAAAAATAGTTAAATCCACTATACCACATGTACACCGACCATAAACGAAGTAGTAAGGAGTACAGTCTTATAAAACGTTTACTCGGAACTCACTTCCTCGTTCTAAACTCGCGAGCACAAACTATTTTAACTTCAGTAATAAAAGCGGAGCAACTCGTCCATCTGTGAGTACTAGTTGAGTTCAGCACATCTTGTACTTCTTCATTATGACGAGTTGGAATCTGCAGCGGACCATCCGTTGCCGATCGATTTATATTTACTACATAGATCAGGGTGTTTGAAACTGGCGATTAACTCGTAACATGATGTGGATTTAGTTGTAATAAAAATGTATAATACAGTAATTTCAATGAAATCTGTGGCATATATAACATGGTCTGCTTATATAACACCTGGTTCTTATATAAGCAAAGGATCACCGTGGAAGAGCCATGCTTCGGTACGAATTGGGCTGGCTCGACCGGAGTGATACTACGGCCTCACAGGAAACCGGCGTAAAATAGTGCTTGCGCTGTGCTTCGCCGAGTGAGTGAGGGTACCGGAGGTCCACCCCCCCCCCTTCCCCCTTATTCCCTTTTAAAAGGCCGGCAACGCATCTGTGACTCCTCTGGTGTTGCGTGTTGCTGGATGTGTTGCTGGGTGTCCGTGGGCAACGGTTATCGCTTAACATCAGTTTGCTGCCATATCACATAAAAAAAAATCTAGAGTAGCAGGTTTGTACGAGAAACCGTAGCACTGGTAGAGTTATAGTATCGTTGGAACGGATTGAAGATTTATTGAAGATCCTATAAAACCCAAAATTCCTTAGTGTCTCGCTTCCATTACCTACAGTCAGTATCTTATCCCAAACGTATATGTGCAACCAAAATACTCTTGCAGCCGGTCCGCCACACTTGAATGCTGTCAAATTCTTTTGCCATAAAGGCGGTACATATATGAAACACACTTCTACCACAAGAGCTCATCTTATACATAACATAACTCTTTACTGTACACAAAAACAAAGAACACAGACAAAGCAAAGAGTACAACAAATATGAAATGTACAAAAGGCGGCCTTATTGTTAAACAGTAATCTCTTCCAGGCAACCTGAATCAGGGAAGTACTAAATTGACATTTAAGGTAAACGCTGGTAATGTCGTCAGTGTACCAGTACCCGTCAGTTTGTAGAAAAAGCACAATATTTTTATTCTGCTAATATTAAACTTTAATCTTTTTGTGGCAACAATTTCGCAATAGTTTGCTGTATAATTTAAATGGCAGCACTAAGGTAAGTTAGAAATGGCGTTAGTGTAACAGGAAAAAGAAAAGGAGTCCTCGCATATTTTTGTATATTTTATAAGTGCAGCGACTGAATTCACGACAGACCACCCCACGTTGGATTACACTTTTACCAGTATCTGTCAGTAGTTTGGTAAGTACGATTATTATCCGAAATAGCTAAGTGTTGAATCTAACAGGTTTTAACCTCAAAGTTGATATTATTAATCGATTTTAATAATTTTTTGTGCTTGACAGTAATTGTTCATATAAATCCCGCCGTGACCCAGTGGCCGTCAATAATCGTACTATTTTGACGACAATTGGGACTAGCATGTTACGCTGCACCAATTAACGTCATCATTGCTTTTAAAACATGATATGACTTGAAATATTAGGTTTGGCTGTAACTGCATGGATCAGTTTAAAATTAACAGTAATTTTAAATTACTGGTTATGTCATTAAAGTGCATCAAATATTATAAGTTTGCTTTTTCAATGTTTTTGTGTTGTGTGTTGAGTACTGGGGTGTCGAGTATTGGGACATGGGAGTAATACAAGGAGATTTCGCTAGATATTGTAAAACTCTTTTAAAAATAGTCATTATTAAATAGTTCTTAACATTTTGTTTGCAATGTTTAAAACTTATTCTTAATTATGGTAAAACTTTTCGGTAATCATAAATTTACATTAGATATCAGTTGCATTTGAAATAAAGCAAGTATTGCCTTAATGATGGGATACGGATTAATTAATAATACTACATTGAGACTCGAGGTGAGGCATTGGCAGTTAGCCTGGATATAGCAAAGGCGTTCGATCGGGTCTGGCACCGGGGTCTTCTCAATTCTATCGAAGTTGCCATCTTACGGACTCCCCGAGGGGCTATGCAAATGGATTGCTAGCTTTTTATCCGGGAGGAGCATTAGAGCCGTAGTTGACGGCAGCTGCTCTGAAACTCGGATAATAAATGCTGGCGTCCCACAAGGCTCTGTGCTATCTCCAACACTGTTTCTGCTGCATATCAATGATATGCTGTCGCTTGGCGGCATCCATTGCTATGCGGACGACAGCACTGGAGATGCTGTTTACACGGGCCGTGCAAATACCCCTCGTTCCATTGTGGAGGAAAGTCGTGAACAACTTGTGTCTGAAATCGAGAGTACACTAACCAGAGTCTCCGATTGGGGACGGGACAATTTAGTCCGATTTAACCCCTCTAAGACACAAGTTTGTGCGTTCTCCGCTAAAAAAGCCCCATTCACTGTAGCCCCACAATTCCAGAACACAACCTTGAACATCTCGAAGAGTATTGGGATCCTCGGTGTCAACATCTCCAGTGACGTTCAATTCCGAAGTCACTTAGATGACAAGGTCAAGTTGGCTTCTAAAAAACTAGGTGTGCTTAACAGAGCTAAGCGGTACTTCCTTCGAGGCAACGACTGCTATTATACAAATCGCAAGTCAGGCCCCATATGGAGTACTGCTGTCACCTGTGGGCGGGAGCACCTCGATACCAACTTGATCCTTTTGATTCGGTCCAAAGACGCGCTGAGCGTATCGTTGACGATCCCATACTCACATGCGGTATTGAGCCCTTAAGTCTGAGAAGAGACTGTGCCTCTTTGTGTGTTTTCTATCGCTTATACAACGGGTTGTGTTCCAAAGAATTGTTCGACATGATGCCCACGGCCACATTCTACCATCGCACCGCTCGCCATCGGCAGGGTGTTCATCCTCACATGCTGGAGCCTAAATGGTCACGCACAGTGCGGTTTCAACGTAATTTCCTTCCGCGCACGCTCCGATTGTGGAACGAGCTGCCTGCTGAGGCTTTCCCGGGGGATTACAGTATGGGGTTCTTCAAAAAGGGAGTAAATAGGTTTTTAAAAGGTCGGCAAAGCGTTTGTGATGCCCCTAGTGTTGCAAGCGTCCATAGGCGACGGTGACTGCTTACATCAGGCAGGCCGAAGCCTTTTTGCTACCGTTGTAGTATAAAAAAAAAAAAATATACTACTCTTTGTTACGGAAGGGCGGAAGGTCCATCATAATTTGTCGAGTAGTGTATTTTTTCTCTTCTCGTTTTTAACTTTGATATAATAGTGAAAACACATAAAGGACATTATTCTTTAAGAGCGGAAAATTAATGTGCCAGCCAATGAAATCATGACATGTCACTACTGAACAGAAATGCAATTCCAATATTATAATTAATACTTTATTAACATCTATTTTTCATACTTCAGATATCAGATGAGAAGATTGTTCTATATAATTCTATACCACAACAGTAAAAATAACAGCCAAGTGCGAGTCAGACTAGCGTTGCTTTTAATACAGTTACAGTGTAAACTATAGTTTTTTCTCTAATTATTAGTAATGAACTTGTAAAGGAAGTTGCGTTCAGACTATCTAATGACAGTTCCGTAAGAATAAAGGAGAAAAAAATAGCCCTTGATGGCTTTGTTGCTGGTTCTTTCCAGCCCAAGGCTAACGAAAGCCGTATTGCCGGTCGCTAATTAGCTGGTGCTCTTCTAGGTACCGTAGAAGGCAGGTGTTAATGACCTTCTCCATAATTTTGGAGAGTAAGGACGTTATCGCGATTGGCCTGTAATTTGACGGGTCGGATCGGTCACCTTTTTTGGGGATTGGGTGGACGTGGGCGATCTTCCACGAAGATGGAACCCTTTTCTGCTGATAAGAAAGACGGTAAAGTCGCGTTAATACGGGGGTCAATTCAGGGGCACACGTCTTTAGCACCACTGCAGGATGCCATCTGGCCCACTTGACTTATGTACGTTCAGGAGCTTGAGTTCCCGCCTGACCGCGCGCTGTGTAATGCGGATTTCCGGTAATGAACTTTCACACCGAGGGATGGTAGGTGGTGTGGCTCCTTCATCGTCCATAGTCGAGTTGGAGGCAAAGAGGCCAACCTGGCCTTCTCTCTTGCGCTGTGGGCAAGACTATTATCGGCTGCTCGCAGTGGTGGGAGACTGGACTGGCAGAAGTTCTGTTGCGCAGCTTTGGCGAGCGACCAGAAAGCACGGCTCCCACTGGGATAGCTTCCTAACCGCTCGCCAATCCTGGCCACGTGTTCCGCCTTGGCTTCAGCAATAGCTTTCCTGTTGGATCTGGATGCGGCATTGTACTTTCGCTTTTTCTCCGGCAAGTCCGGATCCCGACTTTTTCTGGCGTTGTCCCAGGCGTTGAAAGCAGATTGCTTGCGGTATGCAGTCCTCCTGCAGGCATTATTATACCAGGGACGACTGCAGCCCCCAACAGAAACAGTGGCGCTGGGAATGAATTCTTTCATTCCCATCAACACTGTCTCCGTGACGCAATCTGCGCAAATGTCGGGATCTGCGGATGAAAAGCAAAGCTGCTTCCAGGGATAGGATCCGAAGAATTCCCGGAGTCCATCCCAGTCTGCTGACTTATACCGCCAGACTGTACGACTGTTAGTCGTAGATACGCGATGGGGTTGCGCAAGTCTGGCGGAGCTACGAACAAGGCAGTGATCGGATGATCCGAGAGGAGCCTCGACCACAACCTTGTATCCGCTAGGTCGTGTAGTCAGCAGTAGATCCAGCAGGGAAGCTTGATGGCTCTCTATGTCTGGAATACGGGTGGGCTGTACAACCAGTTGAGAGAGACCATAGGCCGAAGCCATGTTGAAGACAGTTCTACCCGGGAGGTCAGTGGTTCTGGACTTCAACCACTCTTTATGATGAGCATTAAAGTCACCAAGAACCACCACCTCCGCAGATGGATACTGCTCCAAGGCTCGGTCAATCCCCTCTTGGACGTGCTCAATAAGCTGAACTGACCCTATTTCACTGGCATGGGATCTGTAAAGGCACGCGTAGATTCGGGTAAGACCCCCATGGTCCACGCGTAGCCACAGTAACGACAGATCCCGATGCTCGAGGCCCCGAAGGCGGCGACAGCAAATATCGCCCCGGACGTATACGCACACTCCGGCTTTACGTAGGAAAGTGTGTTCCAGTTCGTAGCCCGGGTATTTTAAGTACGAAACATCGTCCGGCGCACATATTTGCGTCTCCGTTAAGAAGAGCAAGGCAGGCCGAGCCGTCTCGAGATGGTGGTGGACGGCATCGAGATTACTGTGTAGGCCCCTGATGTTGCAGAAATCCATTTTAATTGTGGATTGGGTGTCCGCCGTAAAAACTTGCTTCTTCTTATTGGCCTTCATATTTATAAGTTTTTGGGAAAGGGTCAAATGTGGGGAGGGTCCGGGCGGTAGACAAAGAAAGGGCAGATTACAGTACACAGTGAGAGAGTGGGTTGTGTGAGGAGCTGACACGCGACACGGAAGGGCCCCCGGTGCCCCCCCGAATGCAGTCGACGGGATCCACTCCGGTCTCCTACTCCGGCACGACGACCGCATGACGGGATTTTCGCCGGTTGTGTGGGACAGCCTCCCAGGTAGGATATTCCTGGGTTCGGGTCCCCTACTGACCGGCAGGTGGCCGACGGTAACCATTTCCACCAGGTCTTCCTGTACCGCGTGTCAACCCGTCACGCCCAACAAACTCACTGAGACCAAAACTCCGCCGGCCTCGAATACCGCCGCGATTCCTCACCACAAGAGGTATAGGAGGGGCGCATGAAGGAGCGGCTGTTTCTACCTTTCAATCGAAACGCGTGATTGCTTCACGACCGAAATGGGCAGAATGGTGGTACCAACCCGCACAGACCCGGAAATTATAAGGCTATCCTTATTAGAACCGAGCCTTACCACAACTGTAATAGGAGGGGAGGAGGAAGGAGAGGACATCGATGCCACGGAGGTTAGGGGCAAATGGCATCGAAGGCTCGAGAAGTCGGGGTCACGTACCCGAGCTGTCTATAGAGCAACCGGACAGGTTACAATTAGACAACCTCTCTGACTATTGTATATACGATACTTGAATATGGCCTATGTTCAGCAATAAACATGTATTGGCTTAAATGATGACAAATGAAGATGAAATAATGATTAGGCTTAAATGATAACAAATGAAGATGAAAATATTACTATTGAAAATTATGGTAGATGAAGTTAACTTAGATCTTTATTCTCAGTGACATAGAGTTCAAATTTATCACAGAAAATTGACGAGCTCTCGGACATTTTGACGATAATTGGGACAAATCTGACGGATACTGGTACAAATGGCTCAATTTCAATATAAATATTTATAATAATTTCTTCTTGCCTCACCTACTTAATCGCATATATTAACAAGAAAGAATATTAAATTCTGTACATATTAGTGTAATAGTAACATCCATAATTATAATACTGTCTATGTGACATGATTGCAAACACAGCTTAGTTCAGAAACTGACGAGTATTGGGGGTTTTACCTTAAATAGAGGATGTACCCATCTGCACCTATTGACTATAGTTAAGGAATCTTTGACAGGCAGTGCACACGGAATTGATTCTCAATGTCGTTCTAGAGTTTGCGCTCTCCTACTCGTACTCTCAAGGAGAAAGTTCTATAACCGGACGGCATAATCTGAATGGAGTATGAAAAGAAATCGGTACTTCGGGGCGATATATCAAGAATCAGATTAAAATTAGTACAAAATACTCATTAACCTACTGTCTTAATAAGTATTTTATTTTCTTTATATCGTATATATCTTAGGTATTCGTTTTAATATATTAAGTTTTAACTTTTGAAATTTCTTTGGACAATAAATATAAATGAAATTAGATCAATTACTCGAATTTATACGCCTCAATTTTGATAAGCCCGATATCCACCTCTTGTTTGGAGACAACATCATCGAATAGCATTATTTATTATAAGGTGCAAATTCTCTATTATCTAACAAAGTTTTAAACTCATTGGATTACAAGACATCACTGTACCATGAACAAATAAAAGTTAACTCACCGGTTATTTTATTTTTGAATTAAAGCGGATATTTTACAGCTGAATCGACAATCGTAATCGAATCGATTGATAAAGGCTGTTTGCCTTAAACACTTAAAATCTCTTTTTTTTAACATTTTGCATTATAGAAGTTTATACGATATACGAGAGAAATTAGCTGATTTATAATTGGATCAAGATAAACTAACATCCGACAATTTCCGCTTCTTTTGTTCAAGTCAATGGATACAATTACGATTCAACTTAAATATATGCCATCGATAAAGCAGAATGTCGAAGCCACCATTTTGAACGAAAAATTCCCGGGCTGTACCTACTGTTATTATTGTCCGAAAATGTTACTATTGCCACGTATCCTAACAATCGGCATATAAATGCCAATTAAATTCAAACGTGTTCAAATTCCATTTCCATTCGTATGGAATTCGCAACCACAATCAATTCGTGGCAGGAACAAACCATGTTTATTTGTGACTTGAATTTGGACACATCCATGTCTTTTACACATACTATAGGTACACACGTACCTATAGTATTCGTACGTGTTCTTAAGGGAACCTTCATGTTTGTTTTTTGGCTAAAGACGGACTGACATGAGACATTATAGATACGCTCTTTGAGATTGCTCTCTGAGATTGATAAATAGTTTTTTTCAAATTGTCATAATTTAACATAACAACATAAATATGTATTACTTTGTTTTTAATTACGTTTATCGCTAAAGAGATCAAACTTTAAATCATTAGTTCAGTTAAGTCATTTAAGTATATATATATATATATACTTCAGAAGATTATCGCTAAAGAGATCAAATTTTAAATCATTAGTTCAGTTAAGTCATTTAAGTATATACATATATATATATACTTCAGAAGATTGGTTGTTGTTTTAATATTTTCATAGACAGATATTGTCTACAGGGCTCAGTTACTCTTCCACTCACCCATACTTATTTGCAATTAACTACTTATTTATTATAACTATTAAATATTTATTACGAATAAATGAAATGGCGAAATTACGGGGGTTTGCGGGATTGGCTAATGGATATGTTAAAAGTTTCATTGTGTTTTGTTCAATCTATTTAGAGAAATTATTAAAAAAATCTAATATCATGGTCATGTAATAAATATTCAATTATTGATTAAAGTACAATGTATTTTTAGTAAATAAGAATCGAATACAAAATATTACAACAAAACTTATTCATTCAAGTGGATTTTTGGACGATAATAAGATATGTTTGTAAAACGAAAGAAAAGTTGCAATGCAATTTCAATACATTATTTCTATATATAGTCATTTCAATTTCCTTGAAAATTATCTGGTTTTAAGTATTTGTTAACAAAAAAGCAAATTTCTAGTATGTTACAAAATGAAAAAGTTTAATTTTAATTTGTTAAGTGTAGAATTTTAACACAGTCTTAGAACTTAAGTTGCGGTATCATTCTTGGAACAGAACGGTTCACATGCAAATATACCGCTTTGCTAAAAAACTGTAATAAAACAAAATAATATTCTATTTTCATAACATCACGAAAATCTTCCTAAAAAAAGTATGAAGCTGCACAATATCTCAACTCTTATTGCGACGCAAATATGTAATTAAGACTGGTATCAGGGGCTGAAAAGTAATTACACAAGGCGAAGATAAATGAATGCACTAACGGAGACAACGTGCCTCGAATCCAAGGCCGCTATACAAACTTATTATTTATAGCCGCTTATTATACTGAATCTTTATGAGATAATGATTACTCTATGAAGGAACGAAACATTTCTTCTACTGACTGTACTGCGAGGAGTATGCTTAAAGTGCTTAAAAGTTAGACGAGCTTATGAAATTCCTACCTACCATAGGGAGTACCTACGATAGGGAGTAAACGTTTGATATACATTTTTTGAATTTCTTTATAGGTTATCTTTCAATTTTTACCTTACATTATGAAATTTGAAAATCGAACAACATGCCAGCACAGAAACCATAGCGCTAACGACATTCTACACAGATAAGATCAAACTATAGCACCATTGATGATTTCCCACACGATGAGCTGATTCCGACTTAACCATTTCAATCTTCGGACATTGAGACGGATATTACCTTTATTTGACTGACGTTCCCATTAGTAGCACAAATCGCTTCTGATCACCGTGTATAGTGACTCTCAGTCAAAGTGGGGAATTCACTGTTGTGGCGTTTGTATTCGTTAGTAGTGGGAATTGTAGACGCCATTAACAATAATTGTCACTTATTTATTCAGAAAGTATTTATTCAAAAATACCAACTTGCACATGTACAAATAAGATTTTTAAGTAAAAAAAAGTAGCGACACCAAGTGTTTAGGATATGATTTTTTTTTAATTTTATAATACACATGAGACCCACGCAAACTTAATATACAACCACTTACATAAACAAAATTTAACTGTAATAGTTAATACAGACAGCATCGCTTCAAATTTTATAGAAGCACAACAAAAACTGTGACAAATTAAAAATAGTAGATTGTCCAAACTTTTCTTAGACATTAAACTAAATAATTACATAGGTAGTTGTGAAGACAAAACAAATGTTGCCATAAAGTTCAATAAGTTTAAATACTTTTAAACTTATTGAACAATAAAGTACTTCTAAACTTTAGTTTTAATGTAATGCAAACATGTATATTATCTATAGCACTTAACTTCAATAAAATTATAAAGTTTTAAATGCAAGTAAAAAAACCGCAATTTCATAGTTAAGGCTCTGTTATTAGCATATCTATAAATGTATATATATATCAATGTGATAAGTTTGATTTATTTTATTTGATGAAAATATATGATTTATTAATACTTGTTTTAAAATCAAATTGTTTCAAGTTCATAAAGAAAGTTTGCCTAGAAGAGAAATAACGTCGCCATTGCTCACAATTTTTTGTTTGTTTTGTTAGTTTTATTTGTTGTGTGCAATAAATAAATGGATATCATTTAATTACATCATTAAATTTAGTCAACATGCAAATTAGTCCGATTGGTATGTACATTATACTTACAAAACACATTTTAAAGTAAAAGTATCACTACCAGTCTATGTGCTAACTGGTAATAAACTCTATATGTAAACCTCAATTGAACTTGAGCGTATTGTAGAGTTTCGAAAATACTGTAGTTTGTTTGTGTTGTACTAGAATATGCATGTACGTAAAAGAAATGAACGCTAAAACCGAATAGTTAAATCGATTTCTAGAGATACGAATAAACTCTAATGCAGTGGCGGGTGGAACTCTTTTTCAATACAGAACACGCAAAGAACCACCGCGTTTTCTCTGCTCCAAGGTCTTCGTTGGGCAAATCTTATTACTATTATAAAGGCGAAAGTTTGTAAGTATGGATGTTTGTTACTCTTCCACGTAAAAACTACTGAATGGATTTGAATGAAACTTTACCACAATATAGCTTATACATCAGAATAACACATAGGCTACAATTTTTGAGGTTTCTATGAGGTCGTAAAAAAAAACACATTTTTTGCGCTTACATTGCAAACGCTGACTGAATCCTACAAGACAGATCAAAACAATTTACTACAGTATTGTACAACTTAAAAAGGTCTACAAAAAAGTCCGTGATGTATATGTTTATCTCTTAGGAATAACCCACAAAAGGAAAAAGATCGTTAAATGTATTATATGTAGTTTATAGGAGCATACTGCAGTAGCTACCTATAGGACCTATGATTAGGGCTCTGCAGTGCTTAGTTACCGTATTTCTTACTTATTACTAGACTAGACGGGACGAACCTGAAGTCCACGCGAACGAAGTCGCGGGCAAAAGCTAGTAAATAATATTAGTATCCCCGACGCTACCAAAATGGGATACATTAAAGACCCTTTATAAAACATTTCATTTAGGGACTGAAATTGATATACAAGTACTGGATACTGAGAGCCAGATATTGCACGAGTTCGAAAATTTGTTGTACAGATCAATTTACGGATTAAATGAAAGTTAAGGAATTAATGCGTTTGAGTTTTATCGAATTTTCCGTGTAGTATGAAACGGGGAATTTATAACGCTATTTACTAAACCGAGCAGTAGCTTCATAATAAAGTTATACTTGTAAGCGTCATTGCTACTGTCATTATATTAGCAAAGAGGCACCCTAAGGTCTTCTCCAAGGATTTCCGCGCCGTTTAGTTCTGTATTACTAATATCCAGTACTTTCCTTCGATCCTTACCAAACCTTTTATCTACCATGTGGGAGGTATCTTACTAGTATACCTATGCTCGCCATTTGAAGATCATTTGAGCCCATTGACTATCAGCTAGCTGCCATTGTACCATGCCCACTTAAATAATATCTAGGCTTCGTCGGTGACCTTGGTTCTATTGCGCATTTCATAATGTCATTACTGTATTTGTGAGTGTGATAAGAGGTCTTCTTTCTGGTTGTTTCGTACTTCTACGCGGTAATTTATACAGTTTAAGAAGTTACCAGATTCTAACTGAAACAAGAAGTAGGTCGCTTCCAGTTCCGTATTTCTTTACTCATTGTGTGGAAATTTAAGATCAATTTAAATAGTTCTATGAAGCGAATAAGTTTTCAGGTTTTGTAGCCAAAAACCTCCTCCGCTCTAAAGATTCTTAAGAGTTATGAGGCTCTATTTTATGGAAACCTTAACACTGTATATAAAATGGAAGTTGTAGTAAGCAGGCCGTATGTCCACGGCATAAATCACAACTATCCTTCTGGATAATGGCAGCAAACCCTCGTTATGTAAATAGTCCAACAGGTGGGTATCAATTCGAAAGGTGTCTACCCGTCCTGCCGGTGAGAGCAATATGCGATGAAAATCGCTACAGTAAACAGACCCTATAAATACTACCCTTTATGTAATGTAGGACCTCTAAACTAGGGCTGTGTAGAAGTAATAGAAGAACTTTTATTAGATTTTTTGTCATATATGAATTACTGTACGTAAACTAACGTTAATACTTCCTAGTAATCAAGTAATCATTAAAAATTATGTGCTTACGGTCGTTTGCGTCACGAGAATCTAATTTGCACATTATTAAGAGAAAATCCTCAATTAACAATTCACTTCTTAAATACAGTCAGAAATAACATTTTTAAGTGATAATGTTAAAAGTTGGCAACGATGTACTAAAGATATTTGTTAACGTAGATATATACAGAAAAACGTGAAACAACTTTTTATTATTTACTAGCGGACCCGACAGACTTCGTCCTGTCAAAAAGATTTGTACAGTGGCAGTTTTTTGTTCCTAATTATTTTATAGATAATGTCGCATAGCCAACCAAATCGCAAAAAAAGTCTAAATGACCTATTACATTTTGTGGCTATTCAATTTTGGAACGTGACATTAAATCCTCCAACGATGTATTCTGTGCTCCAACGCACGCACGCACACTGTTTTGATAGATATGATTGAATTTCAACTATATGTAGCGTTAATAAAGCGCAAATTGACTCTTTGATGTTAGGAACACGCCTTCATTGCTTAGACAACAGTCAGTGCTTGCAATATGAACTTTATACAATAACAATAAAGCTCAATTCGACTGTACGTTTTAGTTAGAAAACGTTTGCATGGGAAAATAAAAGGGCTGTTTTAGGGTATTTCCGATAATTATTCGAATTTTCCTCATTGTAAAAACCCTCCTTGAACTTACGAACATTAACAAAAAAGAATTGGCCAAATTGGTCCAGGCATTGTTGAGTTATGAGCTTACCAACACATTTTGCGATTCATTTTTATATATAAGACTAGACGTCGCTTGCTTGCCGCGGGGTGCAAGCACCCCGCGGTGGGGTGTCATCCAGCTGTGTTTGACAAAAATTTGGTCTGTCGAAAATTGTGAAAAATAGTCTTTTTTTTTTGTCAAAAAGTAGTAACTTGTGTACAAAATTGCCTACGTTTGAAATAACACTAAGGAAGTCATGGCGTTTGTGGTCGCGTGTGTGCCGCCGGTGGTGTGATCTATCCCAGTATTGTATAAAGAAAATTTGGCCGTCGGTCAAAAATAGGTGAAAAATTGTCTCCACTTAAGTCACAACAAATTAAAAATCTGTGTACAGTTGTAAATACATTAAGAAGCTTACGGCAATTATTGTCGCGTGAGTGCCGCGAGGTGCACGCACCTAGCGGTGGAGTGGTCTATGTCAGCATTATGAAAAAAAAAATTGGCGGTCGGTCAATAATTAGTGAGAAATTGTCTCCATTTATGTCGTAAGAAACTAAAAAACTGTGTGAAATTGTAAACACACTAAAAGCTAACTGTCATTTTTTTGTATCCTTTTGTAAATATTGCTCAGTTATGTATGTACATGTAGAGTGTGCTTTTAATGCATCATTACGTTATATTGTAATTATTTTTTTAGGATGTTGCATAGGTTAGTACTTTGTAAGTTTATTTTGTAAATGTGTCTATGTGTTTCATGTGATTGTATTGTTATTTTGCTGTGCCATAGTAGTGCCTCATAAAGGTTGTCTACAGAAGACCAGCGTCGGGGGGTCTGTTACTCCCTGACATCATGCTCAGTAGATATTCTTTTCGGTGACACATTTTCATGTTTTATTGTGTCGATTGTTAATCCTATGTGTCGATGTGAATAAATGTTTTTCTTTCTCACGTTCAATAAATTTCAAGTTATTATTAGATCTATTTCTAATCATTATTAGAGGCGCATCCGAAATTATGATAAAGACAGTGCTTAAAAGATTTGCAGTTCTATTGTACTTTATTTATCAACTGTGGGCTTCTCCGCGTTTAATTAAAAATGTAGGTTTGTTTGTGGAAATGTTTGACCGTAATCTGAGAGCCGGTGATAACACTAGTTTCAATGGTCGAAATTAACTGAGCGGTTTGTTGTGAGAACGAAACGCGAGTGTGCCTGGACTAATTGGTTTTTCTGTCTATTTGCAAGTGATACTTGATCTAGTTTCAGTTATCTTCAAAGTTGATTAAGAGCCAAAGTACATGTGACGATGCCACTATATTTTGTATCTGCTCGACATTTTGTCCTGAAGTTATCATTGAACAAAGAGTCAAGCTATATGACATGTTTAGTTAGTCACTCAAGTCAATAAACATAGTAAAACTATAGTTTTTATAGACATAATGTGAACTAGTTTAAACTTGTAAAAAAGTTGGGTTGAAACTATTTATCTGAGGCCATATCTTCTAATTAACGACTTTGTAACAATATAGGGAGACAAAAATTATCCCTTTCTTGACGGTTCTTTCGAGTACATATGCCGCAGACTTGACATACAAAAGAGATTGTAAAAATCCTATTTGAAAAATACATTTTTTATTTTAATTTGAATTAATCATAATCACAGATCATATATTTCCCCACTACGGGATACAAGCTTATTTACGTATGGCGAGTTACCTTATGACATTTGCACAGCCAATCGGGTGTGAAAGCTGATCATCATTTTAGCAACTTTTTAATTAGTAATTTTTGCAACATAGTTTTTTCCATCAAGTTTCAAATACGGATATCGTATCAGGCTTTAGGTAGTCCCTGACCCGTACCCCGGCTTTTTCCGACATCTTCCTGTGCTAAAACGTCGAGATAAGTAGCGCGCCAGGGACTAACAAACACATCAGACCCCAGCGTGACATCAAATTCGCAGTCACGCACATAGGGAATAAGGTCCTGCAACAGATAACACAGTTTCAACCACATAATAAGGTGCAGCTAGCCAACCGCTTTCACGAAACTGAAGTCTTATATGTGTATTTAAATTATACGGTGCTATGTTGAAATAAATTATTATTTAAAACCTGATTATTGCATTATTGTCACTGTTAACTGTTATAATTTATCTGTTCTACTTGTAGTTTTATACTAAACAAGAAAGAATAAACCAATATAAAATATCAACATGTTATATAAGGTTTTACCATTTTATGTTTACTTTTATTTAAACTTTGTTATATTCACTTTATCTACGCGGTGACGGTTGAAGCATACATGTGCCACAGTCACCGCTCCGCTTATTTCCGTCATCGAAGGGAATTAACCACAAATAATGTAAGGATAGGAAAGACATAGTTTCACTCTCTATCGAACGAACCATTGAAATATCTTGTGTGGATCTTGATAGTTTAATTATTATGTGTGTATATAGACCTCCTTCTGGAAATTATTCAGAATTTGAGTCTGTTTTGGAAGATGCCTTTACAATAATATGCCGGAAAAATAAAAAAATTGTTGTTTGTGGGGATTTCAATATTAATATTTTAGAGGAATCCCCTTTGTATAAAAAAATCTTTTAATTTAGGGTATGTATTTCAAGAACTGACTCGAATTACACTTACATCTGCTACTTGTATAGACAATTTTTTTTTAACTTTAATGTGCATGACAAGCTTGTCGTAAATTGTATTAACTCTGGCCATAGCGGGCAACTGACATCATTTGAGCACCATCATGTTTGTTCTAAGCGCGAGATTACTTGTAGGCATATCACAAAACGCGGTTTAAATAAATTTAGAAGTAATATTATTAATTAGACTGCAACTCTGTTTACTGAAGGATTAAAAGCTAATAATCTATACAATAATTTATTTAATGTAATAAAAAATGAATACAATGGTATATTAAAAAAAAATTTAAAAACTAAAAAACGGTAGAAAGAAATTTAGTGACTGGGCTACTCCAGGCATATACAAAAGCCGTACAAGACTATATGACCTATACGCTCAAAAAGTTACTTCGAGTGACCCCGCATTTATAACTTATGTTATAAATTATACAAAAATATTTAAAAATGTGTGTCTGTGCGCTAAATCTATGTTTATTAGTCACAAAATTTTGTTCGTCAAAGAATAAAATAAATACTACTTGGAACATCATTGACCAGGAAACTGGTATACAAAAAAAAATCTGTAGAATTACTCTCATTAGTAGTCAATAATAAACAATTAAAGTCAATCAAACTCAACAATGAAGTTGCCAATGCATTTGAGCACTTTTTTTTCTCACGTACCTATAGAAACTACAAGTAGTCTCAGCTCTTGCCCAAGCAAAGCATTAGCCCTCTTGGGGCAGAATGTAGAGAAGTGCAACAAGGTTTTTAATTTTACTCATTGATGTTAATACTATTTTGAAAACATTCCGTTCGATTAGTATCAAAAAAACTGAAGACTTATATATTATAAAGGAACTTGCTGCGCAACTCGCGTTCATATTCAATTTATGTGTTGATGAAGGTGTTTTTCCTGACCTATATATATAAAATATATATATATATATATATATATATATTATATATATATATATATATATATATATATATATTATATATTGTATATATATATATATATATATATATATATATATATATATAATAAATATAAATAATCAGCTAACTGATCATTTGCCAGGAAATAACATTATACATATAAACCAGTTTGGCTTCACCAAAGGGTGTTGTACTATAGATGCTGGAGATGCACTTCTCAATCACATTTTTACCGCTTGGGAATGTAAACAGGATGCGATTTTCAAATGCATAATTTAAACACAAGCAATAAAAATAAACTTGCCGTTCCAACGTACAGGCTACAAAAAACTAGAGATTCGTTTGTGATGGCAAATGTATAAATTTTTATTACAAGATTCCACATAGTGTAGCTGAATTGCCTTTTCATAAGTTGAAGGTACATGTTAAAAAGAGGCTAATGAGTAAGGGCTATTACAAAGTCAATGAATATTTAAATGATGCCAATGCTTGGTGTTGATTTTAAGATATTACATTCTAAATTGTAAATATTAGTTTTCCAGTATAAATTGTAAACACATATGTACATTGTATGATAACGACATAATTTATTGTAAATGTTGTTATTACTTTTGTTAAAGCTGATAAGCTTCTTGCGCCCATTCTTCTTATCAGCTAAAAAATACGTCCTGAATGGGTGGTAGGGAAAAAAATTGGATGATTCAAAAGAGCTTTCTATAAAGCCATATTTGAATAAAGTTAATTTTTAATATTGATTTTTGATTTTGATTTTGATTTTGAATATTCCCCTGTAAAATGTATGGACAGTGGTAATACGTCTGTATTTACTATTACATTGGGTATTGAGTGTTTGTTAACACCTGTGCCTTTTCTTGGAGAACAGACCAGAAAATATTTAGGTTTATAAAAGTAAATTTTTGAAGAGTATCCAAATCCATTAATATATTAATAAACACTCACAATTATTAATACACACAAATATAAATTGTCATCTATTAGCCAATTAAAAGGATTATTTTTTACGTATTTGGAAACTATTCACTGATTTCTATTTTTCATACAAGATATATATTCATTTGTTGTCATAGATATTATGTTATTGTTAAGTTTAATAAATAAAATTTACTTCTCTAATTGCAGGTAAGCCAAAGTGTGCCAAGGACATTTCAGCAAAATCTAATCAAGCAAGTAAAAATATTAAAGCAAAAATCGTTTATACGAACATTTCTTTTTTTAGCTATGAACGTTTAACCAAAAAAATAAACGATAAAAATTAATATTCAAGACATCTTTGTCGTGATTTTCAGGAGGCGTTATTCAAAATTTAATAATATTGTTTTCGTGAAAGAACACTCGGCACCTGTCATCCTGTTTGTTTTATTGCGAATCACAAATGATTTGGGAAAGCACAAAGGCCTTAGACATGAAAATAGCTTGAGGGTTAGTCGAACGTCGCTTGAAAGCTCCGAGACAAAGTTTTCTATAACTTCCGCAGGTTCAAGAAAATAATCTTACTTTGTACTACATATAAATTATATTATAACAAAACATTTGTAATTTGTATTTTTTGTTGGTATCTTGTAAGGGCATGTTTAATTACAATATATTATATGATCTATCAATGTGACTGTACACATTATACAGGCAGACATACACAATGGAATATAAACAGTTTTATCATATGTGCTCATTGGTGGTACCGATGTAACATTGTGGACTAAATTCACAAAGAAATAACAAAATCTTAATGATAACTTGGTGACAGTTGTCACTTAGTCAGTACAGCAGTCACTTAATTACATCTTTATAACCAAATAGTCGATTTATGACACATTCGTGGCAGAAACGTAAACAAATAATATGATTATATAGGCGCAGATCCTAGCAAAGAGTAGAGATAGAACTAACAGTAGAGATAGAACATAACCTCCAAGACCTGAGGAGATTCCTTACTAATGAGTGAGTGCAATACTTCTAGAGTGTTTGTTATTGAATAAATATTTTTCTGTGCTCTATTTATCGAGGAAAGTTATGGTAAGGTAGGCGTGATGTTATTTAACATAAAAACGTAGTAACCAAATATGAAAACCAGTCACGTGCGAACCGAATTCGAAGATCAATGGTTCTGTTCAATTTTATTTACATACATAGTTCGTTCATAATGGATTTTTATCTATGATGTAACTGTAAACTTTCAGTTTTAGGAATTTGATTGGAAATCGCTTAACATCAATTATCATGATTCTAAGTTATCTAAGTTTTGATTTCTTTGCATGTGCATGTTTAAATATCACACATAAGCGGAACATAAAATGCTATATATTTTAATTGTTTGGACTTAGAAGTTTGTTTTTGTTACTGTCATTTGGGATTGCAGGGTATATGATATTAATTTCAACTTAATACCTCAGTACATGACAAAGAAGGAGGGTGTAGACAGATAGACAGACGGACAACGAAGTAATCCTAGTTCTGTTTTTAGAACGGAATAAAGAGGCGAATTCGGATGCGAACAGCTGGTTTATAATATTATTGTAAAAATATTGTTACTTTCGTCCGAATTTGGCGTAGATAGTTCTTCCTCTTTAGTGTTGAATCGTTCGAATATCACACGAGTACTTTGAATTATTTCACGATATTGTTATACTCATGTCACTTTTCCTGTGCCTAAATTTATTAATTATTTTTTTATTTTAATCATTATTGTTTTGTATGTAGACCAAATAAAATAACTATATATATTTCTTAATTTCTATCTCAACCAACTTCAGAAAAGTGTGCTTTACAAGAAAAATCCTTTGCAAGAAAATCTCAAGATTTTAAGTGAAGTATGGTTAAAGAGGACCTAAATCCTTTTCTTTTGACTTAGGTCGTGAAAAGTGTCCAAACCACTTGCTCGGGGAAATTCCCGCGTTAAGCATAGTCTACACCATAAAATAATTTTCTTTTTAATGTTTATAGTTAATATAACAATTTTATCTGTTGCTTTAGTTGTAACGATGCTATAGTGAATTGTCTCACTATAAAAAAAACAACAATTGGTAACTTATTAGAGAACAGCAAAATATTATGTCGTGTTCTTATGTGTCTAAAATCATGTAATGTAATCTAATATCAGAAGAACTGTAGAAGAAAGACTGTAAAATAAGTAGAATATATTTAATATTAATATATTTAATTGTATGCGAACCTTTTAATCTTTTGAAATTTTTCTTTTATAATTTTTCTTGACATTGTTGTTATTTTCAACATTTAAAATGACAGAAATTATATTACAACATTAGACCACCTTCCATTGTATAATGGAAGTAAACATTAGAACCCGTGCCTTTAGAAGCTCACATCGACATATCCTCTCCTTGAACGACCTGTAGACCCACTTTAATATGCTTGAAACAGGACTTAATCTGTAGTGCAAGCAAGATTGCGCTAAATGCCTCGATAGAGGTGTTTCTATTAAACCTACTCTAAGCCGTCACGGTAAGGCCGCAAGTGACTCTATTTAATTGCATGTTACATTTACCTTGTATGTATATATATTATAATCCATTTGGTAGAGCTTGCTTCAACAATATATTTTAATTCTCCCTTCTCACTAATATTCTCAGTCTCTGTGCTAATTTGAAATAGAAAATAAATAAATCTCATTTATATGAAAATTAAGTATTGTTGTAAGGCTGAATCAATTTAAATTACCTATTATTTGGTTTCGTCTTCATCAAGAATAACGGATGTTGTTAGAAATATCTATCGAAAATGATAGCAAATTCAAAGTTAATGTTAATTAATTTAATGAATTGTAATAGTTAATGAATTGGTACAAAGAAGCTAGCCGGGTCTGCTAGTATAAAACAAATTTAACTCAAGAAAGGCTCTTCTTGTTCTCAGTCACCTATAAATTCAAGTTAAATCATCGCCACATTTTCAGCTCCAAGTAATTTTTGGGTGTGTTACTAAAATAGCTAAGTAATCCAGTGTACCCTAAGCTTAGAACCCTTTTGCGGGTTTCTTCAAACTATATGTTAAGTTATGTTAGTATGGACACCCTTGTTTACTCAGAGGCTAGAATTGTAAGTGTACTGAATAGGGATGGGTCAGTTCACCTGATTTTTTGGTTCAGGAAAACTGAGTAATAAGATAGCGCAGTCACCCGTAATTTAGCTTAACCTTGTTAGGTAATGTTAGGTAATAATATTAAATAACAACTAGAAGTATATTCTTAGATATATTATTTTTAAAACTTATTAATAATATTGTCTGTAGGGTGAAGGATTAAGAATACATATATTTCTCAAACCTTCTGTTATCCCGCCTTTCCTTTTTTTAATGAGTCGGTACGCTGTTTCGTACCTGCCGACCTAGTGTAGAACTCTGCCTACTTAGTACGGGTATACCTACTAAACAACCTCTACATCCATTTCGATCGAGGCCATCCAGGGATAGGAAAAACCTATTACTCCGGATCTCCCTGGGATGGGTCAACCAGCTATGAGAAGGGTCTTAACGGTTGTGGGGGATTACCCTAGACAGGGATTACCCCACAGTCCTATAGATGTAATAGGCTTTCCTCCTATTGGAATGGGAGTTATTAATGTGTATTTATTTTTCCTCTGTATCCATAACATGGACTATGACTAAGATGCATAATGACCAAACCTCAATACATACATAAATTGACACATATATAAACTTACAAACTTTTATATAAGAACAGATATGATTATTAAAATTTTAAGATGCTTAATATTTTCATAAATTTAATGTTTAGCGATGTGAGAATAAAACCTTGAAGTACTGAAAATAACGCTACATATTAAATAGATAACGATTCCCTTGTAGTAAGGTCAAAAAGCTTGGGAAGGAATTGTCATTTAATTATCTATTGAAATACGTCTTTCAATTTATTCTACTCTCCCTACTGTTATTATTACATACATACACTCATGCCTCTTTCCACTTGCTTCGATCCAAATATACTTTCTCGAATTACATTAATACTTTTACTCGTAGGAACACACGCCAGTTACCGGTACTTTTGACCTAACCTTCCTTCAGTATATCACCTCTGTGGTCCATTCATATTTGCCTTATAAACATCTTTCTACAGTAGTCCATCGTCCTCTTATATTATAATTGTATTAAATTAATAAAATCGTTAAGACAAGAAATTTAGCGTAGGAGGATTTGATTTGAATACATTTCTATTTGTAATTATTTTATGGAACATCACTTTGAGCACGGGAGGCGACAATATAAAGACAATATTAAGCAATCATTTCGAGTGTTCTAAGCTATCTTCTTCACTTGACTTGGCACATTGTGTTCTTTTGACATCTAGTTCAAACATGAAATAATGAAATGCCTTTTCTTATAATCGACATTTCTTTTTCATTGTATTCCGGGAACGATTGTGATAAATGTTAAGAAGAAGAAAATTTCAATTTAATGCTCATTAATGACTTGCTTCAATAGTTATTTCGGATGCATTTAACATGGCATTTAAACGAAGCCAATAATTTATTATTTAGGTTCAATTAGCTTTTTTTGTAATACGGTTTTTTTTTTCAGTAAATTGTGTTACGGCCGTTCCAATATTCAGTCTTCAGTTAAAGATAGACAGCTATCCTCGATCGGCAGTACTTAGCTATCTATCTTCAGAAGCTGTCCCACTATTACAGATAGACCATGTCTATCGCCAGTTAACAGTAGATAGGCCGCTTATCCGAGCCCTCTTTTACGTTCCGAAGTACGCAGTGCCACAAAGCATGAAAGCACTCTCTGTCACGGTACATCAACGTTTTGGTCGTATTTTTTTCTACTATTAATAAATATAAGAAAATAATAATGTAATTAAAAATAACAGGTTCAGTATCCATTATTTTGTTGCAGTTTAATACCTATTTACAATAATTTTATATCGTGAGTAAAATTATTTTGACATGACAAGGAATGTGAAAGATGACAGTGTCAGTTGATTGTTTGACATTTGTATTCTTTAGAAATAAATAATATTGTTGTGTTTGTAGAAATCAAAGGTGATTACTACAAGTATTAAAGTTATTTTCGGAATATTATTTTCCATAAAATGAGTGCTGTAAGTATTTGTATTGTTTTTTATAAAAAATATTATGTATAACTTGTTAATAAATTTGCTTTGAAAACGGTGTTTTTTAACAAAGCAACAGAGAAAAAACGCATCATACCGTTTAGAGGTTACTTTCAGAAATGGCAATTATTTCGGTCAACAAATCATTGACTGCGGTCTTGCTCAATCTAAATCTGTAATGAAAATCAAAATCGTCGTATGTGTCGAAATATTTTTTACGCTCTTGATATGATCGGGCCATATCATTTTCTTCATCTGAATCCCAGTCACTCAGCTGCTCCAAAAGAGAAAGATCACTGCTCGAACTTGAGTCTGACATTGTTCTTTACGCGAAACTTATAATTTTCACACAAATAAATTAATTAAACATTAAAAACTTGTAAATCTGCCGTGGTATCCAACCGTTATCCCTGAAAATCCTAGGATTGAATTTTGAGGTTACTGAGGATAATCAAACGTACTGACAGATAGCTCTGAAACAATATAGGGACGCGACAAATGTCAATTTCATAAAATGTCTATCCCTAGTAAGCTACCGGTCCTCCCGTCGATAGATAGCATCCACGGATAGGATTTCCTATCGTCGATACATTTATAGGGACAAAAAATTCAAGGATAGATAACTATTTCTATCTCTAGTAGGGCAAAACCAGAGATAGATTGAATATTGGGAACGGCCGTTATAGGGACAAAAAATTCAAGGATAGATAACTATTTCTATTCTTAGTAGGGCAAAACCAGAGATAGATTGAATATTGGGAACGGCCGTAAGTCATTGTCTAACGGCCGTTCCCAATATTCAATCTATCTCTGGTTTTGCCCTACTAGAGATAGAAATAGTTATCTATCCTTGAATTTTTTGTCCCTATAAATGTATCGACGATAGGAAATCCTATCCGTGGATGCTATCTATCGACGGGAGGACCGGTAGCTTACTAGGGATAGACATTTGTATGAAATTGACATTTGTCGCGTCCCTATATTGTTTCAGAGCTATCTGTCAGTACGTTTGATTATCCTCAGTAACCTCAAAATACAATCCTAGGATTTTCAGGGATAACGGTTGGATACCACGGCAGATTTACAAGTTTTTAATGTTTAATTAATTTATTTGTGTGATAATTATAAGTTTCGCGTAAAGAACAATGTCAGACTCAAGTTCGAGCAGTGATCTTTCTCTTTTGGAGCAGCTGAGTGACTGGGATTCAGATGAAGAAAATGATATGGCCCGATCATATCAAGAGCGTAAAAATGATTTCGACACATACGACGATTTTGATTTTCATTACAGATTTAGATTGAGCAAGACCGCAGTCAATGATTTGTTGACCGAAATAATTCCATTTCTGAAAGTAACCTCTAAACGGTATGATGCGTGCGTAATAACTTTAATACTTGTAGTAATCACCTTTGATTTCTACAAACACAACAATATTATTTTTGTTTTAATATTGTGTTGTATTATTTATTTCTAAAGAATACAAATGTCAAACAATCAACTGACACTGTCATCTTTCACATTCCTTGTCACGTCAAAATAATTTTACTCACGATATAAAATTATTGTAAATAGGTATTAAACTGCAACAAAATAATGGATACTGAACCTATTATTTTTAATTACATTATTATTTTCTTAAATATTTATTAATAGTAGAAAAAAATACGATCAAAACGTTGATGTACCGTGACAGAGAGTGCTTTCATGCTTTGTGGCACTGCGTACTTCGGAACGTAAAAGAGGGCTCGGATAAGCGGCCTATCTACTGTTAACTGGCGATAGACATGGTCTATCTGTAATAGTGGGACAGCTTCTGAAGATAGATAGCTAAGTACTGCCGATCGAGGATAGCTGTCTATCTTTAACTGAAGACTGAATATTGGGAACGGCCGTAATTGTCATATAAGTCATTGTACTTAGACAATGATTTGAGGCGCGTACTCCACACTCGAATTGCATGAATTAATTCCGCTTGCACCTTTCCACCATTGGACGACAAGATACGGCCAGGGACTCCATCCGTATGTGGTCGACATTTCACGTCTTCGTACCTCTCGTTTCGTCTCGTCCTTCATTATGCGAACCGCCAAGGAATGGAATTCCCTACTTACGTATTTGTTCCTCGATACTTATAATATAGGGATTTTCAAGGCAAGAGTAAATAGGCACTAAATATTTGAGTTTGCGTGTTCCACCTTAGGCAACATCTTCACTTAACATCGGGGAAGATCGTTGTCAAACGCACATAAATCCTTATTAGTAATATTATAAATCAGAAAGTGAGTTTGTTTGTTTGTTCCGTTTTCACGCCGTAACTACTGAACCGATTGCTTTGAAATTTGCAAACGTAAAGATAAAAGTCCGGATTAAATAATAGGCTACTTTTTATCCCGGAAAAATC
Organism: Scirpophaga incertulas; assembly: GCA_036419045.1. Taxonomy (NCBI): domain Eukaryota; kingdom Metazoa; phylum Arthropoda; class Insecta; order Lepidoptera; family Crambidae; genus Scirpophaga; species Scirpophaga incertulas. The sequence goes on along the minus strand of CM071638.1, from coordinate 20,294,605 downwards.
GACAGATCCCACGGGGGTGCAGTGCAATAAAGGCTTCGCTCAAAAACTACTGCACAGATTTTCATGCGGTTTTCATCAATAGATAGAGTGATTCTTGAGCATGGTTTTGCGGTATTTTTTATCTCAGAAAAACGGATAGTAATAGAAAAACCGACTTCCGCGCATATGTAGCCGTGGGCAAAAAGCTATGACTCTTAACCTCTATAGACCCAATCCCGAAATCCACGCGGGCGAAGCCGCGGGCAGAAAGCTAGTTTGTAATAAAAAGAAACTCACCAATCTTTGGTAGTACATACTAAGTTATTTGTCTCCGATTACTACAATATCTACCTATTTGTGTAACCCAACAATGTTACAATGACTATGGCGGAATAAGCATGGGATTACTGCTTCACATATTTGTAACATGCAACCTACAAGTGAATCAACAATAACAATCTAATAGTATAAAAAATATTATAAACATATTCTTTGAATCTTTTTTGTAGTTCAAGACTTTTATTGTCTTTTTAAGATTCTTCGTTTTAAGAGTCCATAATTTTATAAAAATATTTATTCTCTCAAATATAATTAATTGAAAATTAATACATAAAAATTAAAATTTAACTAATTGTAATTGACTATCCAGAAAACGGAAAAAAAATTAAAATAACCTCTGTCTAAGGGGATTTTAGAGGCTATTTACATCAACAATATAGAATCGTACAATATAGAATCGCCATATTCATTCAGTTATTTTTTGAACTAAAAATAAATTCCTTAAATGCATTAAGCGTTTATTATGTTTGTCCGAGTAATATTGACACATTTGTTAAATGAAATAACCAATTTCTATAACCGATACACATAACTCCATTTTTCATAATCATGAATCTATCCATTACAAATCAATTCCATTACGATTGCTGATTAATTAACGCATATCAAAACTACCATTCAATTTTTGTTTTTCTTTATAAATAAATAAATATAAATAAAGCTCTTGCTTGTGCTATGGGATCTAGGGTAACGGATAGATATACATATCTTATACATATATAAATATTTTTTATAGAAATATATATTAACAACCATGACTAAGGTACAAATACTCGCATTCATCACACAAACATCTGCCCCCACCGGGATTCGAACCCGGGACCTCAGAGATGGCGACACCTTGAAACCCGTGTGCTATCCACTCGACTATGGAGGTCGTCAAGTTTTATATTTTATATGGCAGGGGAGCTTTTGCCTTTGCTCTTTGTGCTCAGTTGGATTGCTCAAAAACTGCTTAGTAGTCATATATAGGTAGTTTATAACAGAGGCAAAAATATACTTTAGTTCGACAAAATAAAATATGAAGGATACAAATTGAATTTTTGACCACTGGTGTCCCTTAGTGACGTAAGCTTACCATGCCATGTAATTCCGTTTTGATGTCAACACAGCATTTTGAAAAGACTATCCTAGTCACAATTGTTTTATTAAGTTTATAATTATAATAAATATGACGAAAGAATATAAACTACAAAAATATATGATTTGTGCAAGCTGATGTTCGCGTGTTTTCAGATACTTGACATAAAAATAAGTATAAGTTTAATTAATAAAAAGTTGTTAAACTTTATATAGATTATATAAAACATTTGTGTTCTATTAATTATAGCTAAATAGGCAGAAAGCTCAATGTATTAATAACACTCACAAAATGGTGACATGTAACAATATTTACAACAAATAAAGAATCGTAATTTGATTTGACGCAGGTTAGGGTCCCGACAGAGTAGGGAATTTATAAATTTCGTAACCTAAGAATGTTAAAGTTGTTTGAAAGGATAAAAGCAAGTCAAATTGACCCCATTTTGAAAGCAAGTTCAGTATAATTTGAAGATGATTTCAATCCAATAGTTTCGATGACTACAACTGCAAATCGATGTTTTGATTTTTGTAATTACAAAATTTAAGTAATCTCTAGTAATTTTATAAACGCGACAGATTGTATGAATGGTTGCTTAATATAATAACCTTTCACGTAAAAACTACTACATTGAAATAAAAAAACTTAATATAGTTTGTGTATTATATATCTAAAATATGATGATAAGTGTGAAAATAGAGTTTTGATTTGACACATAACTAATAATAGTCAATCAAAGCTGATTTTGGTTGTCAAAAAAAAAGAAAAAAATAAAGTTTTCTGTTGCATAGAACTGGCCACTGACAAGCCGTTTTGATATTATTATCTGACGAACAGATCAGCATAGAATTGAGACCGATAAACAAAAGTGCAATACACACATAGAATATTTTGAACATAAATCTACAAGTCAAACAATAAACCAGCCGATTTCGCTTAACAGAATATTCTACCCGGTAAATTCAAGGGGACGTTACATACTAGCTACGGTTACGGATGTACGGATACGGTACTACACTCGTAACTTCTTTTCTTTTGTTACTCTTTGTACCTTAACACCAAGATTGTCATCGATTATTGCGATTTTTAGGAATTACTAAAATGTTATACTAGCACGTCACATGACAAGTGCTAGATTACGACATTCTGGTGTCATATGTGCACCATCTGTGGCTATACCAAGAGGCTCTATCATTTTAGGTATTTGACGTATAGTAAACTAGAGAAGTTATGTTAGTTTAATATGAAAAAAATTGTACAATTACGTTCCGCTAGGGGCACCTTTCAAAGTTTTCATACAAAATTTTGCGCTGTACAATATTTATAAAACGAATTTAAACTCATAATAGCTATATTATGCTAAGGATAATATAATAAAAACGATTGATATGTGACCGAGCTAAGACATCAAAATGGCTTGTTAAAGTCGTGTCTTCGAATTCCACTCAAGCCCAATTGAACTTATTTGGATATATTTAGGACCTTTAATTTATAATTTTAAGCTAACTTCACAAATACATTTTTATCTAACACTAGCGGACCCAACAAACTTCGTCCTGTCAAAAAGATTTGTAAAATAGCAGTTTTTTGTTCCTACTTATTTTATAGATAATATTTTTAATTAGCAAACCAAATTGCAAAAAAAGACCAAATAAACTATTACATTTTGTGACTATTCAATTTTGGAACGTGATATTTGAATATCACATTTCAAAATAGGATTTATCCTCCAACGATGTATTCTGTGCTCCAACGCACACACGTACACTGTATTCATAGATATTATTGAATTTCAACTTTATATAGAGTTAATAAAGCGCGAATTGACTCTTTGATATTAGGAAGACTTACATTGCATTGAACAGTGAGTGTTGCAATATGAACATTATACAATAACAATAAAGCTCAAATTGACTGTACGTTTTAGTTAGAAAATGTTTATATGGAAAAAAAGGGCTGTTTTTAGGGTTTTTCCGATAATTAATCGATTTTTTCTCGCCGTACAAACTATCCTTGAATTTCGACCAACATTTAAAAAAAAAGAATTGGTTGAGTTATGTGTTTACCAACATATTTTGCGATTCATTTTTAAATATAGGAGACGATTAAGATTACAAAAGAGCAACGTAAACAACCTCTTAAGACATTTTTGTAAAATTTCGCACAACATTCGCAGTCACAGCGTCTGGATATAGTAGCAAGTGTCATTCAGTCCCAAGGGTCACCCTTGCTCCTATTAGCTAACCCCGTTTTAATTCACCTTTCATTCCAAACAAAAGGCTTCCGTACACACTCGTATATAATCCCGTCCATTATAGTCGGTGCTTTTACTAGCATTACCTGTTCCACCCATTCTCAAAACTATCAATCTTCCGATACATTGGAACCCAAAAAGGTTCAGGGGTTATTAAGTAAGTCTCTCATTTAAAAGTATTATTTACGGACTTGAAGTACAACACTGGTACTTTAAATATAATATAGCCAATTGTTTTCCTTATCTTAAGAGCCATATTACACATCGAACGCGATTTTTGCGTAAAATGGACAATTTTGGCGTTCTCGATCTCAGAAACAAAGGTATATGAACAATTTTGACTTGATTAATAATGCAGAATAGCTATTGCCATATGTTCGTAGCGGCCGCGCTTTTTGTAAATTTTGCTTAACTTTTTAACAAAACCAAAAATTGTAGAAAAAGATTTTTTTAAAATGCGCGAAGGCACTTTTTTGAGCTCCTGGATTGAACTACTGTTCTACATAAATGAAATTAAAACATGATAATTTTATCTCTTGTATAGTCATATAGTTCGTAGCGGCCTCGGAATTTTGATATATTATTGATTTAATATAGAAAAAAGACCTTATCCTAAAGAAAAAACTACGAAATCGCTTTAAGTTGACTGTGAATATCTTTTATCTACGATAGTATTTATTAATAAAATTTATACCACAATAAATGTCACTTTATGCTAAAATAAAACATGTTATATTTTTTAACCATGAATTTATTATCTTATTTTAATAAAAACGATAAATCAAACTGCAAAATTACTACAAAATGCGATGCACAGGCCGTCCGAATTCATTAGAGCTTGAGCGCTCCTCACGGGGCGTACTCTTAAAAACGATATTCGATATATCGTGGACTTCGTCGTGTCGTATCCTACTAATAATAAGATACGGTTTGAGATGTCGTTGTAATTATCGTAAATTTGACGTTTATTTTGCGAATGTTCGTCTGTCAAATTCAATTCGTCACTGTCATTTGAGGCTTTCTTATGTCAAAATTAATATCGTTCGTTCGATCGTCAGTTAAAATGTTTTAAACGATAGTAACTAAGAGTAAGATACGACACGCCGAAGTCCACGATATATCGAATATCGTTTTTAAGAGTACGCCCACAGAGTCGGACCTATGTTGAATTTCTTCGCGCCAACATCGATCGAATCCAGTGATCGTGCAGTTGATCGTCAGTGTATAACGCGATTATCAATTTTGATCACGTAACTAAAATTATTATTTGCGACTTTTTATTTTTTTTTAATTTCATATTTTTTCTAAAGTTATTCTATTCTATATATTTATTTTTATCTATTATTTCTAAAGCTTTTTCACATCAAAACCATTGGATCGATTTGATGGAAATTCGGCAAATAGATGATTCTGTTTTATGGTGATTTCTACTCCTATATAATTGGTAACTAGTTTTTTCTAATCTGACCTATTTTAATTTAAAACTAAAACCGTCTTTTCTAAATAACATACTAGGTAATATTTAATAAACATTATTTTTAACAATATCACCTGTCCTATTTATAATAACATCTTCATATAATGTGTTTCTTCATATACGATATATATAGCAATAACGAATTATTCCATGAAAATAAAAATTTTGGGAAAAGTATAAAAATCGCTTAGTCGTAGCGTCAACACAATATATTGGACGTGTGACCTTCAATGAGTTGTCGGGACAACTTCGAAATACCTAATCTCGCATAATGAAGAATTGTAATAGGCATCTTAAGGTTCCTATTTTAATATAACATGACTAAATCATCATCATCATCATCATCATTTCAGCCAATAGACGCCTACTGTTGGACATAGGCCTCCCCCAAGGATCTCCACGCAGATCGGTTCTGCGCTGCAACCGTCCAGCGCCTTCCCGCGATCTTCATCAAATCGTCGGTCCACCTTGTGGGAGGCCTACCAACGTTGCGGTGTCCAGCATATGCCTGCCACTCCAGGACCTTTCTGCCCCAACGGCCGTCAGTCCTGCGAGCAATGTGCCCCGCTCATTGCCACTTAAGTTTCGCAATTCTTCGGGCTATGTCGGTGACCCTGGTTCTTCTGCGGATTTCATCATTTCTGATTCGATCACGCAGAGAAACTCCGAGCATCCATTGCCCTCTGGGACTTTGAGCCGCCTTATAAGGCCCATTGTGAGTGGCCAGGTTTCTGTTCCGTATGTCATCACTGGCAACACGCACGAATCGAAGACTTTCGTCTTGAGGCACTGCGGTAGATGGGCCGAGAATTTGCCGCGTAGCTTCCCAAACGCTGCCCAGCCGAGTCGAATCCGCCGATTTACCTCTTTCTGGAAATTGGACCTACCTAGTTGGATTATTTGTCCCAGGTAAACGTACTCGTCAACAATTTCCAGTGTAGAGCCTCCAACCTTCACAGGACTTCACATGACTAAATATAATATACATATTTTTGTTTCGTACCTCTGTATTTCTTATTTCTACGGCAAATCAGCAATGTTTAGATTGCGTGTTCTGCTTTGGTAAGTAAGATCTTGCACTAAAATTACTAAGTACTCTGCATTTGATGTACAAATTAGCATAGTTCTTGTGGTGGTTACATATTAACTTATACGGTTATATCCACTTACCCTCGTTTGGGCAGTGTTTTGTCCTTACAGTTGCTTATGAAAATCTCTAAACGAAGGAATGAATTTTTAGAAAGCACTTGAATTTACATATTAGAGCACATGGATAATATAAACATTTTTATATATATGTTTTTGGTCGTTTTATAAAAACAATGTAGTCAACGACCGCAGTTTATAATTTCAGAATAATTACAATATGATATACATTGATGATAAAAATAATACCTACGATATTTTAACTAGACTACGTGCTACATATTTTTAGTTTTTAGGAATTTTATACATTTGTTACTGAGGCAATCATTAATAAAGAGTATTCACTCCTTACAAATAAGTTTTCATAATAACACTTTATTGCATAGACATGGGATACATTTATATACAAGAAAGAGTATGTACAATGGTGGATTTATCTCTAATAGAGATCTCTTCCATACAACATTATGTTCCAGTCAACATTATAAGTTAACGTTTTTTATTATTTTAAGTTGAACATTCTACTAAGAGATGATATACCGTTAAGTTTAGTCAAGATTTGCGTTTGATATTAGGATTTGAAGGTTGGATATGAAATTCTTGTTTTGTTTGTTATGAAATTTCAAAGAATTTTGCTTTTATCATACTAATGCTTTCCTAATTTATTAATTAACTAAGAGAGCAAACTACGAAATTTTTACAACCAAGTCGCGTCAAAAGACGTTAAACTGAGTAATAACAAAGTTTTCAAAGCAAGAAAATACGTTATTATAAAGCTATAGCCAATAATGTACAAAATTCTGATGTAAAACAACAGAAGATTTCTTTTAGTTTAGAATATACTAAATTCGGAGATTTATTTGTAACCAAAGCTTGCACATTAGGGTTAAAAAGTAATATCAGGGCGCATGGCAGTGGAGTCGCAAAGCGGATCCTGCCATGTGCCCCGTATGGGCCCATAGAACACCGAGGGGGTTTTAGTGGGTAGGCCGGTCTTCTCAGACCGGAGAGCCTCACACACGGCCGCGTCTTGGCAGCGCGGCGTCATGGTGCATAAGGAGCATTTCCCGTAGCAAAAAAAGTGATAAAAAGTAATGCAAAAATATATATTATTTAAGGCTTATGAAGTTTATTACACGCGAAACAACGTCAAATACATATTCAAAGACAAAAGATGTTAGAAAACATGGAAAATACTTTCACAAAAGTATTTTCCTTACAACTTCACTTATTATGATTAATTTAGCAATGACCGTTTTGTAAATTAATTAATTCCTTCTTATCTCGTAACCTTTAATATGTTTGCTCGTTTCTGTTTTGATCATGAAACAATTTAAGCCACAGAAATAAATTTGTTATGCGTAAATAACCAAATTAGTATGATGGTGCTGAGCTCCGAAGGCTTAGAGGTTGGTCGGTCGGCATAGTCCGAAATATGTTTGCACGAAATATGTTTGCACTACCAACTTGTTACATTTACTTTAGAAACATCAATAATATTAGGTATATGGTTATAGTTATAGCAAAATAACGAGGTTTTATATTTGTACTACGAAAACTACCGCTATTACTAGCGATATACACTTAAGAGGCCTATAGGTCAATAGGTAGGTAGAGTATATAGAGTCTAATACGTTCCAGTGTGTGCAATATATACACATCGAAATGTATACGACGACTTGGGAATTTTAACCAGCTCAAATATTTAAGCGTTACCCTCGATACGCGGTTAGCGTTCAAACCTCACATCGACTAAAACCCCCCCGAGTTCTCTAGGCCCATACGGGGCACATGGCGGGGTGCGCTTTCGCGATTCGACCGCCATGTGTCCCGGGGTCGGCTCGACCAAGAGTTGGTCAAGCCACCGCCAAAGGAGGGACTGTCCGAGAACCCCTCGACAGTCCCCCAGACAGAGAGACTTCACCACGGCGAGCGCGCTTAGCCGGACGCGCACGCAACCTCACGGTAGGGTCACTAGACAGGCAACACCGCGCTTGCGTGTGCCCGCCTTCGCCTACCAATCCGTCTGCGGTGGAGGGGAGCGGCCTCGACGTCCTCCTCCCGCTCCCTCTCCGCGGCCTCCTTCTGCGAGACGACGCTCTCGCAGAAGGAGGCGACAACCTCCCATCCCGCCTCGCCGAGGAGCATGGCCACGACCACGCTCGGCAGCGAGAGGTCGCTGTTTCCCAGCGCGGCGGTTAGTTCGCTGCGCTGTTGTTGCCACGCCGAGCACACTGACAGTGTGTGCTCGGACGTGTCGTCGGGAGCACCGCAGTGGTGACACTCCCGGCGTCATCTCCCGACGTGCGACCTTGGGACGTAACTCTGTAAAAAAGATACAAATGGCTACAGTTTTATTAGTGACGTTATCAAAATCGTAACAGAATGGTCAAGGCAAAAACACACAGAAAAATAACTAAAATATTCGTAAAGATAGATTCGAAGCATACATCACGAAAAAACAACAAAAAGTTTGCTCGAACAAATAGAATATACGCGATACGATATAGAGATAGCTTATAGAAACTAAGTTCACGGGTGTATTTAATTTTATCTCTTCATTGCTTGCTTTATGTTTTTATATAAGTTTATATTCCATTTCCATAGATAGATTTTTGAATTATCGAAAGCTATGAGAGATGTAAGATAAGAGAAATAGTGTTTGTGTGTCTAGGACATAAGTTAGGCTACGATAATAGAAAATTAAGTACGTTTGTTAGCTTCATTACCCCATATAAAAATAGGTCTTGGAGCTATAGGCAATCTGAGATATATAAATAAACAAATCTATATTATAAAACAAACCTACAAATGGATAACAGTAAACAACTCGTCTTGATGAATAGATAGACGAATATAGTAATCAGTATTCTGTTAGTAATTAGGTTATGCTACGAAAAAATAAGATTTATTTATGATAAAAAGGTATAACAAATAAAAATGCTGTCATTAACAATTTATTGTACCTGCAATAAAGAAACGATTAAAATGATATAAAATCGGAGAGCATCTATATACTCTCCGACTGTATAGCCTCATTAGGGGGGTTGCGCGCCCGCCCAAGTATCAATAAACTGATGAAATATAAAAAAAAATAATGGCAGTGTGCTAGCCATCCTGCGAAAGTCATCAGATATGATTAATGTTACTTAGGCGTGTAGTCTACCGCATTATGCGCACGTGGAGAGCCAAAGCGACCACACCACCGGACTTAAAAACCACCTGGACTAACCTAACTCACCAGTAGCTCCTCTATTCCGCTCCTTCGGGAGCAATAGGTTGAGACAAATTATTTCACAGTTAAATGTAATAAAATATTCTTGTACTGGAGACCTATTTTTGAATTACGAATGCGACTTCGAAATCACCGATGTGACTAATAATCACCGATTTTAAATAATTCGTATCACTTATGTGACTACCTTAGTCACGGATGTGATTTCATTACGAGTGCCTTCCCACTCGTAATCAAGTCATACTTGTGAAAATGTTGTGTTTTGTTTAGAGAACTTATTGACTAGTCTGAAGTTGATGTGTTGATTTTTCAATCTATATATATATATATAAACCATAATGGTTCAATAACCGGCAGCGGCTACATTCTGCGTGGAAACGAACTCTTACATTTATGTGTGTACTTTATCTATGTTGGCAGCTCTGCGATCGACTTTCAAAAATTGGATGTTTAGGAATCCGTGACCTCAAAGTTGCGATTTCGAAATCGCATACGTAATTAAAATAGGTCTCCTAGAAAGACCCAGCAACAGAACCAGCAGGGACAAATAATTACAGATGTGTCAATTTTAAACCAACCTCAGAGCATATAAGTTCAAGCTCAACTTCCATCACAAAATTATAAAACAGTAAGATTATCTGATTATACATATGCAATATAAAACAAATGTTATAGTCTACTAAATTCACCGTTAGTGCGAATATTACAAGTTACTTTATTGTCATAAAAATGATCTAAGCATTTTTATAATTTATGAAATTACAGATTTTATAAACCTTTTTCATGGTAGTGTGTACACCTTTTGGAACTTTCTTGATAAATGTCGTACATTTTATCCTAAATGAACCTCCAGTTTTAAGAATCCTCAATTTTAGATAGTAATCTAAATAATTTATTTCCATAAATAAATTATCTAAGAGATACTCTCTGTCTAAAATATCAGATATCTCAAATCGCTATTTATCTTAGTACAAAAATATTTCTTATATTCGCAGCTGTTCCTAATCTCAAATTAAACGATTAGATGATTCAAATAAAGATGGAGAAATCAAATTCCACGCCAACCTTTCTTAGTCGACGTTTTTTGTATACCAAATATAAATAAATGATACTGATAGAATGGAATAGAATATATTTTTATAGTAAATCTAATAAATCAATAATGATTGGGTGATATTTATTATAATAAATATTTTAACCCTAAAAATGGTAACCATTTAGGTAGCCTTAGGATGGACATGAGCTAGGGCTCAGAAGATCATATATAATGGTAATATAAGAAATATTTTAATAATGTATACTGTAATAATACATACATACTGGATATTAACTCAATAATCCGTTAATAGTTAATTTTTGAAAATAATTTTTAAATATGGTAAAATTCGAATAGATTTCTGTCATATGTCTCTTAAATAAAGCAGACAAACTGAATCTATTTGTGTTGAGATCCTTCAAGCAGATTAGGTAATTATGAAAACCTAAAGTAGAGCTGTTTAAGCTTAAGGTCTACTTCAAAAGGATTTATAGTTTGGCGGGAACCCTAGATGAACCCTAGAATTTACAAAAGAGAATTTTTCGCTTATGGAAAAAGTGATTGGCACCTCGTAGGCGCTTATGCTTTCACGTTCCTATTTTCTAAAGAAAATACGATCCTTGTTCGTGCACTACCCGTGGCCTCATTCTTCAATTCGGTCACCATCATCCTCTACAGGACAAAATGGACTTTATCAAATATAATATATTTGTTGAGGACTAACTAGCCTACGACTTAATCTGATAGTGACTATTTATTTATTTATTATTAATTAATTTTTGCACACACATACATTACAGGAAAAATTGATTTAAAATATCGAGCAAAAGGTACTACATATTTCCCTAAGAAATTTCTTCCTGCAGACCCGGGTGGACAGGTGAACATAACGGGTTAGACTCTGTGTGTACCTACCTTCTAAACGTACTAAATATTACCTAAAATATATATAAATAAATATATAAGCATCACATAAAAAGAGAATATATATATATATATACATACACATACAAATTCAAATACATATTTATATACCTACACATATATAAATAATAATATTACAAAAAAAATATCTAAACTACCATACTTACCTACTATATATATTTATTTATATTTAACTTATACAAAGTCAAACAATAAGGTTGGTAGCTTAAAATCTACGAACTTTCATAAAATTTTTCATCTTCTATAACTTTGAATGTCAAGTTTATTTATATTTAAATCTAAAAATAAGTTTCCAACTTAAACAATGGCGATACTTTCATACAGTTACATATATGTAATATTCCTTTCAACCCCTCACAACCTTTGTTTGATCATTTATTACAACTCTAGACTGTTTGTATATTAAAATTTATTTACATCGGTTCAGTAGTTTTGGAGTGAAAGCGCGAAAGATACAGATAGACAGAGTTACTATTGCATTTATAAGGATTTGTTAACGAAATCACCATTATGATATTTTCCAATAGTTTTATTGAAACCATGTACCAAAGACGTTAAGGCGATACAGTAAATTATATTAAAATGTTTCGTAAACACAATTCACTTTAAAAAGATAAACGGCGCGCAATTTGGCAAACTCCCAGGAATTCTCAGCGGTTCAAGTTTCTAATCTGCTGTCAGCGAGAATTATAAAACAAGTAAATCTCTTTTGTTTTGTCATTATCGGTCGGTTGCTGCTGTTTTTACTGGAGTTAAGTGGGCGTCGCGACTCAATTACTCCAGATTAAGCCCTCTGCATGATATAGAATATCAACAAAAAGATGGGACGAAGGTTAGTTTTGGACCACTCTAAGGTTGACATAGAAGAACGAATTGAGAGTGGTGAAAGAAAAAGCATTAAAAGCAATTTTTACACTATTTAATTTTTACAAATTTATGTTTAACACAATTAGAAATATTGTGTGACTTATGTAACGTTTTCGAGTATACTTTGAGATAGACAAAGCATAACGTGTCATCATCATAGCCCATATATTAACAGTATCAGTGGTGCTGTAATTTCGCAATGGTCTACGAATCGGACGATTCACGATGCACGGAGTGGATCCTGCCATGTACAAATATGTTTTTAGCTTTTCCAATTTCATATGTACATCTAATGCTCCTCCGGTGAATGAAAACATCGTGACACAACCTGCATGTATCTGTAAACAAATTCTAAAATGTATGTAGTCACTTAATCCGCCCTGAGCCAGCTCTGAGCATGAGCTCCACATAACCGTCGCGTCGGCTCTCCCAGCAGTTTTATGCAATTTAATGCATTTTTCTCAGCGGAACAAAAAAAATAGGGCCAGCTTGGATGACTAAGGCCTTTTTTTAAGGGGGAAATGCATTATGCACCTTGCCACCGCGCTGGCTAGGCGCGGCCGTGTGTAGGGCTCTCCGGTCTGAGAGATCCGGCCTACCCACTAAACCCCCCAATGTTCTCTAGGCCCATGCGGGGTACATGGCGGGGTGCGCTATCGCGATTCTACCGCCATGTACTCCGGGGCCGGCTCGACCTAGAACTGATCGAGCTAACTCCAAGGGGGGGGCTGTCCGAGAACACTTGGACAGTCCCCCAGTGGATGACTAAGGCCTAACATAGTTGAGAGTAGGCCTCGGAACGTTTATGGGCTGCGATAGCATATTCGCTTTTAATTTTCATCAATTATCATCAATTTATTTAAATCGAATAAGTACTTATTACACAATAATTTAAAAAATCAAACATTGAACTTAATGCCCGTGACATTTCTACATATCAAACTAATAAAACACGGATAAATATAGGAGCGGTGCAGAAGTAATTAAAGCATTAAAATTATATGCATTAAAAACATATGTAAAGAAATGACATTTCATTAATTTAAATTTGCCGCACTTCACGCTAGTTCGCGTATTCATAGGTTATCTGTGGAAGTTATAAAAAAACAATAAGAAAACTTGTATTCTTCTAGAGATATAAATTAATCGTAAAATTTATAATTAAGCAGACGATATTAGTAAACTGTAAATGTCGTTTCTTTGTATTTTCAGAGAAACCATTTATGGTTTATTTTAAAAAATCCTCAATAATATATCTTATACATATATTATATAAACAAAACAGCTACAATTATATTCGGTAATAAGATAGAATAATATTAATCACTAATTTAATAATTTATTTATTATAATAATCTTACATTATAGTTTTAGGCCCATATTACGTAGAAAGGCTATGTGAGCTTAATACGTTTCTAACGGACTCAACGGGTCTTAGTCATATAATAAGTTCACGTCTATTTAGCAGATAATGTAAGCATGTAAATTTAAAAAAAATGTTTACTAGCTAAAAATTTTCACGTGAAAGAGTAACAATATTCATTTTTTTTTCGTCAGGAGAGGAAGATTGAGAATCCTCACAAAGAGCACGAAACATGCCCAGGATACTCCGGGAACGGCAACTGTCACGAAGGTTATGTCGGACTCCACGCGGCCAGAGCGGTCTGACCATGTGACCTGCCGACTAAACTCAGCCTGATCAGATCACTGATATTCGTCTCGACCCTTGGAGTAGGGCCGGGGTAACCGTTCAGGACGTTGTCCTCTTCGGTGGCTTCAGTCGCCACCCGTGACGACGGGTGGGTCGTTGGGGTAGGTGATTCTCACCTGTGGGTATCTTGAATACGCATTGCGTATTATTATGAAGGTATCTTCAACCTGGTTTTGTTGGATGTCGGTATTTTGAAAAAATTATTTCTGCAAGTCACGATGATTGCGATGTTTTGCAAGTCATCGTGACTGGTATTCCATGTATGTTCCCTGGTCATTCTACGATGTCCCTAGGGAGCCCTCGTCTTCTGCCTTCTGGAGGTCTAGCGTGATGCGGCGCGATGTTCTGGATGAGCGGGAAGTCGGATCTCCCAGCTCGTGCAAACATCCGTCTGGCCAGTTCCCGGATGTGGTCCTCTATCTTAATGCATTGCAGGTCTCTTCTTATAACGTCGTTGCGGACGTATCGTGGGGCCCGTATGATCGTCCGCAACGCGAGGCTTTGCTGGGCTTCAAGTCGCACCTTAAGGGATTTAGCCCTTAGTAGCGAGAACCATGATGGAGCTGCATAGGCGATCCGACTTCTTACGTACATCTTGTATAGATGTAGCTTAGACCTCAGAGGCAGGTGTGATAGGAATATCGGGCGTAGGGCCATCCTTGCCGTCTTGGCTTTGTTTATGGTGGCGCTAACGTGGTGTCCCATGGTCATATGTCTGTCTATAGTCACCCCCAGGTAGGTGACTGTTGAGCTCCAGGGTATATTGATACCCCTGAGTGCTAGAGTGGGTGGCATGTTCCTCACCCTACTCAGCACTATGGCCTGGGTCTTCACCACGTTGACGGTCAACCGCCATTTATCAAGCCATGAAGGCAGGGTGTCCAGCTGTCTTTGCATCCTCTTCGCTGCTATATCGGCCCTGATGGAGGATGTGAGGTAGGCTGCGTCATCTGCGTAAAGTGCCAGCAGTGAACCTTCGTTCACTGGGATGTCATTCGTGTATAACAGGTAGAGGATTGGTGCCAGACAGCTGCCCTGCGGGACCCCAGCTCGGATCGGGCGGGCGGTTGATACCGTATCCTCGATTGCCACGCGGAAGCTCCTGTTTGTGAGGTAAGATGCCACGATCCTTACTGCTCGCTTTGGAGTAGTAGTAGTGGACATCTTGTATATGAGGCCCTCGTGCCAGACCTTATCGAACGCTTTCTCCATGTCGAGCATGACAGCTATCGGGTGTTCTTTTTTATTGTTTGCGGTTGCCGCGTGATGGAGTACTCTAGTGAGCTGGTGGGTTGTTGAGTGCTCAGCGCGGAACCCAAACTGCTCAGGCCTCAGGTGGAAGTGTGGTAGCAGCTTTGTAAGGAGAAGCTTTTCAAACACTTTCGATAAGGTACTCAGTAGTGTTATCGGACGGTAGCTGCAGGGGATGTGGTGTTCTTCCCTGCTTTCGGGAGCGCTATGACCCGCCCTTCCTTCCAGGTGTTAGGGAAGTGGCAGGTGCGGGCCACCCCGTTAAATAGCCTCGTGACTGTTGCTACCGCCCGTGGAGGCAGGTGTCTGAGGGCCTCATTGGGGATGCCGTCTGGCCCTGGGGCCTTCCTAGGTGGACACCTTTTCAGCATCGTCGCTACTTGCCCAGGGGAGAAGAAGATAGGCTCCTCTGGGTTTTCGCCGGCTGGATTCTGTAGGTAGTCCTGTAGGTGTGCAAGTACATCATGAGTGTGTATTATAATTTATGTATTATAATAATCTTACATTATAGTTTTAGGCCCATATTACGTAGAAAGGCTATGTGAGCTTAATACGTTTCTAACGGACTCAACGGGTCTTAGTCATATAATAAGTTCACGTCTATTTAGCAGATAATGTAAGCATGTAAATTTAAAAAAAATGTTTACTAGCTAAATAATTTTCACGTGAAAGAGTAACAATATTCATTTTTTTTTCGTCAGGAGAGGAAGATTGAGAATCCTCACAAAGAGCACGAAACATGCCCAGGATACTCCGGGAACGGCAACTGTCACGAAGGTTATGTCGGACTCCACGCGGCCAGAGCGGTCTGACCATGTTGACCTGCCGACTAAACTCAGCCTGAGTTTAAGTTCTAAGAACTATATAGGCAAATCGTGAGGGCGACGCCCCTCAGGAGAGGGGCGGTGCAGAACAGTAATACTTACCCTTAGTTACCCATACTTACAAAGTTCCGCGTTTATATTACTAAGCAAAGCTTAAGTAGGCTGTGGTGAGTGATGTACGCTAAGAATCAAGTAACTCACTTACTTCCATACTAATATTATATTCTTATGTAATATATATAGCTGATTTGAAGCGTAAAAAAAAATTAAGGTTGCAAGTCAAAGCAGTGGATTTAAGTTTATTTTGCTTTTTTTTTGTTCTACACAGGATAACGTAGACTTGCTTGCTGCTTCTCAGTTGAAACTGATGACCTCCGATCTGTGATGATATAAAAAAGAAGTTAGCTTCAAGTTTTCTAACTGGTAACTTTGAATACTTGCAGAACACAACTGTTTTTTATTAAATTTACTAATGTTAGCGTTTAATAAATAATATTGTATAATGTTTTGTTGGTATATCGATTGACTATTATTGATGAGGAAATAAATTATAGTAGTCGAATAACAGTCTTGAAATGACTGAGTTTCTCATTGCCGACTTTACCGACCGAGTCGGAAGTTTCTTTAAAATCAACGTTACGTATAGTGAATCAATCTTCGTGCAAACATCGATGTGCTTGTTGAGTTGAACTTGTGGTGTTAATTAATAAATATATTTTGTGATATATTGTGTCGTGCCTTACTTCTGACCTAAATTTACTTCAGTTCAGAAGTGGGATAATAAAATCATAAGTTGCAAAATCATCCTACGCCTACCTACAAGTAATAAGTATTATGTCCGACGACCGAGAGTGTAGCTCTGGCGGTGGAACACCACCTCCACTTAATAGTACTGGGCGTCGTATAGAGAAACGTTCGAAATCAAAACGCACGCTTCGTGATAGTTCCTCGGAGTCACCGCAACGGAAACGGCGATGTAATGATAAATCCAATCGTCGAAGAAAGAATGCTCGTCGTTCACGGAAGTGTCGAAAAACAGATGGTAAAAAGCGATCTTCAACTGTAAGTACGGAAACAAATTTATATATGTTCAGAACAATTCATTGTCATCTAGTGAGTCTCGATTATACAGTACGAAGCGGTGTAGAAAATTTAAAAAACAATTTAAAGCCACGTGGTTGTTGTGATGGTTCCAGTAATAGTGTGTCAATTCATGAATTATTAGAGTTAATGAAATCATTGCCTTCTACAAGTTCGTTAATCATTTCTCGATGAATAATAATGTCGTACCTGAGTTCGATCCCTCAAATAAGAGGCAGTCGGTTAATATCTGGATAAATAAAGTAGAAGAATGTTTGAAACTTTATAATTGGAATGAAACGCAACTTTTACATTATGTTTTGCCAAAATTGTCAGGTGCGGCTAAAGTTTGGTATAGGAGGTCTACCTCCTGTGACTTTACTTGGTCAAATGGAAAGAAAACGTTTAATATCATTTCCATCATCATATCCGTCTACCCTCTGTAGGGGATCGTGACCACCACTAACTAGGTCGTCCTGTATGGGGGACCGGGGTACAATAAGCCTGCGCCAATTGTCCCTATCAGCAGCGGCGTGAATAGCAGCGTGCAGTTGGAGTTGCAAATGCTCTTTGGTGACGTCACACCATCGCGCCGGTGGTCGACCCCTCAATCTCCTCCCCATCACTTTTCCCGTCAGTATCATCTTCTCGAGGGACTCTGGACCCTCCTAGCAATATGTCCCAGGAATTTGAGCGTACGGTGATGGCATATGGCTGAAAGACGCTGTTTATTTTTGAGCTCCTTCAGAACAGAGATGTTGTTCTGAAAGCAGTCCAGGGAATTCGGAGCATCCTTCGCCAGCAACCACATCTCGAAAGCGTCGACCCTATTTTTAAGCAAACGGGATATGGTCCACGTCTCGGAGCCATACAAAAATACAGAGAAGACAAGTGAGCGCACTAAACGAACTTTAGTCTTCCTCGATATGTTGTTGTCTTTCCATATCTTGTCTAACTTGGTCATTGCAGTCTTTGCCATTTGTATTCGGCGGATAATCTCTTTTTCGCATGACCCATCGTCAGTCACAAGAGCAATCATAGATATCATTTTCCAACTGTAGAAAATTATAATGATTTATTGATTGAAATGTTAAATAGGAAAAGTGAAGCCCAATGAATCTTTAGAGACTTATTATTCCATAAAATTAACTTACTGAATCGGTGCGAAATTTATGAGAAAAAAGCTGTTGATTGTTTGATTGCTGGCTTGGATGATAGGAGCATGAGGTTAGGAAGCAGGCAGGCAAATATACACAGCCAGAGCAAGTATTAGTGTTTATGAAAACTGTCAAAGCCGAAGATTCTAAAGATTACAGGCGTCCTTTCATTAGGAAGAGGGTTGATACATCAATGGACGGTCATACTAACGTGATTAATAATAAAAATAGTACTAGTTCTATAAGATGCTTTAATTGTAGTGAAATAGGGCATCCTAGTTTTAAGTGTCCAAAGCCATTGCTTACTTGTAGTATTTGCAAACGATTAGGCCACCAGTCGTCATCTTGTAAGCGTCTTCAAAGGGTAAATGAGGGCGATAGGCAAAGTTCAAATAATATAATATCTGAAATAAAACTAGTTGGTTCTTATGATGAGAAATACGTATTATCTGTAAGAATAAATGACAAGACGATGCAATGTTATGTTGACCTTGGTAGTCAGTCAACTTTAATGAGACAGATTGATTTTGAACAGTTAAAGTTACCATACATCGAAACCAACTTAATTTCTCTTAAAGGATTTGGTGGATCCTTTATTACCCCAATAGAAAAAGTATAGTAAATCTTACAGTACAAGGCATTACAGCACCAACAGAGATATATATTGTGGCAAATGAATTATTAAAATATCCCATTTTGTTAGGTCATACATTTACAGAACGGTCTGGTATTGTAATGGTTAAAACTGACAAGAGCCTAATTTTTTATAACCAGCCCAATGTAAGTGATAGTAGCAAATTACACCTAAAACTAAATAAAGATATAAAAATTCAATCCCTATGTGCTGTACCATAATAGTAGATAAAATTATTACTTGCACCGTTTATGTCAGAGGTTCCATGAGAAACTTTAATAAAGGTAAATATCACGTCATGCCTGGAGCTTACTCCATATCCAACGGTCACGGCTGCATTTTCATTGTAAATTTGGGTGTCAATTCTGTCGCATTAAGTAAAGGTCAGTTATTAACTCGAGCCCAAATTATAGAAGAAGATAATTCTGCAAATGTTTTAAAAGTGGAAAGTATTGAACATGGGTTTGATATGGATGAAGTATTATTAGGGAGTGGATTGCAAGTTGAGGAGATCTCAAGACTGAAAGAGATGCTTACTATGTATAAAGATTGTTTCTCCTATGGACTACATGATTTAGGATTAACAAATTTAACCGAAATGACAATAGCATTAAAGGATTCAGCACCTGTAGTATATAGACCGTATAGGTTAGCACAATCGGAAAGACAGCATGTAAAGGTAATGATACAAGAAATGCTTGATAATGGAATTATAACCGAATCATCATCCTCTTTCGCTAGTCCTATACTACTGGTACAAAAGAAAACGGGAGACAAGCGCCTCTGTGTTGATTACAGAGCTTTAAATGCTAAAACCATCAAAGAACATTACCCTTTGCCGAGGATAGAAGATCAGATTGATAGTTTAGGGGGATACAAATACTTTACAACTCTGGATCTGGCATCTGGATATACCAGATCCCAATTGCACCATCCTCTCAAGACAAGACTGCGTTCATAACCCCTGATGGACAGTATCAATTTACTCGAATGCCATTTGGTTTAGCAAACGCACCATCAGTTTTTCAAAGAACCATTAACAAAATGTTAAAAAACACTCGTAATAATGAAGCATTTGCTTTTATGGACGATATAATAATACCTTCAAATAGTATAGAACAAGGGATGGTACGATTGGAATCTATTTTTAAACTATTAAGGGAAGCTGGCTTAACTCTTAAAATTACTAAATGCAAATTTTTTTACACAAAAATAGACTATTTAGGGTTTGAAATATCTTGTAATGGGGTCCGCCCAGGGTCGTTAAAAACTGACGCTGTTGAAAAATATAAAACACCTATAAATCAACACGAAGTTCGTCAATTTCTAGGTCTATCTAGTTTTTTCCGACGGTTTGTAAAAAACTTTGCCATTATTGCCTCCCCATTAACAAAGCTCCTGAAAAAAAATGCTCACTGGGTGTGGGGGGTAGAACAAGATGAAGCATTTTTGTCCCTAAAGTCCGAATTGTTAAAAAGACCAATTCTGGCAATCTATAATCCGTCAGCAAAAACACAGATTCATACTGATGCGTGTAAATCAGGCATAGCTGGCATGTTATTACAAGAAGATACATCTGGTAGGCTCAGAGCAGTTGCATACTATAGTCGCCAAACTAGCCCTGAAGAACAAAAGTATCATTCCTTTGAGTTAGAGACATTAGCAGTAGTTGCGTCGCTAAATAGATTTAGATTTTATGTTTTAGGTATAAAGTTTACTATTGTCACTGACTGTAATGCATTAAGGACTACTTTGTCAAAGCGAGACATGATCCCCAGGATCAGTCGATG
Source organism: Scirpophaga incertulas (assembly GCA_036419045.1). Taxonomy (NCBI): domain Eukaryota; kingdom Metazoa; phylum Arthropoda; class Insecta; order Lepidoptera; family Crambidae; genus Scirpophaga; species Scirpophaga incertulas. The sequence continues at coordinate 20,273,799 of CM071638.1, read as the reverse complement.
GTGGTTACAAATACAAGAGTACGACTGTAATATAGAGTATCGCCCTGGATCACGTATGGCACATGTAGATGCATTAAGTAGGAATGCTATAGAAGAGAATAGGGAATCTGACTGCGTATTTGATATTCTGAAGGTTGATGCGGAAGATTGGTTAACTACAATGCAAAATGTTGATGATGAAATAGTGAAAATTAAATCAATTTTAGAAGATGAAAATACTAAAAATATTGTTGATATAAATAATAATTATAAGCTTAAAAATGGAAAGGTTTATCGTATTGTTGACAATCAATTAAAATGGGTAGTACCAAAAGGCGTTAGATGGCAACTGCTTCAGAAAAATCATGACGAGTTAGGGCATTTCGGACTAGATAAAACTTTAGATAAGCTAAAAGATTCCTATTGGTTTCCAAAAATGAGAAGGTTTGTGAAAAAGTATGTAGGATCTTGCTTGCAATGTTCGTATCACAAAGTCCCTACAGGGAAGAAACAAGGTTTCCTTCATCCAATCCCTAAAGTTGAAGAACCCTTTCACACCGTTCACTTAGACCACTTGGGGCCATTTATAAAAAGTAAATCAAAAAACACTTATATACTAGTTACAATTGACGCCTACTCTAAATATATAAATTTGTATGCTGTCAAGAATACTAAGTCTAAAAGTACAATACGTGTACTGAACAATTACTTTAGTTTATTTGGCATCCCACGACGAATAATCAGTGATCGAGGAACATCATTTACTAGTAAAATGTTTAAGGAATTTATTAATAAAACGGGCATACGACATATTTTAAACGCTGTCGCTACACCTAGAGCAAACGGGCAGGTCGAACGGTATAACCGTACAATTTTAGCTTCTGTCGCTACGAAAAACCATAGTTACCCTGAAGATGAATGGGACAAACATTTGGAAGACATACAATTAGGACTTAATACGACGGTCAATAAAACAACAGGGAAGAGTCCCTCAGAGATATTATTTGGACAAAGGCTCCGTACTAAAGGTGATAGTATAGTAACTTCATGTCTAGAAATTGAGGGAAGAGATTCGAAATCTTTAGACGATATTAGAAAAGAAGTTAAATTAAAGGTTACTAAGGAACAATACAAGCAAAAGAAACTATTTGATCAGAGACGTAGACAGGCTAGGAAATATGAAGTAGGAGACTTAGTACGGATAGAAAGGGAAATATGTAATAATAATGGTAAGTCAAAAAAATTGTTACCTAAGCTTCAGGGTCCATATAGAATAATTAAAATTTTAGATCATGACAGGTACATAGTTCAAGATACCCCTTTAACACGAAAACATAATAGGAAATACGAAGCAGTAATAGCTGCAGATAAAATTTATCCTTGGTTGACATATACTCAGGAATATTTAGATGATGAATATGATAATGACGGATCGAAAAAGGGATCTTACAATAATCTTTCGGATGATAGTGATGATGAAGTTGTAGAGAGCAATGATAATGATAAGAATTGTAATATAAGTTCTAAAAACGACTGTACTGTGAATAACGATATTGATAATGATATTCTATTGAATACTGATGATAAAGCTTAATATATAACAGAATAAAATTGTTTACTTATGATGTACGCTATCTTTAATACGCTTGTACTTTATTAAATTAATTAATTATTGTATTTATTAATTAGTAGAATTAACTATGACGCGCATGAGGCCAATAAGCCAAATTATGGAAGCGTCAGGTTATAATGTTAAAGTTAGGCATTCTTACATACACAGGAGGCCGATAAGCCAACACAGGAGTATGTAAGTTTTGCCAGTATGAAATTATGAGATAGGTAATAATAATGAAATTAATATTTACACACATATGAGGCCGATAAGCCAAAATGGGAGTGTGTAAATATGTTGATCAAGAATTTGATTCTCTTTAGCTAATTAAATACTTATAATGACATCAATGGAATATTTACACACATATGAGGCCGATAAGCCAAAATGGGAGTGTGTCAATATGTTGATGAAAAATTTGATTCTGTTTAGCTAAATAAATACTTATTATAATGACATCCATGGAATATTTACACACATATGAGGCCGATAAGCCAAAATGGGAGTGTGTCAATATGTTGATGAAGAATTTGATTCTGTTTAGCTAAATAAATACTTATTATAATGACATCAATGGAATATTTACACACATATGAGGCCGATAAGCCAAAATGGGAGTGTGTCAATATGTTGATCAAGAATTTGATTCTCTTTAGCTAAATATATTCTAATAATACATGGTACCAATATAAAGGCAATTATTGTAAATGTAAATAATTTATAATTGTTAATGATGATTTTTATTTTTAACCAATATTTATAAGTTCTTACTATTATATTTTCCTTTATGTATAATTAAGATATTGAATTATGTGAAGATCTAATTAAATTGATGGAACAATTTTCAAATAGGATGGCCGGAACATTATTTTGACTATAGATATGTAGTAGATTTGTATGAATTTGCAATTATTATTTGTTAATGTATTAACTGATTAAAAAAAATCTGTTATTAATTCTTCTCGCGTCATTGTGAAATTGAAATTATAGGAGTGTAAATATTATGAAATGATTTTGTTAAATGTGACTACGAGAGGACTCGCAGATATCAGGATGGCCGACTGTTAGCGTTTAATAAATAATATTGTATAATGTTTTGTTGGTATATCGATTGACTATTATGATGCGGAAATAAATTATAGTAGTCGAATAACAGTCTTGAAATGACTGAGTTTCTCATTGCCGACTTTACCGACCGAGTCGGAAGTTTCTTTAAAATCAACGTTACGTATAGTGAATCAATCTTCGTGCAAACATCGATGTGCTTGTTGAGTTGAACTTGTGGTGTTAATTAATAAATATATTTTGTGATATATTGTGTCGTGCCTTACTTCTGACCTAAATTTACTTCACTAAGAACTCACATTTTATCCAATTTAATTTTATCCGATTTTAATTTAATTTTATTAAAATCACTTCCAAGTTTGCTATCTGATTAACTTTAAAAAGTTTCCGCTGTGATAAAAAGCACCTAACAATTCTAATTCAATCCTTGTCAACCGTTGAAGTTGACAAACTTCGCAACTAAAATATTAACAAGATAACAGTCTAAAATAACGATTCAACTTCCGAATTTTGTTTTTACAAATCCACGCCAATCTTCGGCTTTGCCTTAAGCCATTCCATTCAGAGTTCGAGATGGCTTTCATTAATTTATGACATTTTAAAGGAAAACGCGCCATTAGTGTGCAAGTTAAAAGACGAAATTAATTTTGTGGGAAAGCTCTCACAGTTACAAATGAAATGAAAAATGTTTCACACTTAAATAAATTACCTACAGACCTAACTGAATCTTTACTTCTTAGAACAACACTGAATAAAAAGGCTTTTTTAAGTGAATTGACTGATGCTCTTCTTTGTATAAATAAGCAAGTACTTTTACGGAAGGGACAATTTTTTTGTAACATTAATAAGCTTTAGGTCTATGAATTGTAAAGTTTTTGTATATAGACTTCTACCCATTCCATTGCCCATACAATTATTTAAACTTTTTGCTATAATACGTTAGAGTAAACATAATGACATGGGTCTAGCAGGTTCAAACATTTAATTAATGTGTCTTATAGTCTTGTGGGAATTGTCAACATATCTTTATCGGTACTTAAAGTTATATTAATTAATCTCGTTAATAATTTTGATTCAATATATCAATAAACGTATCAATATATCAATAAACGCGTTTCTATATGTGTTATTTTATGTCACAGTAAACATTCGTGTCAATAAAGACTTAAATTATTTCAATATAAAAATATAAGCACTGATCGACATATCGACATGCAGCAGGAACACTATTTCTACTAGTTCACTTTGTAGAGGGAAACTTACCCAACACTACGAGTGCAATTAATTTAGTAATTAGTAATTTTATTTTATTTCTCACCAATAAATAAAATGTACAAGTAATTATAAATGTAAACAGTGACGTTTTGGTGGGTTGATACCTGAACTAGGAAGGATCCTGTGTCTCAGGTTATCAACCCTCCACCCCATAAATGGTCCTTAATCTAAATAACATATAACACGCAAGAATTAATTGAATATTTTTCACTGTGAGGGTAGTTAGACACATCTCATTCAGTCATGCTTGGCAATAGCTTCTACACACAAGCAACGTGCGCAATACAATCCATTTGCTACCACCCGTAGCCCGACATCGTAAATGTTACGCTTACTACTTATACAGGTTTTGAGTAGCTGGTCCAAAGAAAAGATTCCCAGCACATGCTTACCACTCATTTCCTCCTTAGTCCTGCCATCATTTTCTGATCGCTACTCCCTCTGCTATAAATGCATATAATTAAAGGTATGTTCTATTTTTCATACTAATAAGAAATCGACGTGAACTGTTAATAACCTGAATCCTGTTTATGTCCATTGAAAAGGCTATTATAATACAGTGATAACGTAGCTCTTGTTAGCGATGACGCGTGTTAATTTCCGCCTTTCGATTTATATGATGTGGCGTGACTTGCGCGCTGTCTAAATTAGGGGTTGCAGCCATTATAATTTATAACACATAAAAGTGTCTATCCACGCTACTATATCTATATCCACGCTATAAACAGTCCAGAATGGTGTCTAAATTTACTAATATTGTAAATGCGAAAGTTTGTATAAATAATTGGTTGTTTATTTATTTATTTATTTATTGATACATACAAGCAAGCTTACAGTACATAACCAATACGCTCACAAGTTAGTTGTCATACAAAAAATGATAATAAGAACATATACCTACATGCTTGTCAAGAAATTTAAAATGTGAACAAACACTTAAAACATAATTAAATAGAATTAATAAGAATTATAGTCACCATAATTTGCCGATTACATCTAAAAATTATGAATAGGAAAATTATACAATTAAATAATGTCAAAATCTAAATAATAATATTAATATGTCAAACAATTTAAAATTACATGTCATTAATAATTAATTCGAAACAATTGATAAGATGTCTTGGTGAATGTGCAAATATGTCAATATCACAGTGCTGTGCAAGTATGTCACTTATCAGACTTTAGTGCGTAGTTTGTTGGTGCGTGAGCTGTTCGAACAGTGCGTGTAACAGACCTTACCAGGAGCCGATGATTTCGGCGCGGAGCTAGCGCTCCATCCTGATTGCATGGCATTCTAGTTGGTACTCTTAGTCCAACTCTACCCAAAATCGTTGGACTATCTATCTTTTGTTGCAATACAGATAAATAAAATTTTATGACCGCCATTATTCGTCTGAATTTGAGGGTTTCCAAGTCCACCATGCCCGAAACAAACATTGAAGGATACAAGTCAGGATTACCACTTTCACGTGAAAACTACAGAATGATGATACAATTTATAAAGATATACGCCACGTGTGATTAAAGCTCCACGAAATACTAATCCTGTGAAGACGAAGTCGCTACTAGGTAGTGAATTTTATTATTTGCTGAATTTAATGTCTTATAATGTAAAGCTAAGCATCATGTAATTATTTCGGTATTTAAACATTCTTTCCAGGCATTTTGCCCCTTCAGTCTCAATCCTGTCGGGGTAAAGGGCGACTCATCAATCTTATTCGAACTACCCAACTTCACAGTATCTTGATGAATTTCAAAAACGCGCTATAGGTAGACCATTTCAATTGGATTTTCACCATAATATATCCTGCCATATTTTTATTCCTTAGTTAATTTAAATTGTGTACAAAAATATTCTTGTATCAAAGTTTTGAAATAACAAAAGCAGGTATTTAGTGTTTTAATTAATATATATTTTAAATACTATGTCACTCAACTATAAAGATTCTCGTATTCGCTTAGGCATTTTGTCAATCTGAAGCTATTAATTACTGCAATAAGCACCTGGAAGGTACGTGCGAAAGTAAGTTGCGAAATGCGACATGAGTAATATAAGTCCAGACGTCCAGACGAGACTGCTTTCATTGAGAATATCTATGAGCCACAAACAAAGCAACTGCGCTTGCTTTGTTTGCAGGATCTGAAAATCACTGTCGAAATTTCACAATGACGCCTCAGGCAAAGACGAAAATTCTTATTAATTAACAACATTCTTATTAATAACATCGACTAATAATCCTGTTTTTGCTTTAAAAGCCCTTAAGATGCACCAATACTTACTGTCACCACTCTGGTTCTTCTATATAAGTAGTTATCACCATCATTATCTCATACATCTTACGCGGATGACAAATGAACATATAAAACGAAAAACGCAGTGGTACTTAGCAGATTTGACTCCGGGCTTCCCGAATCTCCTAATTTGAAAACCAGTGTCGAGATCACAGCATCACCGACGCACCTGACATATCTGATATGTTTTCGCTCGACCCTAAGATAAACCAATTCGCGTAGGTACTTAGGTCAACCGAGGGATGGTGTTCGCCGCCTGTACGCGAGCGTCGTACGGTCCGTGGTCTTGTATGGGGCCCCGTGTGGTCGCAAGACTGCACGAGGTCCTCCCGCTGCAGAGCTCTGCTCCGGAGCATGCAGCGGACAATGGCTATACGGATCGTGCGAGGCTACCGTACGATCTCGTACGAGGCGGCGACGGTTCTGGGGCGGTCCCCCCCTTTCGAGATCCTGGCCGACATGTACGCGGTGATGTACAACGCACCGCGACATGTCGGTCGGGGGGCGACGGGGGGAGTCCCCCGGCACCAGCGCACGGAATGCACAGACGGGAGTTGCACCGACGGGCGAGAGGGCCTGGCGTGCGCAGCTAGAGCGTGGGGCTGCGTGCGTCAGCGCGCCGTCGGTGCGGTACTCCCGCACTTTTCGAAGCTTGGCTCTGCGGGAGGGCGGAAGTCACCTACTGCTTGACTCAGATACTCACCGGACATGGTTGTTTCGGTGAGTATCTGAGTCGAATAGGGAGGGAGGACACGACACGATGCCACCATTGCGCATCTGACCTCGACTCGGCCCAGCACACGCTGGCGGAGTGCCCTGCTTGGGACTCCGAACGCCGAGTCTTGGTCGAAGAGATCGGGCAAGATCTGTCTCCCGCCAGCGTTGATTGCGGCAATGCTGGCGGATGAGGGAGGTTGGAGGGCTGTGGTCTCCTTCTGTGAAGCGGTGATGCTCCAGAAGGAGGCCGCCGAGCGGGATCGGGAGATGGCCGATCCCGCTCGAAGAAGGCGGCCTCGGGCCAGATAGCCTGGTCTGAGGCGCCGCCACGGGTCGCTGGCGGGCGCGACGCAGTTCGTGCCCGTGGAGCGACCGGGAGGGACCTCACCCCGGATGGCCGGGGGGTGACGTCGTAGGAAGGGAGGAGGCGGCAAGATCACTCCTCCCCGAGAAGGGCTCCCCTAATGCACCCAGGGTGCAAAGGCCAGGGGTCCTCAGACGCGATACTTGATCCTGAGGGCCCCCTACAACGCCAGAGGATGGCCATCGCTGAGGTTTTTAGTGGGTAGGCCTCCCCCTTCTGGGGAGGAGAGCCCCACATAACCACCGGCTCTCGCAGCCGGGGTATGCAATTCAATGCATTTTCCTCAGCGTAACAAAAAAAAAAAAAAAGTTACTTAGGTCAAGCTGACGTGAGATTTCATTTTTTGGGAGAGATGTGATTATCGTCACACACATCACATCTTTTTCAAGTAGTAAACATTACGACTCAGGCCACAGAATATAGTAAAATATACTTTTTTCTGTTTAACCTTTACGTAGTCATGAAGATTACACATATTATCTTCGAAGCGGCAAAGTCAAAAAAAATGTAGATTTATTTAGAAATTTCCGCGGTGACACATTTCACTTAATGGTACATTTAAACCTCAGGCAGGAGTACACAAAATACGCACGAGACATTGACGAGGGTATTCTGCTGCTCCCAGAGAAATGTCTACTCCTTGACCACTTTCTTGAGGGATATGTAAGCGGATACACTTAATTCTATTAAAATTCATATCGATCGGTTGCTGTCTGCGTAAGTTTACATTAACAAATGAATTTGTAGCGACTAATACATCAAATAGTATTGATACATTTCGTAAAAGCTTCAGAAATAACAGAAACACAAAAAAGTAAAAAGTTGGTAGATATAATATTGACAAACCTTAATTTTCAAACACCAAACATTAATTTTATAAGTAGTTCTACAACATTTTATTTATAATCAACATATTTTACACATTCATCTTCTTAATATTGTCGCAAACCGTCCTACGATTTATCATGAACATTATGTTGTCATATTTAAACCAAAATAACACAACAATAACCTAAATAGCTGCCAAGATACATCAAAATCCACTACATGACTTTAGCGGGAAAAGGTTTCAGACTTATAGACAGTTACAAATAAATTGTCAAACATTACTTAAGATCTGAAAGTAGACAAAAATAATTTTAGTATCAAAATATCTCGTTTCCAGTTCAAGTAATAGTCATTTCTGACAACTCCTAAAGCTAATTCTTGTTTTGCTATAAAATAATGTACTGAGTACTGTTACAGCCTCCAGGATGCTCCGCGGTCGTGGGGATACTTTTAATATGAATACTATTTAATATGAATAATATAACATCTTCTTGCGTTTTTTTCTTTAGGCAAGCTAATATAATGTTGTCGCTAGTCCGTCCGTACTATAAGTCCATCTTCATATATCTAGAACTCGTTAAGTAAAACTCAGCAGGTTTATTTATCATTTGACTCGCCATGGATAACGAAAGAGAAGAACTTCCAATAAGTTCATTACAATACCTCAAAAGTTGATAAATCATAAGCAAACCTCACCTGGTAGTGCAGACCACTGAGCTAGTTCAGTGTCGGTTAGTAGAGAACGCAAGAGCCTCGTTCATTAGGCTGAGTCCACCGTAAGCAGTTGAGGTTAGCCTGGGTCCCGTCAATTGAAATTCGGAACCCCTTGCACTTCAATTGATTACATTATATTGAAGAAGTTTTAATCCCTCACAATGTACGGATATCAAGTAAATACTGTGACAAAAACATATTGCTGTGCGGCTGTAAATTATTAGCCTATGAACATTTTGTCATGCAAAATGTACACGTGGTCAATTACTTACAAAAAGGTATTCAAAACTTACATTAATTTATAAAATGAATTCTTATAAAGAATTTGATGATTACAATGAAATTTTATAGCATCAATAACTACAATATCATGCCAGCTATAAAAAAAAAAAAACAAAACCTTAATTGTTATAATTTTTGTCAATTTATTGTCAATATTAAAAATTATATGACGATAAATGTTACAATTATAAATAACAGCTATTTTAATTTTTTAAATTTGTAATGTTGAAACATTACATTACAAATTTACATGATTGAGCGAATCTATTATACCGCCTTGACGCGATTTTGATTGCGTGTTTGCGTGTCAGTGTAGTTTTTTACTAATAGTATAGCGTACTTCGAAGTTGTTGGGACGGTACAGGATTCTCTTTTTCGAACAGATTGAATATAACAAATTGATGAAGTCTGATATCACAAGAACAACAAGACAAAGTAAAATACGTCATTCCCATTCCAGTTCCAAAGACCGTGGACGAACCGGATAAATTGACGTTGTCTACGCTCTTCAATTTAGCTCATCAATTTACCTGTATTCAATAACGCCAATGTAGCGTTTGTCAATAAAAAACTGTTTCATATTACCTATGTACTCTAGAGAACATGAAACAACTTTTATTATACTTTCATTAGAGTACGCTCGTTGTTTACGGGTACTCTTGATGTGAATTTTTCAAGATGTTTTCTTCTTGTACCCAAGTAAGTACGTATTTACCCATTTGCCCAGTTGTATTTACCTTATAAGGCAAATACAACTGGTAGCAGGTCCAACATGGATTCGAAAGGCAAGAGATAGAACTGAATGGCGATCTTTAGAGGAGGCCTTTGTCCGAAGACAAGTTGAGGAGTAATGAACAACCGTTTGCCGAATAAAAGTCACTTTTATATAGTACATTAGTTAGAAATGTTAATAGTAATAGTTTATAGGCATAGTTACAAAACTTTTTTAATTTTTTTTAAACAATCAACAATAAAGGCTCTTTTTTTTATTTATTTATTTATTTTATTTACCTTATAAATTCCTTTCGTCAGTCATCTATTATCCATCCCGTCTACATTTCCAAACTATCTAAAGATTTCCTTCTTGGTGTTATTTACTACATGTTATTGCAGACCATACATTTTCTTTATCAGACTATTTCGCAATTTATCCTTCGTCGTTACTTCAGCCATTCCTCTCTCATTTCCACTACGATAATTCTACTTTTATCCCTTTTCAGTCAAACTCAGCATTGACTTCCATACATAGAAAATCCATGCATAGGGATCAGCAAACCTCTATGGATATGAACAATCAGACGTACCTTTTCTGACAAGGTCTGGCTGCAAATGAATGCGTCATTAACTTTTTTCCTGCCCTTACTCTTCTTCCAGTATTACATTCATACTTACTATTTGTCATAAACTCAGCTTCCAGAAACACAATTTTTTCCACTTACTCGTTACTTCGTTTCAGATCATAACCGTATAAATATCGTCTTGGCCCAGTAACCGTACTGAGATAGGACTAAATTTAAAGGTGTATGTAGTCTATCACATAACCAAGATTGCTAATTGCGACTGCAAACCACCTTTGAGTTTTTTCACAGATGTACGCAGGTTGTTTCACAATTTTTTCCTTTATCGTAGAAGCGTCAATTAAATGTATATAATGTAATTCTAAAAAATAGTAAGATTCACCCCGGTTCCCCTGTTTCTCCCTCAGATCAGTGCTGAGACATTCCCATCTATGGCAGTTTTTAATTTGACAATTACTTCGCAGAGATGATATTGAAATCCGTATGTGGGCAGTAAGATGGTAATTTAGCTTATTCTTTGATCTGTGTGCTTAGTAGTTAATTGTCCAACATTTAGTCGTCTATGGTAGAACACAGTAAGATATCGACCATCTCCCATCAGTGTGCCATAAAATCTTTTTATGTATATTCTTATAATATAATCCATAACCATGTAAATATGCATATGCACTATTTAAATCCGGCAAAGTACGAAAGCATCACTCGCGAAAATAAGTTTATAAGTGTTATTTTATGCATTTTTATGCAATTACAAATTTACGGTTCTTTTTCCTGTACTTGTGCTACATGATATACATCGTGCCAAATTTCGTGATTCCAGATTAATGGGAAGTACCCAACAGGATTTGAATCGCTCAATAGTGACAAAATATGTAGAGAAGCTGAGTATAAAAGGCCCAATATTTTGACTGCGTAAACTTAAAAGTCTTATTAGAGACCTGAATATTTGATATTAATTTCAAATTGATATCTCCACATGTTTCTGAGCACACGAGAGACGATGGTTTTTAGTACGAAGTACGGAATTCTATAAAAAAAAATATTTGTTCCTGTGCATCAGATATATTGTATTGTTGTATAAAACTTCATATTTAGGTACATTTTACGAGTATCTAGGTGTATAAACTGTATAATTGAGAATCACATTTTTGTGTTATCGGTTCTATACGAACAATAAATTTATTTATTATATATATATATTTTTTCATTTTTCGCTTTTGAATGTACAATGGAAGTACTTGAGGCTGAATTATACATTATTCAGGAGAACAGCTTTACGTGGTTAGATAAGTCTTTTAGGCGTCGCATAATTTTACGAGGGAATTAAAACAGCGATAAGCGCAGATATTGATAATATCTATATCTGTGGCGATAAGTCACACCAGGCGTTTTAGATTAGATAAGTTAGTTTACCACAAATCATACTGTGTAGTTTATATTATTCTTTGTAGATCTAGATTGTTCTGATTGACTGATTTATGGACAAAGGAATTAAAAATATATTTTTAAATCTATATAATATTCAGTATTTAGTTATTTCAGTACAATGAAAATATAGAAAGTTGTGATAAGAATATCATAATGTAAAAACAGAAACAATGTGTGAAGAATGTTTGTTTACATGTCAATTGTAAACATGACAATTATACATTCTGGCTGGTTTGATCTTATTACAACTTTCTTAATGTTTTTTTTTTATTGACAAAAAACCAACTCTCCATCTAAGTAGTAGTTACAATCGTTTATATGTGATGTGTGTCGTTTATATGTGTTTTACAAATTTGCTTCAAATCTCACCGGAACCACATGCCACACGCCATACTATAGGCGAATGTAATTATTTACCATCTGGTTGCCAGTCCATTTGCTTGCATATTATTTAAAAATATATATGTGTTGAGATATAATTCTAATTTTTCGACGACATGTGTGTATGAAAAGTTATAAATTATTGCTTAAAAACTTAAATTTTTTCAAATTAATGAACAAATTATATATTTAAACAAATTTAAAATAATGAACTAATTAAAATGTATAGGAAAAAATGACAAAATCTATTTATTTTAGATTAATAATAAATACTATCCCAAAGGTGCCTGAGAATTTCGTTTATGTACAGCACAATATATTCAGTAATTCTCTCATATTACTACTACTAGTACTGATGACAGTAATATTCAGTAGTTCTCTGATTTATGAATTTTCGGTAGTCGAGGCACATGTCTTCTCTCTAATCTTACTTGTCAAGTCCTTGAATGTGACCGAATGCCCCAAGATTTATAATATCATTGCTTGATATGCCCGAGGCAAGACTAGCGTTAGAACGAATCTGACATTTGAGGTCGGGATTGAGTCTGAATTTTTATCAAACAAACCTATATTGTTGTAAAAAATATTAGCAAATCACTTGATTAAATCATTGAATATGGTGTTTCATGAATCTGTCCTAAATTAAATAATCGTAAATTTCATTTGAGTTAATATATACTTTCTGTCGTCTGGTTTTTTTTTTGTTTTAATCTACACTATTATAAAGAGGAAAGATTTGTATTTTTGTATGTAACGAATAAACTCAAAAAGTACTGGACCGATTTTAATAATTCATTTTTCATTAGAAAGCTACATTATCACTGAGTAACATAGACTATATTTAGTACAAGATTACTATAGAAATCTTTAGAAATTCTTATTAAAACCAACCGAAGGTGTAAAAAAATTAGCCAAAAAATGTCTTTACAATATATAGGACAAAAAAATGTTCGACAATATTATAGAATATATCAATATCTACAAAAAACTTTGCAATACCATATGTCTAACTATTGTAGTTTCGTCACTATAACTACTTTTTTACATTTAATTATCTTTATAATAAGTACGAACAGAAAACTGCCACTTTACAATTTTTTTTGACAGAACGGAGTCTGTCGGGTCCGCTAGTATACTATATAATTAGACATGCTTATCGTAGAAAGAAAGAAATATTTTATAAACAATTCAAATAGTCAACCTTTATTGTTGTTTAGTATGATATGTGTGCAACGTTTACTTTCAATTAAAATCAAAATAATCTTTATTCAAAATAGTCTCCAATAGGTGGTTATTGACGTCAAAATAAATTTAAGCGTAAAAGAGCATAAAGTTCCAAGACTTCCAAGATTTGTTTTTAAAATAAATTTTTAATTTTTATTAAAAATACAATTAACATTCAAATAAAATAATTAAAGTTATTGACTTTTTTGTTTCAAAGCAGTCAAATATCAAAACCAAAAACAACAAAAAGTGATATCAGCGACCGGGGCGGATAGTCTTGATAGCTTTTCTAAGGGTTATAGGGACCGTTTGCCAGCGCGGTGCGGTGGGTTGAAGCGGCCAAGTCGAAGTGAATGCGTAAAATATTAGTATTATCTACAAAAATCCTATATTATTTCTGTTCTATGTGTCTATAACGTTAGTAGCATTAATACTGTCTTTATTCTCTTTAAAAATATTATTACGTTCCTGGAGTATTATTGTTCCTAGCTATACCTACTGAGAACGAAGGATATTTGTGGTAAATGCCCAAGATTCTTGATATAAGGATTTAACCTCCGTTGTTGAGTGGTTGCTATACCGGGTTCAAGCGATCGCCATCTCTGAGGTCCCGGTTTCGAGTCCGGATGGGATCCCATAACACGAGCCTTACAAAGCTTATTTTGGGCTATGCTATTTGGTGTAAGTGAAATTATGAAAAAATACTAAAAAAATATATATGTATATTTGAAAAGGCTTCTTGTATTCTGCAATCTAAAAACTATATATTGAACTGAATGTATAGTTCTCGTATAGCATACATATAAGGGTGCCAAAAACCATCCTGATTTATCTCGGCAACCCAAACAATGTCGTTGAGACTAGCAAAGGCAGTGTTTATCAGCTTAAATTTTGTAGTTATGTACAAAGTTGCTTAGAATGTTTGGCAACTAAACTGTCAATTTTACCGTTATAAGCACTATACTTAAAGTTATTTGAAGCTACTAAGGTTGGGTATTTTAAGAGAGCTACATAGAATGTAAATGAAGAGTTATTAATGAAAATATTTTCGACAAGGAGACTTGATTAAGTATCCGACATAAATTATGGTGAACTCCTTGTTTTTGAGACTTATTATTTTTAACTTTGTTTACAATGATAAAACATTGTAAAATCTAAATAAACAATTACCGGTAACATATAACGTTGTAGAAGGCATCGGAATTATGAGTAATAGTACATTACGATAGTAATGAGTTATGATGGTTGTAACATGCGAGGCGGAATTTCAGCCCGAGTCGAAAGCGAGGGCGTAATTGAGCCGAGCATATTATAACCAATACGCACGTATTTTGTACGACGTTTTTTTAACACATTTGCGAGGAAACAAAAAAAACAGTTAAATAAACTCAATCTGTGAACTGTTGCACACTGTTGCTTTCCCGCCATTTTAACAGCGCGCTAGCGCTGCCTACTGACTGGCGCCGCGCGGCGATTAGTTCGAAATTTGAATAGCAACAGCGCGCGAAATGACAAATAATAAATACTATTAGGGAATTTGTATGGATTATAACATAACTATTTGCTTTGGTAACACACGTGTTTTTTATGACCCGCTTTACATATTTAAAACTGGCGGAATTACATCAGCTTTACGAGCAAAGGTGTTAAAAATATTATGACAACTACTTACTAGCAGTTTAGTTTCACTCGAAGTTTCATTCGAAACTCTGTTCCAGGGATCTCTACTACATCCATCTTACATATATTGCATGCTGTGACTTAACAACTTTTGCCATAAGTTGGTGAGGAATACTGTGATTTTTGTTGGGATTGCAGATGTGCTGCGATTCTCACATGATCAAGTAGCGACTAAAGTGCTTTTGATACAGAAAGGGAACAACACGCGACGTGCAATTGGAACAGCATAAATATACATATAACTTATAAATTATTTTATTTTTATACCTTTATTTTTTAGGTAGTAGAACGAAAAAGTCCGGGTTTTCCAGTTAGACATTAGAATAATCATTTAATAATATCAAATCAAACCAAATCAAAACAATATTTTAACATAGGCCTTTACAGGTACCTATTGACGACAAAAAATATAAATTTTAAAAGACGATATATTAGTTTCTATAATTTTCAATACACTTTAGTATTACCTCACTATTCTACTACTTACACTGCCATGGGTTGACTGAAGGAAATATTAATTAGATATAAGTCCACCAATTGTAAACCTCATTTAGTTTTATGTTTTGTTTTTTCTATATAAATAATATATCTAATATCAAAATGAATCCAAGATTCGATATCGATAAAACAGTCACAAATTATATTGGGGTTTGAACGGATATCATGAGAATTCGTCAACAGAAAGATTGGAGTAAACAGATTACTCTTTAATTCCACACACGATATACCCAGAACTAGCTTATCACTGTCCTGAAATAGGTGAGTTCCCGGAAAACAATTTCACGCCTGTTCGCCGTTCGACGAGCTAGCTTCATCTTGAATCTTGGTTTAGGGGTATATTCTGTTGTTGGAAGTCTTGCTACTTGTGAATTCCAGAAAGATATATATAAAAATCTAAGTTACGATGTTTTCTGATTTTTATATCACTTCTACCGTAACGGATTAAGAACACACGCATCATCAATATCTTTCGTGCAGAGATTGTCGTAAGATCCAACTAAGGGGTTTTGTCTCTGCGAAGCTATAGCAAGAGTGTCTTAAGTAATCTTTGGTTCTGTTTGAATAAGTGACAAATTATTCATGGCAAACTAGTGTTATATTTTGAAGAGTGTAACTATTTACAGCGTCGTCGTGTTTACTTCCTATGACAACCTTAAATATTAATAAAATATCACACGAAAGAAAATCGGTTACAAAATATGATCAAAATATTTTGATAAAACATTGTTTTAAGCAAGAAATCCTGAAATATATTGAATTGCTCCATTTATTGGTGTCAACATACGACACAGCATCAATACTGAAGGTTAGATCCCTTTGATCATTATTTGCCGCAGTCAGATAAGCTGTGATGCTTTACGGGTCCCAAAGTTCCGCAAAGATGTCGCCGATATTTTGTTGATCTTTATTGAAATGTTTCAAAGAGGGATTTGGTATAGGAAACTGATTAATCGGTTATATTTGTACTGATGATTTGCAATGAAATATGTACGGTAAAGTTGTGTTAAATAGATTAGGAGGTATGATTAGATTTGCTAATAAAAATTTCAAATTACTAACTTCTTACTTCAAATTACTACTAACAAATAACTAACTAAATAGGTGCTTAAAATTCATAATATTAATTTGAAATGTTATATAAATATTACGCCCAAATATTTTTATCGTTTAAGAAAAATAAGATACTTATTCTATTAATTCAAAGGAACCTTGAGTTTATTAAATCCTTATTATTGGAATGGAAAAAATGAAATTATATAGATTCAGACACATAGTCGGACTCAATCTACGGTTTTCCCAGATGCATATAATCAATGATCTTCGTATAGTCAATTAACGGATTGTCGTTTCTGCAATGGTTAATGACGTACTCGTAGCTAGTCGTAATACCTAATGATCATGACAGGCAAGCAGTGTGTCGAATAGCCCATGCACAGGCTCGATTGCACTAACAAACCCAAGCCAAATCGTCTCTGTCACGATTTTGTGACGTCACATGGGTTCCTTATAATAAATATTGCTCCTAGAAGTGACCTTCAGTCTCATTTGTTACTAGACTCGACGAGACGAGATGATAAGCCGTGAGATCAACCGCCTATGGAACTATCAAACGACAGCAATTTCGTTGCTGTAGTGATAACAAGCACTTTAGTTCCTTGTAATAAATATGTCTTTTGAAGTTATCCATAACGTAATTTGTCAGCAAGACTCGTTACGATAAACCGTGAACTCAACTCCATAACCTTCTAGCTATCAAATGAAAGCAATTTTGTGATGTTATTCGAGTATTGACAAACCTGCTTATTTTCTTATTACAAATGTAATTTTTGAAATGGCACTCAATGATATATCTCAGCAAGACTCTTTTCGATAAACCGTAACTCGAGTGTCTAACCCTCTAGTTATCAAACGATAGCAAATTGAGATATAACTCTCGTATTGAGAAAGCCGTTATATCTTGCTATAAATGTAACTTTTAAATTTACACTCAATCTCATTTGTTAACAAGACTCTTTTAAATAAAACCTCCGCTCGACCGCTCAACCGTTTAGCTATCAAGAGCTATCTTGTTATGTTACTCTTGTATTGAGAAGTCCGTTTAGTTCTATATTATAAATTTAGTTTTTGAAGTGGCACATGATCTGATTTATGAATGATGCGTCATCGAATCAATAAACTTATTCTTGAACATTCGAAAACAATCGAGAACCTTCCTATATATCGTAGAAGCAATTTAAGCTCATCGAACTTTCTGTAAGACTGTTCAAGTACTGAAAGTTCAAGAAAATTACAGAATATCTAGGAAAGGAACCGAGTCTTGTGTCCGTAGTACCCTCTAGCATCAAGTAGTGGAGTTAAAGATAATCTCTTTAAGATCTTTATAGAATCGCCTAAACTTTCCCATGAGATGTGATAAGCGGAGCGTGTCGGCCGACAGAAATCCTTGTCACGTCAGGCCACAAGGTTATTAGGATCAACGGCTCAGGTTAAGTTTAGGCCATTCGGGTAGGGCCGTCTCAATTCCTCTCGAGTCTAGAAATCAATTAAAAAATATGTTGTTTTATGGTAGAAAAATGGCATTTAATTAACTGAAAAAAATCACAGAATTACATGTAATAGCAAGATTAGATTCGTTTAATAAAACTCTAATTATCAAACCTTACCCAAATTGTAAGGCTACTCTCATAATAACAAGCACCTTAGTTCCTTGTAATTAATATTGTTTTTAGAAATGGCACCCTGGCTGATTTATTAGACTCAAACGATTAACCGTGATCTACCAACTTTCTAGCCATGAAACAAAAGGTATTTTCTGAAATTAGTCTCATTTTGATAGGCACTTAAATACATTGTAATAAATGTTGTTTTTAAAAGTGACTCTCCAAATTATTTGTTAGAGAAACTCGTGACGATAATCCGTGAGCTCAATTGCTTAAGGCTGTGTTCCCAGTAGGCAAACTGCTAGCGGCCTATGAGTTTGTGGCGTATCGGTTTAGTACGCCCTTTCATATATTTGAAATGGAGTGTTCACAGTTTACAGTTAGCTCACTTTACGCAGTTTGTAGCGTTACGTGCGCCGACTGTTTTAGTTAGTGTTCGACTCACAGCACGCACGAAAATTGATTGAGTTAGCAGCTAACTCAAATTTCAGTTCGCCACAAATATGAAACTCAGTCAACTGCTAACAGTTTGCCTACTGGGGACACAGTCTAACTGTAAAATTATAGATATTTTATAACGGTGTTCTCGTATAATCTGTCACATTAGTCTGTTGTAACATTCCTGTTTTCTTCTTAGTTTCATTTAGTAGCAAGTCTCATTACTATATTTATTGGGTGGTGAGGTTAGAGCGTTGAATTCAAACAGGTTTTATTTAATTCCACATAATAGTTACGATAAAAAATCGGATTACACATTATTATAAGCATAAGCTATACAACTACTGTACAATGAATTATAGCACGACACAATTTTACTGTGACAAACTATAATGTGACACTATTTTAACATGATGACTTAAAAAGCAATTCCATTAGTTCCATACATACCTTTTGTACTAAAGTAAAAACAAATCTGAATTAGCCAATGTTCTATTTAGTGGAAAGCAAACAAGAATTTCAAGCCAGCCCTAGAATTTTACGATACAACAGGACATTTACTGATCGAGGAGCTTAACACGAATGATTCGACGTGCATGGTCACGATACGTTTATTATTCTGCAACTGTCCAGCAGCAACACGTCTAATTTTACATTTGCTTGCGAATGAGATATAAGTCGTCTCTATTTCAACATGTTATAATATATATATATATATATATATATATATATATAATATATATATATATATATATATATATATATATATATATATATATATATATATATATATATAACATTATGTAATAGGTATTTGGCCTCGATCTCACCAGATGGTAAGTAACGATGAAGCCGAAGATGATTCATGCTTGTCCAGATAGTGCCTATTCACTCTTGCCTTGAAAAGGCTCAGATTGTATTTATCAGGAAAAATATCCGGCGGGAGGGAATTCCACTCCTTTGCTGTGCGCATTATGAAAGTAGAAGCGAGACGCTTAGTGCGTATAGGTGGTATGTCAACAACATAAGTGTGGAAACCCAACCCGTCTAGTTCCCCTGAGGTGGAATAGGGATGCTGGAATCAAATTGTGCAATTCCATCGCACACACTCAGAAATGCATCCGATAAAAAATGGATGGCCATCTTAGATAGATCATACAGGCTACCCTGCGTCAGTGATCGATCATTCGTAACTATTCGTAACCATTCAGTCATTAAAATTACATCCAATCATTATTTTCAATTAAAGATAATCAAGATTATAATAACCTTTTTAATAAGAGTATATTTAAAAGACGGACAATCCCCATAAAAATACCTGTAGTTTTTTGCAGCTTGTACATTGAAACGGTAAGCTTAATTTTTATATTAGTTTATTCCTCGTGTTTAATTTTTGAATTTTAAGTTTTTTTTTTATCTTAAATATCATAGTTATTATTAAGAAATCAAATTTTTACAAAACTAAACTACTATTAATATATTAATTTCTTTAAATAGATCTTTTAGAGATACCCGTTTCTTAAATTGATCAATAACGCGAACTGCTCTTTATTGTAGAATAGCAGACTTCAACAATAATAGCCCATATGATATGATGATTATGATGCTCATACTGACTTCTGAAGTATAGCCGGACGCCCCTACGATCATGGCCAATAACATGACGCTATGATAATAACTAAAATAATTCACGTATATCTATTGTAATGCCTAAAAATGTTGCACTATTTATTAGTCCCGACGTCTGGAAACAAACATTTTACTCGGTTAGTCTTATTTGAATTAAATAAAAAATTATTCATGGTGAAACAGAATATTACTTTGAACAGTGTACTATCAATCATTCTCATTCGTTGTTAACTAACTTTATAATCTAAAAAAGCCTGGTGTGACCTATCGCTGTTTTAATTCCCCCACAAAATTATACGGATGCGACGCCCAAAAGACATATTACATCACGTAAAGTTGTTCTCCTGAATAATGCATAATTCAGTCTTAAGCACTTCCTTTTTACATTCAAAAGCGATAAATTGAACATATATAATAAAGTCATTTATTATTCACACAGAAACGAGAACTTGTGGCCCGATATCCCAAAATGTGATACTCAATTATGGACTTTATTACCACTATTTATACACTTATATCATATATTGATTTGCTGAGGATCGCGCAAGAACCATATCTCTGTAGTTCACTGTAACCACTTACAATCAGGTGAGCAATCTAATAGTTTCTCAATGTATTTATATACAGTCTATTGATAATATTTTGCAATATTAAGTAAATGCTATTAAGTCGATATTAACAAAACTTGTCCACCACCACTTGACCAAATGAACATGTCGAAACGTGTTTTTAGCGCCTCGCCGCGCGGCCGCGATGTCAGCCGGTGCACAGAGGGGTATTTGACCCAAAAAGCTGGCCAAAAATATTTTACACTTTTAATGGCTGCCTAACAATGTTTTATTTAAGGTTTTGCTTGAATAAGGTAAAAAAAGGCATACATAATATATACAATCATTTATTCTTCATTTTCATCTTCAAAACTTACATTTGAAATGTCACTTTCTATTAATAAATTTACAAGATCAGCTGAAAATTGTATTTTTTTTTATTCTTCCTCTTCCTCATGCCCGTCAGGACAGGGTCAGAGGTTAAGAGGAGCCTGTTTAAAACATCTGCGTTGCAAGCTACCCGGGAAGACTTTCTGGTGTAGTTGTGTCTGAACATTCTAATATGTTTGTTGCGTGCTTCTGCAGCTTCTTCAGACAATTGTCCTATTGGAAGAATGGCTTCCGTTATTACTTCAGCCCCATGGCGCTATATTTTATGCAAGGTCGGAGACATAGGGTAAAAGTTATATAAAGAAACGTACAATTTAGCCGTTTCTGGACAATAATTTTCAAATTTCTCTATGTTTATCTTTAAACCACAGCACAATGTGTCTAAAATAATTTTAAATCTGTAAATTAAATTTAAGTCTATTCCAGTAATTGCTGCAGATATGTTTTAGTTAACAAAAAAGCGTCTACTCGTGTTCCCATCATTGGTGTTACCAAAGTTTGCTTTTGGTATATCCACTAATAGACCAAGTTGCTCGCGGAACTTATCTTGGATTTCTTTTTTTCTGTTCTCGACTATTTGTTTCTCCTCAGCAGTAAGGCGCATATTCCATTTGTATCCTTGAGCCACTCCGCATTGGTTTCAAGGAATCTGGCCTTTGTTTTGCGAGCAGCTGTCCATTTTTGTTTAAATTGATGTTTCATACCTGACAATTTTTGCTTAATATTAGCAATATTTTGATCATTTTCATCATACTGATTGATCAGTTTTGATCACTTTTTCCATAAAATTCAACTTTTCGTTAAAAATTGAGGTGTTTGAGCGTTCCATTATATCGAACAAGTCATTTCGAGACAAAAACTTCACTCCAGACGAGCCTATAACAAAAATACATAAAATATAAGTAAAATTTCGTTAAGTAAAAGTTTATATGTTTACAGAAAAAAAATCACGAAAAATAGGCAGGCGTATTCGGGCGGCTGTTTTGTTTTTAATTACATCAAGGTCTACTTTACAACACACAATAGAAATTTTGACTTAGAAATGATGAGAAACTTATTAAAAAGTCCTTTGATTTCTCAAAATGTGTTTTCATACGAGTTTTTTTTCGTGGTTACATCTTATGGATATAATTAAAATAATATAATAAATTAGCTGTTGAAATTATGTACTAAATATAATACATAC
Source organism: Scirpophaga incertulas (assembly GCA_036419045.1). Classification (NCBI taxonomy): domain Eukaryota; kingdom Metazoa; phylum Arthropoda; class Insecta; order Lepidoptera; family Crambidae; genus Scirpophaga; species Scirpophaga incertulas. The sequence goes on along the minus strand of CM071638.1, from coordinate 20,251,305 downwards.
CTGGTTAATCAGAATCCATAGTGAAAACCAACACAAAATCGTTCAATCACGAGATAGGAGATATTTTAGAACACTAAAATCTGAGCGCATCGAACAATCACACGTACACTTTAACAGAACGGTAACTTCCGACTGAGCTTACGTCGTGTTGGGCGGCGCTAGAGCTTTGTCTTTATTGTTATTGTATGAAGAGGTTATACTAATTTAAAAAAAAATTGCTTTGAAGGGGTAGCACTAATTTAAAAAAAAAGTGATTTTGGCCAGCTTTTTGGGTCAAATACCCCTCTGTGCGGTGTCGGTGTGTTGGTTAGTACCGCGACTTTTTAAATTATAGGTACTGGATTAACGATTAACCAACCTATAAAAAAGCAACGGAAGTTAACAAGTCCGTTAAAACTTTTTTTGTTAACTTAAAAGTTAATCCGTTAGTCAAAATGTTAACTTCGTTAATTAACGATTAACGGATTAACGAGTTAATGCCCAGCTCTGGGTATTGCTTTAATGTACAGTACAGTCAACAACATCAAGTCAAGGTAAGCAATTGTACTACGAATACAACTCTCATTGAGGGAAAAAGGACGGAGTCGTCGTTGCTCCTAAAAAACGCGTAATTATGAATTACTTACAGTGTTTTGATTCAATTTCAAAAATTACACTACTTTGAACAAATCATTCATGTCTATTGCTAAATTTTAAATTTACAGATACATTCATATATTTTTCGAAATAGCTGAAGTGGGTATGCCCTAAGTTGAGTAATATTCGTTATCATAAAACGCTAACACACGAGGAACTTCGAGTCGACTTAACGCCTTGAATTCGCTTAATCTGGCACTTTTAGGAGTAACATATCGTAGGTTTGATTGATTGACACATTCGGAAATGGATACCTCAGTTACTTTTTTGTACCCTTTTTATACCCTTACTTATTTTATTGTTTGCAACACCTTATTTGAACCTTGAAATGTGATATTACTTGGAATAATAAAACATATACGCGTTACTCTATTTTGAATTTGATAAGTTCGTAATAAGATTCAAATTAATCTATTAAGAAAAAAGTTGATTCATATGAACATTTTATTTCAAAAATATAACATTTTCAAAGCAACTCAACAATTAAACCTTAAGTGGTTTAATTGTTATTTCACACTTTATTAAATAACAGAAATCTCTTATTGCCAAAAATAAATGTAATTTACTAGAGCAAGAATCAGGAAAAGCTTCTAAGAAAATATTTAATTTCATTTCTTAATTAATATTTTCAGTTAAAAATCCAATCACGCTATTTTAGTAATACGTCAATATATTTATATTTTCATTAATTAACGATTTGTGAAATATTGTATAATGATTTGACACAAACTATGTTCGAACGCAATTTTCCTTACAATTAAAATCGATCGTAACCGTTATATAACTAACTATATAGTAATTTGTACGTAACGAACTTAGAACACACAAAACATCATGTTGCACGAATAGATCAAATTTTATTTAATGATTAGTGTAGGATGGGAGCATATGATAAAAAATAGGATGAATATGTTCACGTTAAATAATTGAAATACACAGATAAGAAAAAAACCATAGAAAAAAATACAACAACCTCAAAGATAACTTTATAACACAAAACGTTAGGAGCAATAGGTATACCCACCAACGACCCCCCATTCGACATCCTGGCCGACATGTACGCGGCGACGTATGCGTCGCGGCGTGTCGACCAGGGGGGCGATGGGGGGAGCGCCCTGGAACCCGCGCACGAAGTGCCTAAGCGGGAGTGGCACCGACGGATTGTGGCGGCCTGGCGTGCGCAGCTCGAATTACGGATCTGCGCGCGCCAGCGGGCCGTCGGTGCCGTACTCCCGCACCTCGAAGCTTGGCTCCACGGGAAGGAGGAGCTCACCTACGATTGACTCAGATACTTACCGGGTACGGCTGCTTCGGTGAGTATCTGTGTCGAATAGGACGGGAGGGATCCCAGTCACTGAGCTACGACCTATTACACTTCTGCAGTACACACAACTTAGTTTATAGTTTGCATTTATTTAGTTCTTGTTAAGTTTTAGCTTAGTCTAATTTAAGTTGTCCGTGTAACTATGTTTGTGTGTGATGAAGATATGTAAATAAAGAGTTTATCTATCTACACATTATCACCACTGCGCATCCGACCTCGACTCGGCCAGCACACGCTGGCGAAGTGCCCCGCGTGGGCCTCCGAGCGCTGAGTCTTGGTCGCAGAAATCGGGCGAGATCTGTCTCCGCCGGCATTGATTGCGGCAATGCTGGCGGACGAGGGAGGTTGGAGGGCTGTGCCTCCTTCTGTGAAGCAGTGATGCTCCAGAAGGAGGTCACCGAGCGGGGTCGGGAGATGGCCGATCCCACTCGAAGAAGGCGGCGCCGGGCTCAGTAGCACAGCTGCGGCGACGCCGCGGGTCGCCGGCGGGCGCGAGGAAGTCGCGACTGCTACGGCGACCCGGGATGGATCACGCCCCTTCCGTGGCCGGGGGGCGTCGTCGGTGGAGGAGACCGGGGAGGTAGTGTAGCCTCCCCGAGGAGGGCTCCCCTCTAGGCAGGGGAGCGGAGGCTGGGGGTTCCCGGAAGTAGCTTGATGTTCCCGGGGGCTCCCTACATGCCTGAGGAAGGCCATCCCTGACGTTTTTAGTGGGTAGGCCCCCCTTCTGGGGAGTGAGCCCCACATAAACGCCGGCTCGCCACAGTCAGGGTGTGCAATTTAATGCATTTTCCTCAGGGGAATAAAAAAAAAAGGTAGTACCAACGACGCATTTTCATTTCGTCGTATAGATACGACTTACGTTGTCTCAGCATTGGCATTGTCAAGTAGCGGACAGCAACAAAAGAACGTAACAAAAAAAAATAGAGGAAGCTAATGATAGAATTAATGAATAAGTTCTATATTAAATAAAAAGTTAAAAGCGCACGACCAAACGATAGAAAAAATGATTTAGAACTAAACTTAAAAATTAGTCAAGGAAGAATCGACAATTGAATTAAGAAAGGACAAAAGGCGGGTACCATGTAGGCTGTAGGTAGATAGGTTAGCTAGGTACAAAGGTACGAAGCACAGTAACACAGGCTGGTAGGTGTGCAGCAGTAGCAGGCCGCAAGCAAGCAGTAGTAGCAGCACAGCATATACGTAGTATTTGTTATAGCAACAATAAATAGTGCCCTTCGGAAATATAGGCTCTGTAATAATGCCTTTGTTAAAAGCTGTAGGCTTGAATGACTTGCCTAGAATCATTGGTTTGCCTTTACACTAGGCCCAGATAACATTCTACATTCAATAAAAAAATATGAAAATTACGACATACGTTACAACATTCTTTGCTTGCATATAAATCTACAAGACTTAGGGAACATTCGAGAACATTGGAATCGTATAGAGACGTTACAAAATTCTTTGCTTACATATAATTCCACAAAACCCCATGTAACCCATCACCCACCCAATACTCATAGGATTCACATTGATGTTCATAGTTTTCTGTAAATATATATATATATATATATATATATATATATAATAATATATATATTATCATTCATCTTAATATCAAAATATTATTAATATCACTTTTCAGATATTATTAAAAAAGTGTCTTTAAAGTCACCAATATCAGGTATAAAAGTTTTTCCCAAAATCTTATTACGTTAACTTAACAGTTTATAAGTAAAAAAATTCGAGAGGTGTAGTGGCACTTAATAATAGGAATCTTGAATGCCTTTGGAGGACTTTTTGCTGATAAAATCTCGGAAAAACTGACCAAAAGTTTTCAGAACGGCGTTTAATTTAAAGGAAATGGTGAAATGTAACTTTAGAAATATTTCCATTATTTTCAAATTATGCTTAAGTGGTTCGTTTTAATAATTTCATTTGCCAACGTTGTCTTTCTCAGTTTTAAGTGAGTGAGGTCTAACAATCGCGGGAAACCAATTAAATAGTTTTGAAACAGTCTACGTGAGGAGAGAGAAAATCTGAGAATCGTACTACTGTCATTTACAGTTTGATGTCAAACCTAACTTAGGTTTGACTGGATTACTGAAATAATTAGAAATAATTGGAACTCTTTTAACGAAATAAATATACTTTAACTAGCTGTGCCCGCGACTTCGTCCGCGTGGAATAGTTATTTTGCGCACCTCAGCTGTTACCCGATCTTGACAACGCGACATATCCAAATTTGGTACCATAAAAACGGTCATTGTGACTAAACCTTAAAAGATAGACATATGCCGTCGCGGACTTTTTTTTAGATCATGTATAGAGGAATAATTCTTTCATACATATTTTTTGTGTATCTTGAACCGTTTTCGCAGCGCACGCAAAGAAAGCCTTCAAAAATGAATAATTTTCCCCGTTTTTTTACACATTTACCGCTCTGTCGTTGCTCCTATTGATCATAGCGTAATGTTATTTAGCCTATAGCCTTCCTCGATAAATGGACTATCCAACAAAAAAAGAATTATTCAAATCGCACCAGTAGTTTCGGAGATTAGCGCGTTCAAACAAACAAACAAACAAACTCTTCAGCTTTATATATTAGTATAGATATATTAGTATAGATTGAACATTAAGCGCTGTGAAAGAAGTATTTCTCGGAATGGAATAAAAAGCGTACATTCAATTAGTTGATAAGAAACCTATCTGAGTATAATATCTGGAATTGACTTGATTCGTCTTTCTTCAAAAGCAATTAATCATTAAAAATATTTGGACATATCTTAGTAAATATACTTAAATTTTATCGAGAAAAAGGTCAAGTATATAACTTGTTCCAACCAGAATTTGGAACATTCCCAACCAAAGTTTAAAATAGAAAAGTACAATAACACTAAAACTTTAATTTGGAAGTGCACTTGAACACTTTCCAGTTATTTATAATTTGAGCTCTGTTAACTAAAAAATCCCTCAGAGACGCTTTTATTGTACAGTTTCCGTTGTGAGTTCATATGGATTTTCGTTTAGATAATTGAGATTTTGTTTTAGTCGTGTGTGTATGTTTTAGTTCGTTCATGGGGAAATGTATAACATTCTACAACACGCTTTCAGAGAGTGTTAATGTTTTGTTTTATATTAAATATATAGCACTTGTTAAAATTCTTTAATGGAAAAGAGTATCCCAACTAATATTATAAATGCGAAAGTGTGTTTGTTTGTTTGTTTGTTTGTTTATTTGTTTGTTTGTTTGTTTGTTACCTCTTCACGCTTAAACTACTGGACCGATTTCAAAAATTCTTTCACCTTTGGAAAGCTACATTCTCCCGAGTAACATAGGCTACTTTTTATCCCGGAAAAATCGACAGATCCCACGGGATGCGCAATAAAGGCTTCGCTCAAAAACTACTGCACAGATTTTTATGCGGTTTTCATCAATAGATAGAGTGATTCTTGAGGAGTTTTGCGGCATTTTTTATCTCGGAAAAACGGATAGTCCCACGGGAAGCGCGATAAAATCTTCGCACCATAAACCGACTTCCGCGTATATGTAGCCGTGGGCAAAAGCTATGACCCTTAACCCTCTATACACCCAATCCCGAAATCCACGCGGGCGAAGCCGCGGGCAGAAAGCTAGTTTTATTATAATTTTGAAAATATGAGATAAAAAATTAGAAAATTTTTGCCTGTTCTTCTCTGAAAGGTTGTCCCAATTTCTGAAGAAGTGTAAAGTGTATTTTTTTCCTTGCACATACTCGTATCTGCGTATAACATTATGTACCTTTTAAGATCTTTGTGTCCATTGTCTTATACGTTGACGTCAATAAGCGCCTTGAAGGCCAATGTTGAATAAAGATTATTTTATTAGAACGTTTGTCATTATAAATAAATAAATCTTTATTGCTGATTAAAACAAACAAGTAAAACGAAATATAAACACGCAATAAGATGAACTTAAGAAAGATTTCCTTCCTGCCAACTTGACTGGGGGCTTAGACATAATAATTTACGAATATGTTTAAATTGCAACCAGCAATGTTACGAAAACATACACAACAACTATAAATACTCGAAATATAATCTTACATACACTTGATATTGAGTTTCACGTACCATATCAGGTAACATATTTCATAGACGTACAACGGTTGTAACGTTGTAACGTATATTTTTAAAAAATTTAATGTTGTAACGTATATTTTTCTAAAAGAGATGTATACGTCTCGTTGTCCAAATGGCGCTAAGTCTGCTCTGTAGTTCACAGATATTATTTTATACTGTGGCACCGCATTCCTTTGCCGATTGTTTTCGCTCCGTTGCCGAATAAACAGGCGGCCGGTGACGGTCGCCAGAATCATTCCAGACACTTAACGAGACCTACGTTACGTTCTTCTCGTGTCAACTTTAAATTTTATAAACGTTCCTTTAATAGCGATCGTTGCTTAAAATATTAGTTTTTATGTGGTAAACCCTACTTATCCAGGGTCCAAATACACGGTTGGCCAACCCTTGTTCTGAACTACCTGGACGTCCTCCTTCTGCTTTGAAGACCTAAGAACTCCTCGGCCACTCCTCGCATTCTTGGACTTCGTCGCAGGGGAGTAATAGGCAAATCTACCTTCCACCAGATGAAGGAATTGTGACCGGTTCCTTACTCCGACCCGTTCAATAAATTGGTGTGCGTAAGGAAGATGAATCTTTCTTTTAATTGCTTCCCTTAATGCCACACGGTAACAGAGAAAGAGTTAAAGAAAAATCGTGTATTTTAAGTCGGCTGCTCCAGAATTTGGGTAATACATGCGCATCTGGAATATGGTGGCTGGGGTAAGGAGCGAAAGTGTTTCACAAAGAGAATATGTGAGTCATTTCTCTGCTTTATAACGAGCTATACAAGTCGTATCCTATCAATTCAGTTACGTGGTTATGCTTGTGTAAATCGTAGGTAAATTCAAAAAAATCACAGCAAGACTTTGTCAAAGTTAAAGCTTATTTAACAGATCCAGGGTAACGCACAAGCTGCACACTCCATTGATGAAGAGCAAAATTCATGCGCAACCATAATTTTAATGTAATTGGGAAGAAAGGATTGGAATCGTTACAGGGAGTGATAAGAATAATACATAAGTAATATATAATTAGTATAATTATTATTTAATATTATAGACTGTTAAAACATAACCTATCGCAGCAAATTAAAGAGGAAATCGAAAGTCAAAATTATTTATCGTGTCTATTTTTATTGTATTTATTTAATAATTAAGGACGCTTCTTGCGGATAAACAATAAAGTTTGACAAATAAAAAAAATGCAATATAAATTTAAAAAAATTGGATTATAATTATGATAACAAAAACGTTTTAACATATAATATGTAGCAAATCTCAAATGCCAAGTTGCTTCTGCGCGATACAACTGTTTATTTTTTCGGTACCCGCATTTTATGAAGGTCGCGATTTGTACCGAGCGTATCAGAAACATAGCTCATGTCGGTCTCGGCTTGTTTGTTATCTTTACTGATATAAATATCGTAATCTCGTCGTTAAAATATTTAGTTTTACATCGTTTCGTTGAAATTTCATATTTCTCTGATAAAGCTTGCTGATGCGTGAACATCTCAACATATGGAGATATGTTGATACGTTCACGTTAACTAGGTTATTTACAAATGTAACTCGTGTAGGCAATGCAAGGCTCATCGTGTAAAGATCGTGTGTTTATATTCTAATACATACATTGCGTCTTGTTGAAGAAAATTTTCTTTGAAATTGCGAATAAGAATTGAGGCAATATTTTTCCTTAAGTAGAGGAAAGGATAACATAATCAATTGCCGCGTTGATTATGTTGGACTACTGGCCGTTTTCACCAACCTTGTCTTAGCTTAGGTGACTCCTAAGAGACATGCTGTCTCACTCTTTTCAGTTAATATAAAAAGTGACAGCATGTCACTTAGGAGTCACCTAAGCTAAGACAAGGTTGGTGAAAACGGCCATACATCCACCAAAAGCCTAAGCTTTGGTCTTAATGACCCCGTGGCTTGTAGTAAGAACCATTGTTTTTGAGATCTTATTAAGTCTTATGAATCATATCTGGAACTATTCACATATAAATTAATCAGGATAGCTTGTCATTTTCACAAAGAAAAATATAACTATTTTCTGGGTCTGAACCCTGTAATCATAGCCAATCTCAAGTTTATTCGTTACAAACATATACCTACATATTAAAAAAATATATAGATGAAATGATATTGGTAATTTTTCAACGTATCAGTAGCAATCATTGGTTAAGTATTGGCATGTTTGAAAAGCTCTATCGTTATCCACATGCATAACGATACAGTTTTTAACCATAGACAATATCGTATATACATTCATACATACGATGTTGTATATGAATGAATTATAATATGTATACAGCAAGTGTGAGGCAGAACGAGACAGCGTTGCATTAGCTAAATATGAACACCGTAATTTCGACGCGATAGTGCGATATCTTCCAATTTTTCGTGTACCTACATAAATCGTTGCATGTTTTGTAGTAAATTTGTGTCCAAACGTCAGCTGTAAATTGTAGACATGTATTCCTTTGATACCGGATCCAAGAACATAACACAGTATTGAAATCACAAGTTCGTGAGATCAATATATGAATACCTAGTACTTAAATAAAAATAAATAAATATTTGTTATACTTACACCAATTAGCCTAGCCCAATGATTTAGAATTAGAATATTGATTGAATAGGAGATACAATTCAATATAAGTAATTACTATGATATGATTATGTATGTAATACGTCGGTATTCCTATACATATAGTAAATTGCTACATTGAATCCCCTTATTTTATTTATTACTATATATCCCTCTCTACTTTGCCAGCCGACTAAATACTTTCATCTCTTATTCGTAACGTCTTCACGCAAGGGAGGCGTTTTTTGTTCATCCCACAGGAGCTATGGACGTGACAAAATCGTATTTGTTACATAAAACGGACCGGTTCATTAATTGTTCTTCAATTATCAAATACCTACTAGAATTTAGGTTGCGTTCGGACTGGTAGGATTTTTCCATAATTGTTCACTTGCGTAGTACATACGAGAAATTTTCCCCGAAATCATTTTAAAAGTGTATGTACGTCTCTTGTTTTCAAGATTTTTCCCTTTCATAAGGACCGTTTATTTTGAATGAGGTGTAAGTCCATTTTCTTCGAAAATTAAAGGTTACTTATTTGTTGAATTAAAAATACAGGCTGTCGCGACATCTTAGTGTAACGGAACGTCGCGACGGAAGAATACTCGTATGTCAGTGTAAACGGACTTAAAAAATTCAATTCAAATTTTGCACTTTTCATGTACTTACTGACTTGTAACTTTGCGACCAGTATAATATAAACGCTCTTCGTAGTTCGTTCGAGTTCACACACTTCTTACATGTGTATCTTCCGAGGCTGTGGGCGTACTCTTAAAAACGATATTCGATATATCGTGGACTTGGTCGTGTCGTATCATACTCTTAGTTACTATCGTTTAAAACATTTCAATAGACGATCGAACGAACGATATTAATTTTGACATAAGGATGCCTCAAATGACAACGATGAATTGAATTTGACAGACGAACATTCGCAAAATAAACGTCAAATTTACGATAATTACAACGACACCTCCAACCGTATCGTATTACTTCTCGCAAATTTGACGTAAATTTTTGAATGTTCGTCTGTCAAATTCAATTCATCGTTGTCATTTGAGGCTTTCTTATGTCAAAATTAATATCGTTCGTTCGATCGTCCGTTGAAATGTTTTAAACGATAGTAACTAAGAGTAGGATACGACACGACCAAGTCCACGATATATCGAATATCGTTTTTAAGAGTACGCCCCCTGACGTATGTCGCCGTCGACATACGTCAGCCTACGAAGAATCGCTACGTGAGCAGAAATTTCGTTTCTTGATTGCATTAGAGACAGAAACCCGCTGGAATAGCTAGTTCATCCTTTCTTTTACTTTTCCGCCATAATAAAAATTTTAAGAGCACTTTTATCTAGGTAAATATCTCAAGAATTATCTTAGGAAGACTACTGCCGTCAAATCTTTACGAAGTGATCGGACAAAAATAATAGGCCCGAGCCTATCCCAGTTGAATTGGTTCATAAGAAAGTTCATAGAAATTGGCGGAATATAGATTTCTTCAATATTTTGGAGAATACGAACACTACGAACATAGTATGTATGTGATATATTTTTTTTACAAATTCGAATAATGAAAGATGCAACAGCTAAACTAATTCCTCAAGTGTTAAAGAATACAAATAACGCTTATCGTCAATTACCATCATTCGAAAGATGATCTACTTTCAAAATAAAAAAAAGGATATCGTAACGACCTATTTGCTGAATGTGTTTTGGGCTGCTTATGCTCAACGCGCTCGTAAAACTTTTATATAACTTGAAATGTAAATATATTAAAATTTGGACGTTTGCGTCAAGCCATTCAGTAATACGGATGTCGATGCAAAGCGATGACGGGATGAGTACCTACCTTATTACGAAAAGCAGGCAAATGATACTCTTTATTCATATATGTAAAATGTATTTTAGATTAGGTATTATTGATCAAACATTATATATAGCTAGCGGACCCGACAGATTTCGTCCTGTACATAATTTTGGTCTAGCTCGTAGGCTTCAGCCAGCGGTTTTGCAATATAAGCGCAAAAAAACGTGCTTATTTACGACATCACATTAGAAACCTCTAAATTTATCAGTGTTTCTCTACTATATTATGCATGTATTATACATATACTTCCTTAAGAATCACTCATCTATTAAAAAAAACAGCATCAAAATCCCTTGCGTAGTTTTATAGATCTAAGCATACATAGGGACAGACAGACGGCGGATAGCGACTTTGTTTTATATATATATATACTACAATAATATTACTAACTAGTATAGTAGCGCAGGATTAGTAAATACTACTCGAATTTGCTACTGCTACTCGAAATCGCGTAGCTTATATTAGCGTAGCTTATATCTTTATAATAAGCGGACCCGACAGACTTCGTCCGGGTAAAAAAAATGTGGTAGTTTTGTGTTCCTACTTATTTTATAGATAGTATCGCATAGCCAACCAAATTGCAAAAAAGGTCTAAATGAACTATTACATTTGTGATTATTCAATTTTGGAACGTGACATTAAATCCTTCAACGATGTATTCTGTGCTCCAACGCACACACGCACACTGTTTTGATAGATATGATTGAGTTTCAACTTTATATAGCGTTAATAAAGCGCAAATTGACTCTTTGATGTTAGGATCACACCTACATTGCTTGACAACAGAGCTTGCAATATGGACTTTATACCATAACAATAAAGCTCATATTGATTGTAAAAATTAAGTTAAAAAATGTTTGTATGGGAATAGAAGGGCTTTATAGGGTATTTCCGACAATTATTCGAAAAACCCTCCTTGAACTTCAACAAACATTAAAAAAAAAGAATTATCCAAATTGGTCCAGGCGTTGTTGAGTTATGCGCTTACCAACACATTTTGCGATTCATTTTTATATACAAGACTAGCGGACCCGTCAGACTTCGTCCTGTCAAAAAGATTTGTATAGTGGCAGTTTTTTGTTCCTAATTATTTTATAGATAATGTCGCATAGCCAACCAAATTGCAAAAAAAGTCTAAATGACCTATTACATTTTGTGGCTCAATTTCGGAACGTGACATTAAATCCTCCAAGGATGTATTCTGTGCTCCAACGCACGCACGCACACTGTTTTGATAGATATGATTGAATTTCAACTATATGTAGCGTTAATAAAGCGCAAATTGACTCTTTGATGTTAGGATCACACCTTCATTGCTTGACAACAGTGCTTGCAATATGGACTTTATACCATAACAATAAAGCTCATATTGATTGTAAAAATTAAGTTAAAAAATGTTTGTATGGGAATAGAAGGGCTCTTTATAGGGTATTTCCGATAATTATTCGAAAAACCATCCTTGAACTTCAACGAACATTTTAAAAAAGAATTGGCCAAATTGGTCCAGGCGTTATTGAATTATGCGCTTACCAACACATTATGCGATTCATTTTTATATATAAGACAAGAAAGCCTATGTGTTATTCTGATGCCTGAGTTATTTTATTGTAAAGTTTCATTAAAACATCCATCCATACAAAAACAAACATCCATCTGTACAAACTTTTGCGTTTATAACATGAGTGGGATGTATTTTAGATTACGGTATATAATAGAACTCCTAAAACTTGCTTACTGCCCACTTTGTATATCTAGAATTATACCGTGCCCCGTTTAACTTTATCAGACATTAAAAACTATAATATTCATTATTGTATATTAATTTAATCATAGCATGCTTTAAATTGCTGTAAACGTAAGGTTTAATCTGGCCTAGAATTTAACCTTACATTTGTAGCTACACTTTATTACAGTTGGGAGCAATTAACACTCAATTTTATAGCATTAAGAGCAGCTTTTCAATTTTAAACTCAAATAAAAAGTGACAATGGAACTTAATTTCAAACTAATCTAATGTGAAGGATATCTACCAAATAACTACGTCTTATTTATGTAAATCGCGTTAGACACATAATACTTTTTAAAGAACTCTGATTTCTGGCAATGATCCGATATTGATTTTTCTTTAGTAAACACATGTACATACTCATTTTTACATATTTATAAATATTTCAAAATAATCCATGCAAAATTGTACAAATGTAAATTATAATATTTAATTAATTTACAAAAAAATATATAATGAGTGGTTGACCTGATACATTTATTTGAATCGATAAGTATATCTGCATGTTTCTACAATAGAAAGCATCTACAAAAATAAGAAAATTGTACAGATAAAGAAAGTTTGAAAGTAGCATAAGTCCAATGAGGAGTTAAGGTTAAGTCTAAGTGTTAATGGCTAGAGTAGGTTTCTTCATTCAAAAGTAGATCCAAGGAACTGTTAAAAATTATTACAATCAATATTTTTATGGCTAAAAATTCTAGTTAAACTCACGAAAGATTAGCGTTGTAATATTTAACAATACTGAGTTATGTATGACATTAAATTTCACTGTGTCACTAATACTTAAAAAAAAATTTTGTTTCCTATTAAATAATAGCTTTGATATAAATTTCAATAATATATTGAGTAAGTCCAGCGAAAGCGAAATTTGTTACCAACTTTACTAAATCATGAAGAATGTGTACTTCACACACTCAAGTAAGATGTTACAATTTGAAATTGAGGCAGAAAAATCCACAGAGTTTCCACTGTTAAATAAATTAGATCGTTTACTGCAGCATTGCAAATATGTAACTGAAGAATTGTTTTTAATGTATGTCAACAAGGCAATCTTATGCTGAAAGAATTAAAGGTATTGTTAACCTCAGGACCTCGCAGGACCTCTTAAGTGGCCACTTTAAAAAAGGTGCGTGCCAAGAGGACGAAAGCATTTCTTTCATTTATACCAAACCTAGTTGGTTTCTATAAAATATTGCATTAAAATGATATAGATTTAACTTACCAGAATTTTCCGCCAAATATCAAAAGCATAGAGAGGTCGTTGTATTAATTAATTATAGACTTTAAAACGACTTAAATGTGAATTAAGTTGCTAAAGTAAAGGTTCTATTTTAATTTCAATTTGTTTATTAGTTCATAAACAATATATACAAATATTACAAGATATAATAATTTAGTAGATACAACCGACTACAAAATCTCATTACCACAAAATACTATCATTATCAATTTAAATTAAGAAAGTATATAATAACGAATATAATTATTAACAATAAATAAAACACAAAATCAAATTGACGTGATTCAATACATCAATTCAAATTTGTTAAAAATATAATGACAACATTACCTAGCTCCTTAATATGATACTTAAAAGCTAATGTATAGTTATGGCTTTATTTAAATGATATTTTTAATAACGATATTTCCGATCTGAATTTTATTAAAAAAAATTATTTAGTATATATAAAAAAATATATATCATAAATATTCTTACGGGACACCAAATATACAAATGCCCTAGATTATCCTCCGCAAGAAAGAAGTCCTTCAGAAATATATTACATTGGAGCCTATTGTCACTTGACCTTTCTCTTCGATTTCGAACGGCATACATTCATTCGTCCTTAGCGTATCGAATCGCAAAGTTATTGCAGTTCCATTTGTGTAGTAATTACCTAGTTCTGACCCCGACCTTGTCCCTAACACCTTGCGTGTGGTAAATGCTAACAAAATTGTTATGAAAAGGATAAATTATGAAGCTTGTGTAGCAAAGTTCGTAGGCTAATTGTTTAGTCGTCATCGACTATTGAACATAGCTGCCGGAAGCCAAGCTTTTTGCTACCTTTGTGTAAAACACGATACCTAATGGAATAAAAAGGGTGTAACAAAGCCTTGTGTTGCCGTGTAAGCAACTAAAGCTGACATTTGGAGCTTTCTCCTTGAAAGTGTTAAGAGTGATTACTTCCTATCCATGAATCATTAGCATAAAATAACTATATACAGTCGTTCTTTTTCGAATTCAATAACAACTCTCATATTTATGTGTATTACACAGGATAGGTTAAAAGAGTACACAACTCTTTTAACCTGCTATACTAAAGCTATGAGAAATGTGCAGAAAATTTGTTGTATTCTAATTTAGTTGGTAATAAGCAGTGCATATTTATCTAGCTACTCAATATGTACCTTGATAAAACGAAATGTCCTTTGCTTTATCATACTTCAATCTTACTTGTCTGCAGGTGAGTATGGAGTTTCTTTAAAACGTGTATGTAATTAGTGCGAAAGTACGATAACGAGTATATAACGAGAACTATGTCATGCAGTAACTAAATTAACGGCAATGTAACGATAGGAATAAATACAGACATAGTTCTTAGAAGACTGACGTGCGTGCTCTCTTTGGCGCAGATTTGCGAAGCTGGGTTAGTACAGTAGAAGATCAATGAATAACTGATTCATCTTTCTCTGAACTATGTTTAATTTATGTATATACTATCTACGACCTGATGTCTCGAGGCAATTTGCAAGTTTCATGATAATTTATCAAAAATATGTCCGATTATAATGAAAATGACTATTTTGACTCCTCATTTGTATTGATCACCTGCTTGAGTACAGCTAGAAGGGGATGGTGCTATTGAGCTCACACAGCGCCATCTCTTTTTAAATTTACCCAAGCAGAGATTTTAGTTTGTTAGATTTTAGAATATGTACCTATAGTGGCTATAGTATATTATATAGTTATAAGGCCACGTAACTTATTGAAACGATAAATATTTATAATCTGTTTCAGTCATGATTATAATATGAATAATCGTCTTCTTGACCTTGTCTCATGCTCATCTGAGAAAGTAAATGTAACGTCTCCTAAATCTATTTACACGCACAGATTAGCATTATCTTCCACTAAAAATGGAACTTTTATTTTTGGACTGCAATTGGTAACAATAAAATGCGCTATACATTATGAGATTTTCGCATATGAATTGCGGATATAATTTTTTTAATGATAGCAAATTTATTGGCTTTTAGAAAAAAATTACGCAAACCACTTTTTTCCGCCGGAAGGGTCTAGCATACCTATTTGAATTGTGTGATGAGGGCTAAAATTTCTCAATCATACCGGAAACTATTTTTTTTTAAATTTTATTTATTTTTATGTAATTTTTAAAAATATCTCAGTATGCGCTATTAATATGGCGATGACGGTAAAACATTTTTTTAATATTTTTTTTTATCATTGTTTCGGCAATAGGAATCCACGCATACTGAGCTTAATTTATTCCATTACTTATGTACAATTTATTTAAATAGATATTTTTTGATTCCGCTATGACGGGACTTTCAGAGTTACCGGCTCCTGGACCATTAATGTGTTTACTTTGGGCTAGACTAATTAGTGTGTGTAAAAAATATTTATTAAATTAATTAATTTATTATAGTATGGTCTATATTTTTGTTAAAGTTACAATAAACACTTAAACTGTTCATAAGGTGACTTGTTTGCCACCAATAGTTCAATTAAGAAGCGGTAGTCCCTTTCTGTCAAGTGATGTGTTTGTGCAAGGTTATGTAGCTCTTATGCTCTTTGTGTCTTTAAATGTTATATTTGTTTAACGTCAATAATTGCCTGCAAAAGAGTATGTTGAATTAAGTCTATTTTGATTATGAGTTATTTGCTTGGTTACCCCATTATAACATAAAAAAGTTAACATAATTCTTATTACGGCTAGTCTTATGCCACTTGGTAAAGAACTGAGAATAAGCTGTTACATCTTACGGCGGGAAAAAATTATGTCCACCTCAAAAAAATTATGTTAGGCTGATATTAGATGCTTTATTTTTTTATTTGAGATCTTAATTTATATTACTTAGCTTAAAATATATGATATATTTGATAATTTAAATTTCAATTCTTTTTAATAAAATATGTAACAGAACGCATAACAATTGTAACATTTCGGTAATTAAATAATATTGAATAAGTATTGATATAATATTTATGTAATAATTTTGCATGCCAGTAACAGTCGAACATGGAGTTGTAATTGTAATGCAACACCTATTACTTGTATCACATGCCCCTAGAATTAAAAAAATAATATAAATGTAGTAACAGCAGGAGACCTTATACTTCCAGAGCTTGAGGATAACCTTATGTTTTTCGGCGGGGACTTGTGTGTGAGCTGCCGGCAGACTTATCATCAAACAAATGATGTCTAACTTTACACAACTGTTCAATGTTTGATTAGAAATCAGAAGCCAAAGCAAGTAATGAACAAACAAACCCCAGTTTAAATCGAGGTCTAATCATGAAATTGCGTTTGTGAGCAATATTCCTAAATGAGTTCCGATGTACAGAGTGCGAGAAATTTCCGCAATACACGTCTTCTGTAATCGTATGTTATAATTTCCGTGCATGGTTCACATGTTTATCGAAATTCAACAGAGCATCAGCAAAGGGTGGTTATATAGAACCATTTACTCATGTTAAGATAAATTCGACGTTAAAGTAATGTGTGTTCAATTAATGTAATAACTTTAAGTACATCTGACTTGAGAGATGATTAACATTATTTGTCAATGGTAATGAATCTATCAATATCAAAGAAGCTTGATTTAAATTATAATTTACAATAAACATTTATATATCACTCCAGTGGTAAATTACTCGTAAATACACTACGAAAATCTCTGCTATTACAAACGATATCAGAGCTGTATTAAAGTCAAAATGTTAAGCCTGGCATTTTGCTATGTGTATCTAAATATTTATAAATAGATCGTAAGGTGACTGGCATCTATTATATTTTATACTAGCTGTTGCCCGCGACTTCGTCTGCGTAAATTTCGAGTTGAATGTTATTGATACACAAATCATATTTTCGCCTTATGTCGAAACACATTCCTTTATTAGGCTTTATTTGAAAAAACTACAATAGCGCGTTGTAGAAATTGATTAAATGAAACAGCGCCATCTAGTGATTTATGAAAAATTATTTGAAAAACTACAATAGCGCGTTGTAGAAATTGATTAAATGAAACAGCGGCATCTAGTGATTTATGAAAAAAACTAACATGCGTAATGAAACTGATTTAAACTTAAATATTTTTTCTGTTCTATTATATGTATAGATTAAGCGTGAAGAGGTAATAAACAAACAAACTTTCGCATTTATCATATTATTTTGATAAAAAACTGGTTTCGTTTCATCGTATTTTGGTTCCCTGTTCATTCATGATGATGAATTGTCTTTAGATTTTAAATTTCCCATGTAACTTATGTAAGAATGGTGTACATTATAATTCGCAATATTATCATGCCTTGAGTTCATTAAAATGACGATAACTTTTTTTTAATGAACCGATTTTGATGAAACAAAGTTTAGATATTATTCTGAGTTAAAACAAAGCAAATAGTGAAAGTTTCAAGCAAATCGGTCAGTACTTTCGGAGATAAACGTGAACAAACATACAGACAGACAGACAGACAAAAAATTCCAAAAAATTTTTTTTGCTTTCTAATAATCTATTTAAGTGCCCCTCTATCCATTTCAATCAAAAATACTAAATGTACAGACAAAATATTTTTACTGTCTTATTATATGTATAGATGTGTCCATGGTCATATCGCAGCTGGCAGCCGTATCTACCAAAGGGCACGAATCAAAGATTTTCTGTCATGGAATGTAACTTGCTAAATATTTTCATTGTTTTTATTTAGATGATATATTTTAGTTTTGTTATACATTATGACTTTAAAATCATATTATTTAGATAGTTGATTGTAACTGTAGCTCTAAATAATATGTCTCCTTAAATGAAATACCCATCACAAAGTTAATGATATCAGAAACAAACAATCCCTTTTTAATCTCGACGGTAACGTGCACATGACATGTTCAATGACGACTGTAATTAACTGCGATATGAACATTCAAACGGTCCACATTTGTTCCCTGACGCAGGTGGACTTGACATTTCTATTGTACGTACTTATGTATGAACGAAAACAAGTTAAAGTTTGCAGATTAATCATAGATCGCCTCTATGACCCTAGTAATAGTGGCTTTCATACTGATAGTGTAATCCCTTTTCATCTTGTTTACTGTACTAGGGCATTCGGCAAACCTAGAAAATAAATCAAATGCCTTTATATTAATATGTTTGAAACTACCGTCTGGTACATTTGATCTACTATCTTACTCTTCATGCTTAGGACAAACAATAATTCACAGGACACGGCTGCTTCGGTGAGTATCTGTGTCGAATAGGACGGGAGGGATCGACACATTGTCACCACTGCGCATCCGACCTCGACTCGGCCCAGCACACGCTGGCGGAGTGCCCCGCGTGGGCCTCCGAGCGCCGAGTTTTGGTCGCAGAGATCGGGCGAGATCTGTCTCCGCCGGCATTGATTGCGGCAATGCTGGCGGACAAGGGAGGTTGGAGGGCTGTGGCCTCCTTCTGTGAAGCAGTGATGCTCCAGAAAGAGGCCGCCGAGCGGGGTCGGGAGATGGCCGATCCCGCTCGAAGAAGGCGGCGCCCGGCTCGGTAGCACAGCTGCGGCGCCGGCGCGGGTCGCCGGCGGGCGCGCTCCGCTCCCCTCTAGGCAGGGGAGCGGAGGCTGGGGGTTCCCGGAAGTAGCTTGATGTTCCCGGGGGCTCCCTACATGCCTGAGGAAGGCCATCCCTGAGGTTGTTAGTGGGTAGGCCTCCCCCTTCTGGGGAGGAGAGCCCCACTTAACCTCCGGCTCGCCACAGCCGGGGTATGCAATTTAATGCATTTTCCTCAGGGGAACAAAAAAAAAGGACAAACAATAATAGGTGCGTCGTCATTGTGTTGAAATGTTATGAAGAAGTATTTGATGCACTCATTCATTATTTCAGCCAATAGAGGCCAACAGTGGGCCTCTATCGTACGTCTCTATATATATCTACTCGTATATGTAATTTATTTATGGATTACAAATCCTCATATCCTGCATTTTTCTTGGCAGAGTTTGCCTTTAAGAAAATTAGATAAAGTGTTGTTTGTTAATACAATAATGAATAAGAAACTATGGTTGAAACGCTGATTAGAAAATCAACAACGAAATTGAAATTATCTAAATAACTAAACACCTGAACGAGTATTCATGTAAATTTATACATTTTAACTATTTTATTTCTAAAACCGGAAATATAAAAATATGATTGCTCTGTTTTTATTAAGCTACTGAAAATCTTGCGTATCATGGTTTATTTTTCTTTCCACATACTAACAACTAAAAATATTTAATGCATTAAACATCTAAAGATTTACATTGCCGTGCCAATGAAAACCTCAGATATAAATACAGATCTAACGTTATGATTAAAAGTCTATCTTTGAATGATATTGAAGTTCAAGATTGATTAATTAGCATTGATCCCTATAAGACTGTGCTTGGTAAAGATGATAGAGATAATCCTAAGTCTGGGTCAGAGATAAAACGAAACGGTTCCAATGTCAAACGTAGCAAGTTGTGGATTTAGGGTGTATACATAGCGAAGTTGCCGATCTGACGACATAGTGCAGCATTTTTGTTGGTGAGCTACTTGCGTCGTGGCTTTATGTATCTGCATTTGCCAACCAACTTCGAGAAAAAATGAAACTATAGTACCTACTGGCCAACTACATACGATCAACATCCGGAAAATAATAGGTATATATAAAATTAATGTCTAACCTGTTTCAGCGAATAATAAAATTACTGTGTAAGATCATATATGTTGTTTAAAAATGTAATTCAGTAGCGTAGCAACTTGTAAATAGAAAGCTGATTATTGAAAAAGAAGTGAACGTTTAGTATGCGAATAATTATTGTTGTTTGTTGTTAAATTAAAAGCAATTGTATTTCCTAAATAAAAAGTTCTGACTTTTATTGGTGGTGGTGGAAATTTATGGTGTTACTTGTGTCTCAACTTCGCCTCGGCTTACATTTGCACGTTTTTCGTAATGTACTATATCTGTGGTAGAATTGCTTGTGACACTGAACTTAATTTTTAACAATATCCTCAAGTTATAAGGAGAGAGTAGAGGAGTAAGATCAGAAAAATACATATAACATAGTAGGTATATAAAAACATATATCTTAAAAATCTATCTTGTTATCGACATTTATAAGAAACTCGAATATATGCCACTAATATTAAAATATATGTCATATAGTGACATTACAATTGAGTCATCAAATAATTTTCACTCATAACAAGTCATTTTATTATAGATATCTGTGAGTTGCTACTATTGCAGATGCAAAAAGTTAAAGTTGCATCATACTTTCAGTTACTGACGTCATATATATTAGGCGCTTGTGGAGTGTTCTTTATGTTACCTTTGATCGAGGAGACTTATCCAAGTTAAATGAGTTTTGTGTAGCTATATCAATATTCATCAGGATTTTAATTTGTGTCCATAGGGAAATTAATTTAAAGCATAAGGGGATTGTGGTGTCTTAGGACTACGAGAGATAGGCCAAAATTGCTTTAGAATTTAACAAAATGTTATTATTCTAAATAATTTTTGGTTCCACAAATTCCGACTATTATTGTTGTTCGTATACTTTGTATTGTATAATGGAATGGAATGAAGTTCAGCTGTTTTACTTTGAAACACGTTATACATTTATTATGCGCACCGCAAAAGAGTGGAATTCCCTGCCGGCGTCTGTATTTTCGAGCTCATACAACCCGGAACTATTTAAGAAACGAGTGCACAGGCATTATCTGGGCAAACTCGCTCCATCGTAGGCCTCGTCTATGCCCTCGGGCTAGCCTGAGACCAAGAGTAAGCCCATAAAATGTAAAAAAAAAAAATACATAATATAGGCGTAAAATTCAAACAACTTTTCAATATCTATTTGATTATCCGTTAATGATTATACAGATTGTTTCGGGGTCAGAGAAATAATATAGGTAAATTTTAAATGGCCTCTAGATGTTTGTCGAAGACCTGAAAACCTATTATTTTCCGAGTGTCCGAGTGTCGAGACTTTAAACGAATACAAAATCTTTCAAATGACGACCCTATTTAGCGGTTAAATTACGTGACGTTAACGTTTCGGTCACGATCATTGTTAGAGAATATACTACATAACTTGAACATTGCCCAGCTGAGTAAAATTCGTCAATAGATCACTTTCTGGAAATGAGATCGTCAGTTCGTTTATCTCAGATAACTCGTTACAGTGTAATTCCATTGTAGATCTCTCCAACCTTTACTAAAGTTGTTATTATATTAGCATTTAACGTTCTTCATTATTGACAACAATGAAATATGAAATCGAGAATACTCAAAATATTACAAGCTACTTACATAACTTTAGGCGTGGACAAGAAAAAAGAAACCAGATCACAATAAACATATCTAATACATTAACAATTCCTTTATATATTTCATTTTAACATGTGCTTTAATTTTATGAAAAGGCAACTAAACTTACGAAAAGGACACTGCAACATTTAAATATATTGTATTAAGTACATCCGGACAACCAATAGACCAAACTACAACCCAACCTTGATATGATCAAGGATTACACATAGTCCAAAAATACTAAACATAGTAACAGGTTACATATTTTGGTTTCTTGGAGGTATTTTCACTTGTCACAGAGGATGATATGTTATTGTGCTATTTGGAATATAGCTTGTAAGTCAGGTTGAATATCATGTCATCTGCGGGGAACACTATTAGTCATGACACTTAAGAACAGCTTGCAAAGAACTCAGGCCCGTAATAACCCTGTAATTCTACAACAGGGCCTACTTAAAGAACAAAGCTATGTTATAGGGATTCTAGTTTCAAATGTAACAGAAAAGCCTTCCGTAAAAGCAGCCCATACCTGCTTTCAGAAGCTCAACTGTATCTTTATTATAGCCCCTGATTCAAACATATCCATAAATAGTACAAACTGTGCAAATTGTGGTTTCCACACAACTTAAGAACAATCAGGCGCTTCCTTTTTTCTTATGTTAGCTGGTATTAGCAGAATGTCAATGATTCCTTAGTCGTTCCCGCACAATCTCTTCACTCATACTCGCTCGCATAATAGCATTCCACATCATAAAAAAGGGCTCCAAATATAAATTTAATGACATATTGACATAGCCAAGAATTATGGGTTTAATAGTTTATGACTTCAAATTCTTCATTCATGTAGGAAAATACTATTTATGAAGCTATTAATATAAGTATTAATTAGAATGTTGAATATGAAAACAATCTCTTTTCAGAACTTCATAACATTATGTAGTAATAATGACCCGAAAACACAATAACAGGCAAAATACTGGATGGAATCCCAATCTTCGTTGATTACTTGAATATATTCGCGGAAGCTTTATTACTGAGTGTGAGAGAAACAACCCAGGAAGTATGCGCAGTCAATAAACAATGCGGCGTTATTAAATGAACGCGATAACCGAGACAACTTTCTGCACATAATGCATTGCATAGCTCGCCATCCACGTTGCTGCGAGGAGCCCGCATCATAAAACATTCCACGAATATCGAACAATACAATATTTCGTTCACTCCGTCAATTCGTTTCAGTGGACATTTTATTGGACGGATTCTATTGATGAGATGCGTACTGAGCTCTTTTTGTTTCTGCTTTTTTTGATTAAACATTCTTTTTCTTGCGGCCTTTGTAATATAAAAGCGTGCGAAATACGGAATATGTCTTTTGGCTATGCTATGAGGCTAGACTAGTATGAATATGTATGTTTAAAACTTAGAATAAGAAAATTAGCATGATCTCTCTTTATGTGGTGGTGTAGGAATCCTTACCACACCTATTTACCCCATAACATACGGCTGCTGCACTGTGTTCTGTCATATTATGTAGTTATTAAAATATTTTTTTTTCTTCGATGCACGTTGCATTTCATAATTTATTTCCTTTGCCATTTATTGCTTGACTTTTAAAAACAAATAAAAAACATTAAATGTTAAAAGAAAAATTGAAGTAGGATTAAAATCCTAAACAAAACACTAACGCTAAATTTAAATTTAACGTTCGTGTTTTGTTTGTGTCAATTTACGCTAATTTACGTTAAACGTTAATTTACGCGTTGTTTGTGTGTTTTTTATAAATAATATTAAATTAGTGAACAACTAACTGTCTAATTTATATCTGTAAAATCAATTTATGAATTTCAGAACTAATTCCTTGCTTGTTAGTTATTGGACTCGTGATATATTTCGAAATATAATGAAATAAATAATAAAAAATATTTCGAAATTATATGCTGTTTTAAAATTTAGCTGCGATAAAATATTTATTTTTTAACGAATACTTGTACTTACAAGTGAAACATGATAGACTTTACCAATATTGTAACAGCACTATATATATTATTCCGATGTTTAAGCAAATAAAAAATCTGAATCTGAAAATCTGTAATCTTCTGCAGGTCCCAGAATAGGTCTAAGCCCAAATTGCGCTTAATTCGGTTCAGCCGTTTTTATCTGATGTTCTTACAGAAAAAAATATTCCCGAAGTAAAAAATATTCTACGTCTTTTCACGGGTCGCGAACGACGTACTCGTATCTCCATACCAAATTTCACCAAAATCAGTTTAACCGTTTTGACGTAAACGTAACGACCAAACAGAATTAATTCTGCATTTATAATATTTGTCGGGAATTAAAGAAATTGGTACTATTAATTTCTTCTAACATTCGCTTTGTTCCAATCTCCGGTAAAATAAATAAATCGCGAAGTGGATATATCACTTAAATTTTCAGATTTCACAACCGTTGAATGCCTTTCTAATATTAATCAATGCCTCGGCACAGAAGTTTCGCCCTTAGGTATTAGGACAATGCGGAATCGCAAGACTCGGTGCCTAAATAATGACCTAGAAAGCTGAAGTTTGTTTCTAACCTCAGCTTTTATGTAAGAACGTGTAATTGATGGACGCATTAGTTACAATATCCTGGGAATATGAATAATGGCAGATGGGTGCGGTGAAGTTTAATCAGCTAATATTGGCTGTGATGTGGATGTCGGTAATGGCTTAACTCCTTAATAGGTCATGGGCGATGGTTGACATAATCGGTGGTCATAACCGTTTCTGAAGTATTTTCAAATAACTAATAGATTTTTTTTATAATATCGAATATGATAATATCCTACTACTATTATAAAGGCGAAAGTTTGTAAGTATGGATGTTTGTTACTCTTTCACGTAAAAACTACTGAATGGATTTGAATGAAACTTTACCACAATATAGCTTATACATCAGAATAACACATAGGCTACAATTTTTGAGAATGTGAGGTCGTAAAAAAAACACATTTTTTGCGCTTACATTGCAAATTGTCTGTTGTGTCTGTTTATAGGAGCATACTGCAGTAGCTACCTATAGGCCTATGATTAGGGCTCTGCAGTGCTTAGTTACCGTATTTCTTACTTATTACTAGACTAGACGGGACGAACCTGAAGTCCACGCGAACGAAGTCGCGGGCAAAAGCTAGTATTTGATAAACAAACAAGCATTCTTCCTACCTGATGGTAAGTTGTTCCTTTGAGTAACTCGCACAAAAATCACAATGTATGTTGTCAATATGACATAAGATGTCAGGTCACAGTAGCCAGTAATTTTACTGCCTATCTCTTACTCTTTACACTGGAAAGAAAGTGGAATACATTTAAAGAAAGTGGGTAGTATTGTGAAAATGAAAGACGAAGTTATTTAATTCATAGATTGTACAAAGGTTCGAATAGGTGTAGCATTATTTTTTGTATAAGTACAAAGGTAAGTTATTGTTAGTGTTCCCTTATCAGTACATTTTTTTAATGCTTTAAATACATGTAAAGGCCTATATTTAACATAATGTTGATTTTGGAACTTTTTATTTTAACAGAGATCTTAATCAACCATGAAAATATTTTTTTTTTGATTGTTTGAAGTCTTGACGTATGAATTACTGTACGATATAAAGTGTCTGCACAATTTTTTTTTACTGTCTTGTCTGTCTGTCTTCTTCTGTTTTGTGGGTAATTGTGATTGTTTATCGGTTCCTGCTATTTTGAGATTCGGATTTTATTCTGGAAAAAGTTCTTTTCGTTAAGTCGGCGTAAAACGCTGCCCTATGCAATGTCTGATTAACAGGATATTTATTGTGTTTTCGTTCAATGTCACAATTTCCAATTACTTTTCTCGCTAGCTCTCGTCCTTGAGAATTAAATTGTTTTAACACGTGACAAGGCAGCTAACGAAGTCATTTTAAAACGCAACAGCTCACAATAACGTCAGCGAGATTGAATTTGAAATCGATAAACGCGTCGATATGGGTTCGTGCAGTACTAATATTACTGACTGGGCAGGTGACATGCGGTTGTCATGTCGACCTGTCGCATATTGTAGAGTTTACTAACTACATTAGGTATAAAAAACTTTTAGCGGCAGGCAAATGGGAAATGTAGTTTCAGTACCACGTACGGGGTGGACCGCCGATTTGGTGCAGTCTGTACTAGAGCTAGATGCTGGATTGGTGTGCAAATCCTTGGAGGAAGCCCATGTTCAGCAGTGGTCATTCCTCGGCTGAATGATAATACTGATAAAATCTTTTAACAAAAAAATATATATAAATTCACCCGTGGATTTTCTCTAGGTCTCTTCCATGTCTTTACTTACGAGTATGTCTTCATTACTCGTTTCTTCCTCTTCTTTTATCTGTACTGGAATAAATTTTGAAACATGAAATAGATTTGACTCCGTTTTTCTATGTCCTGTATCAATCTCGTAAATAGTATTTGTTCTTTTATTTATTATTTTATATGGTCCTACTCTTAGTTGATCTAGTTTCTTTCTATTTAGCTTATTCCCGTTTTCAACATAAACCATATCTCCTTCATTAAATTGTCTATCTTTTCTATTTTTATCATAACGCATTTTGTTATAGTCATGTGATTTCAAAGTATTATTAAACGCTGTTTCTTTATCTCTCATCCAGACACTTTTTTCCGCGTTCTTGACGTAGTTCCTTTGGTAAGATCGTAACATCTGTTCCATATAACAAGTAGGCTGGTGAGAAGCCAGTTACCGAATGATTGTCTGATTGTATATCTCTACACATTCATGTGCAATTGTTGTCCATGCTCTTTTTTGTTCATCTTTATAAATTTTGCATCTTATCTTGTTTACAAGTGTTTGATTTAGTCTTTCATTTAGACCGTTAGAAAAAGGTGCGTTAGCTGCTGTAAATATTATTGTTATTTGTTTGTCATTAAGAAATTTCTTAAATTCTGTGGAGTTTATATTTTCTAAGTATATTACTCAATATTCTTTGGAATATCGCCGGAGATGTCTTCAAACCAAATGGTAAACAAGTCCACTGAAAGTGTCCTTCTTGTGTGATGAAGCCTGTCTTTTTTCTATCTTCTATTCGTAGCAGTATTGACCAAAATGCGGAATTTATGTCTAGGCTTGTGAAATAATTACAATTTCTTGTTTTTATCATTAGGTCTTCAATTAATGGAAAGGGTTGTGCCTGTGGTACTACTATCTTATTTAAATCTCTGAAATCTATACATAGTCTTGATTTTTTATTTTCCTCCTTTTTAAATGCTAGAGTTACTGGTGCTGCAAATGGACTGTAAGACTCTTCTATAAGCTCATTATCCAATAATTTTGCTATCTGTTCCGCAATCTCTTTTTTGTCTTCTATTGTGCATCTGTATGGCCTTTTGCAACAGTATTTATCCATCAATAAATCTATTCTTGCTTCATATCCCTTAACTGTTCCAACATCATACTTGTCTTTGGCAAATACTGATTTATATTGTTGTATAAGTTTATTTATTTCGTTGCTTTTATTTTCATCTAAGTGGTCAACTTTTATTTTAAAGTCTTCTTCCTTAATATGTTTATTGAAATTAATTTCATATACATTCCCTAATCTGGTATCCTCGTTTTTGTCTTCATTTATCTCTTCCTCTTTTTTCCCAGTTGACTTTATATTGTTTTGTATTAAGTATTGTTTTTGACTTATTTTTAAGTCCTCATTTTGAACAAGCTTGTATTTCTTTATTATATCCAGTCCTATTAGGAAATCATATCTAAAATTTGGCTCATCCATGATATATACATCTACATTTTCTTCTATATCAAAAATCTTTATCTTTAGGTTTGTTGAACCACTTGTCTTTTTAACACCATTAATTGTTACTAAATTCTCTTCGTTTTGACCATTTCTTTTTGATCTTATTTTCAGTAATTTTGAATTGATGAGAGAAACATTGGAACCTGAATCATATACTCCATCAATTTCCATTTCCTTATTTAATAGTAGTTTGATCTTAATTAATGGTGTCACTATTAGTTTTTTTGTTCCGTTTCATTTAACTCTGCCTCAATCACTGAATTATTTACATGTCTGATAAATTTTCTATTCAACCCGTCATCCTCCTTAAGCTTGAACCAGCATGCAGATTCCGGATGATAGCGGACGCCTTTATTCAATTTTTCACACGTTTTACATGGAGTCCGCTCTTCAATTCTGGTATTTATCTTCTGATTGTCATATTTTCTATACGGTCCACTTTATTATTTTTTTACCAACTGTTCATACTTTCTCACTTCATTGAATAAGTCAACTGTATCCTTCATCTCTTCTCTATTTATCTTCTCTAGTACAGACGCTGGCAATCCTGCCGCAATAAGATCCACTAGTGTACCTGTGTCTATTGTTCTCCTCATATCCAATATAAGTTTCTCCTTTTTTATGGCATAGTCCACTAATGAACCTTCCCGATGTTTAAATGACAGTGCATAGCTCACTTGATTCCAGCCTTGGTTGACAAATGTGTCACAAAACTTTTCCTTCCATTCTGTCCAGTCTGAATATAGGGTCAATTTGATAATCATTGAACCGTACCAATCAACACAGCTTTTGTCCATGAATAGTCGGAGGATCTCAATTTTTTTCCCATCTTCCGTAATGTCAAAACGAGCACATTCCTTTTCAAACATTTCAATCCATTGACTTGCGTTCGGGTTTTTACTTGTAAATTTGTCAATCACAAACTTCTTTGCAATATATTTTAAATTTTGTTTTTTTATTTCTTGTGTGCTTTCAATTAGTTTCGAAAATATTTTTTCCAATGACTGTGTATCAGCTACTTGTCCTCCAGATGTTACTTTTTGTTCAATTTCTTCAAGATATTGCTCTCCGAATTGTAAATTACCATCTTCGTCCACATAGATTTTACTCAGTTCATCTGACATTTTAATCCAAACTTTTCGTGTCTGGTATCTTTTCTTTAAACTATTTTTTACTTTATTATATGCAGAGGTCTTTATCAATTCCCTGTGAAGGCCAATCGTCTGTAGTTCTTCTGGTATAGCAAACACTTTTTGTTCCTTTGTTGTTATTGAAGTTACACAATATATGCTTGATTTCCCATCACTCGTCGGTAATAATGCAAATTCAAAGCGTAGTTGTTCCATCGTTTCTGCTTTCTTGGTATTTCAACAAACAAAATTGTCGTTTTATAATATCAATCCTTAAATCTTAGGTTAAAAAAACTCATGCGTTGCTTCTGAAAACGAAGTTTTATTTCGTTACTTTCTTACAAATACGATAACTTATTTAACTACACTATTATTTCAACTTTACCTGAAAACAAAGAAACGACAATCAAAGTCTATTCTTCCACCAATTATTCTTATTTATCTATTTTTAATTAACAAATCTATCACAATAAATCTCTTTTACAATGTTATTTTTTCATAACCTCTCAACTGACCATCGACCTCAGACCAAGGATGCCATAGACTCTAGCGCTTGTCAGTTGTCAATATCATTGGTAATGTAGTAAGCGCGGCAAAATTCAAAATTAAAGAAATATTATTTCTTTACATATATATTACCCAAAACAATAATTTATAAATAATCCCCAGAGACGACACTCATAGAATAATTATGTCGAGACCCAGTACTCACACTGTGCCTGATCGTACTTCTCCACCTTCCACTATCCAAGGAAGAAATGACGGGGCACTTGACTTGCATTGTTCCTCTTGAGCATAGTCCTATTTAATTAATGCCAAAGAAATCTACATCTTATATTCGTTCGAAGGTTTTGACTCGCCTAAGTATTGGTTACCCTAATAATATGAAGAGTTGTAACAACCATCTCATCAAAATTATAAACAACATTAAAAATAATTGTGTCATTTATTAATATATAGTTAATTGAATTAGTTACAAATCATACAAAATATGTATTTAAATTTATGCTTGTCTGATTAACTAAATATTCAACGCTGTCTCGGCTGAAGTTTCCATGCAATCAGGTCTATATCGCAACAGGCGGAATCGTACGGCCTAGTTTATTGTGAAACATCTTCGAAACCCGGACAGTACATTATTACTAGTTATTCACAAGTAGGCATCAGACATTTCTTAACTGTGCAAATATTTCAATTCATTTAAATGTAAATAATAAAAAGCATTATTGGTCATAATTATATTCAACCTACTTTAGAACTCCAGAGTGTTCAAAATAACTTTTTGATACACGTCAAATATAGATTCAGTTTCAATAATGATTTGACGAGATCTATGTAGGCTCAGCGAATTGTTATGGATCAAATTCTTTTATACAAATTTATAATAATGTCGGTGATGCTATTTCTAAATAAAAACTCTGTCAAATATTCCAGACTGAGAGCTACTATATAGCTGGACGTGCTAAAACACGTGAGCTAAATAGATAATAGAAATAGTTCCGAACACAGCTATGTATTAGTCATTTAAATTACAGCCTAGTTTTTGTATACCCAATATATACTGCCAACTAAAAGTTATCTATACTAATATTATAAAGAGAAAAGGTTTGTTTTTTGTATGTAACGAATAAACTCAAATAGTACTGGATCTGTTGAGAGGCCGCTATACTAATAATGAAATCATTGTTTTAAATACTAACATCATATTTATTTTAAATAACTGAAATATAAAAACAAACTTTCTTAAACATTTCCTTTTTCTAATTCTTACACAATGACAAGCATATATTAAAATTGGCAATTATTTCTTTTTCATATTTTCCATAAATCGTCATGGATGATATGATTATAGAGGAACATTGTACATCAACTGGATCGATTTTAATAATTCTTTTTTCATTAGAAAGCTACATCACTGAGTAACATAGGCTATATTTAGTACTAGATTACTATAGAAATCTTTATAAATTCTTATTAAAACCAACCGAAGGTGTAAAACATACGCATAAGCTGCAAAGAGTATTAATGATAGGACAAAAAATGTTCGACAATATTATAGAATATATCAATATCTACAAAAACCTTCGCGGGACCATATGTCTAAGTATTGTAGTTACGTCACTATAACTACTTTTATACATTTAACAAATTGATAGAAATGCCGATCAAAATCAGACCGTGTTATCAATACCATTTATAAATTTTTATCCAAATAAATAATTTAATATTCAAGACTGTCTTACCTTACCTGATGATTACTTTTTGAATTATTGAAATCGAACATTCTATTTAAAAGATATTATGAAATCAAAAAAAAAAAAAAATACACGCCGGCGGCGGCATGCTTATAACTTAAATATAATAATATAATACTGTACCTATTTATGTACCCGTACGAAGCCGGGACGGGCCGCCAGTTACCTATAAATTTAAAATGTTATCAAATTGACACAAATTAGTTGTCAGATAGTGAATATGTAGTTTCAAATATTGCGATGTTATTTTCCTAAGTGTATAACTTCCAAACTCACCTAATAGTAGAGTATCACTCTGTTATAAGTATTTTGAGTAGAAACATCATATCAAACATTTGCCTTCGTATACTAAGTAGCATGGCGTGGAAGAGTTACTATTTTTGAAGGTAGTTATCAAATTATCTGCGACATTTGTATACTGATCAATATGTACGTGATACTCGTACATATTGATCATAAAAAGGATTCTATATTTGTGAAGCATATTTTAATGATAGCGCACGAATGCACTAACAAAGATTTTAATTGTCTTAATTCAACTGAAGGACATAATTGGAGGACATCCTAATCGCAAAGCCGAGAGCTTTTTGTGCTTTAGCTACATTAGAGTAGATATGTGTATCAAATAGAAACTTATAGTATGTAGATTTTCCTTGTGGCCAAATATATGAGTGAGTCAGCCTGATAAATATTGAGCGTTGCATAGGCTTCATGGAAAATAAACTGATAATCTTGACATCCATAAACAATTAGCTGACGATGATTTTTTATATTTTTAATATTAAAATTATCTTATACTTCGAATTCAATAAGTATAATATCAATTTAATATAAAAAAAACACAACATTTTATATATTAATTTTGTGTCGGTTTCTCATAATATTAATATGTGCTGTAGCTACTGTATAACTGTATGAAACAAAATTTATTCAGTATAAAATTCCTAGAAAAACTGCAGCAATACCTCCCGGACCAGTAGTTTTCAGGTAGTCTACATGTCAAACAACACACCGAAAATATCCTTATGTAATACTTAGTTGCCTGTATGTGTAATAGTTTAGTTGAATTTAGACCATAAAAAGAGACGTAAATGTCTTAACACCAAAATTGCAACATAACTCTGAAGCTTTATTGCTGCGGTAATTTTAATAAACACATTTCCAATCCGTTTTCATGCCCAGAATTAACGTTCGACATGAAATGGCGAAAATTTTTTACGACCTCAGCTTATATTGTTGATCCCTCAATATTGAACGTGTTAAATGCTTGGAAATGCAAACTTGTAATAAGCTTAATAACTAATACTTAATGTCAAAAGGTTAACAAAGCAATATAACAGTTCCAGTGTCATTAAAAAATCGAAATTTTTAAGTCTTTTTATATCGGAAATTAATTTTATATTCAGATTTATTTATTCGACACACTGTTAAATGACTTCTATCTAGTAGAAATTATTGAGTACATACTACGTATAAATATGTACAAAATATCCAAAAAAAAGTCATACTTATTGTTAACATTTAACGTAATACAAATTGTAACTTGACCACTCTAAAATCCATTTAAACACACATACAAAAATTTAATGAAATCGCTTAAGCCGTTAAGGAAGAACATAGTCACAAAGTCAGCACATTGAAATCGATTTAAATAAATCGATTTTTAATATTCGTAACAATTTTTGAATGGTTATGTAAACTAGTGTTGATTTCGTCTTCACAAGGACGACACACGAATAATTCGTATTATTGCAGCATTAAAAAATATTTATTCTCTTTACATTTTTGTATTTATTTTATTATCCGTGTAAGTTTTAAAATAAATATTTTATAACTATTTTGAAATGTTTCTTTACAAATATACAAAATGGCTGCCGCATATTTTACACCTTAATAACAGAGAATAGCGTAGTATCCTTTTTTTTTTTTTTTGTTTCCCTGAGGAAAATGCATTAAATTGCATACCCCGGCTGTGGCGAGCCGGGGTTATGTGGGGCTCTCCTCCCCAGAAGGGGGAGGCCTACCCACTAAAAACCTCAGGGATGGCCTTCCTCAGGCATGTAGGGAGCCCCCGGGAACACAAAGGCCACTTCCGGGAACCCCCAGCCTCCGCTCCCCACTCTAGAGGGGAGCCCTCCTCGGGGGAAGCTACCACCTCCCCCGGTCCCCTCCACCGACGACGCCCCCCGGCCACGGAAGGGGCGTGGTCCATCCCGGGTCGGCGGCGGCGGCGCCGCAGCTGTGCTACCGAGCCCGGTGCCGCCTCCTTCGAGCGGGATCGGCCATCTCCCGACCCCGCTCGGCGGCCTCCTTCTGGAGCATTACTGCTTCACAGAAGGAGGCCACAGCCCTCCAACCTCCCTCGTCCGCCAGCATTGCCGCAATCAATGCCGGCGGAGACAGATCTCGCCCGATCTCTGCGACCAAGACTCGGCGCTCGGAGGCCCACGCGGGGCACTCCGCCAGCGTGTGCTGGGCCGAGTCGAGGTCGGATGCGCAGTGGTGACAATGTGTCGATCCCTCCCGTCCTATTCGACACAGATACTCACCGAAGCAGCCGTGCCCGGTGAGTATCTGAGTCAATCGGTAGGTGACCTCCTCCTTCCCGTTGAGCCAAGCTTCGAGGTGCGGGAGTACGGCACCGACGACCCGCTGGCGCGCGCAGATCCGTAATTCGAGCTGCGCACGCCAGGCCGCCACAAAGCGTAGTATCCTACAACAAAAAAATATATTGTTATTAAATCTAATATAGAAAAACTTTTGTACTTATAAACTTTAGTATTACTTATTGAATTTAAAAAAAAACTTAGGAATACAACAAAGACTCATTATTAATTTCTAATTTAAATATATTTAAAAAGTCAATAGATGTTCTTTAGCACGTCACGATCGTAGTGTAGTACTAACTTTGAAACGTTTTTGAGCGATTCATGATAACGCCACAAATATAATGTTATATTTTTACAAGTAATAATGGCATTTGAACTGTTATTTCTCTACCAGTCATCTAGAAAATAATGACAAGTTATCAATTCCATTCTGAAACCACTTAAGCATAAGTACCTTAAACACCCGATAACACAATTTCAATGTTGTACATGTTAAGGTAATTAGTCGCGATACGTTTTGATACAAGGTATTTAAGCTTATTTTGTCTGTTATTTACTCTGTGAAAGCACGCCTTAATTGGCATCGTGACATAAAGACATTCGTTCTCCACTTTTCAAATAATAAGAGTCATTCTTTGAGACTTTAGCGGTTACTGTTCGACTAAGGACATTTTTCAAGACGTTCAGAAAAGAATTAAATTAGGAAGGCGTAGAAAGCTACGTAGAACTTTTTCAATAATGGACTGTTTTAAGAGGATTGTGAATCTGCAAGCTTCATACAAAATAACATCTCATAACGTAGTTTATTGCCGTTCATATATTTAAAAAAATATAAATTGATATCAGAGAAATTGTTTATTTTATGACTTATTATATTTACAAAAACAATACGAAACAAATCTTAAAAGTAAACTTTAAGCTAAGTCTGTATATTTTATTCTAAATTTTTATGTAAGCCTTGCTTTAACATTTACATATCTATACTACATCACGTCATCATCATTGTATCTGTTGTCTCCGCGTTTCCTTTACCCTATCGATGTTCCCTCAGCGTGTAGGTAGTTCGTCTATGGCAATAATTTCACAGGATCTGGTCGGGCAGATTCTTGTATTGTCTAGTCACATACTTTGACTAACTCCGAAAATTACAGAAGAAACAAAAACGCACTCGACAACTCAACGAATAAACTCTTCGTTGCACAAACGACGGTTTCACAAAAAACTGTATACTTCTAATGCGATTGAGTGCGGAACTGAATTGGTGGTTACAAGGCGCACGTGTCGAAAGTAGAATGTGTCAAATCAGGATTAATCATTGAAAGTAGCCAGACTTAATTTTTAGAAAAATGGAGGAGCTGCGAATGTTCGAATTGTGTGGAAAAGGATAAACATGCGAAGTATTTCAATGCGGAAATAACGTGTGATAGAGAGGAATGGAAGAAGAAAACCTGTGCGCTGAACTCAAGGGCAAGTGATGTTACGATGATGATGAAATGTCTGTTATCAGCCCTCCGACTGGTGTTAGATCACAGAAAGCATTATCACAGTAGGATCACAGAGTGCAGTACAACGAACGATAAACTTATAATAAAAACAAATATTCTATAGAATTATTCATCTCAAACTTTATCTACGTTTATTATAAGAAGAGATGAGGTGAAATGCTTACTCAAACGCAAAAAAAACATAAGGTTTGTTTTATTGATAGATTTGTCGTGTGAACAGGAATAACTATATAATAATACAGTAATGAACATGACGAGGGTTCTTCAACGGTATCTTCAGAGATAAATATGTGATTATACAATTGTAAAGATATTCCTCCGATTAGAAAGAATCTTTAGGGCTATAGAGCGTGTAGAACAGCTGATATAAATGATTGAAATTATCAAGTAATTTATTCAACAAAGACTTTCACAGGTATTGAAATCAAAACAAATTTGCAAAATAATACATGAAGCTACCTGTTGAAGAGCTTAGACAAGAGCATAAAGCTACTTGGTATTGTAGTCTTGGCACTGCTCTACGAATCAGACGGTTCAGAGAGCTCAAGATCGATCGTACCATGAACCAATGTGTTTTTATTTCTCACTTTCATATGTACAATTATCTAGCGCTTGTATGATGGAATAAAACATTATGAGGCAACCTGTATATACCTTTTTTTTTGTTCCCCTGAGGAAAATGCATTAAATTGCATACCCCGGCTGTGGCGAGCCGGGGTTATGTGGGGCTCTCCTCCCCAGAAGGGGGAGGCCTACCCACTAAAAACCTCAGGGATGGCCTTCCTCAGGCATGTAGGGAGCCCCCGGGAACAGCAAGCCACCTCCGGGAACCCCCAGCCTCCGCTCCCCTGCCTAGAGGGGAGCCCTCCTCGGCGGAGGCTACTACCTCCCCCGGTCTCCTCCACCGACGACGCCCCCCGGCCACGGAAGGGGCGTGGTCCATCCCGGGTCGCCGTAGCAGTCGCGACTTCCTCGCGCCCGCCGGCGACCCGCGGCGGCGCCGCAGCTCTGCTACCGAGCCCGGCGCCGCCTTCTTCGAGCGGGATCGGCCATCTCCCGACCCCGCTCGGCGGCCTCCTTCTGGAGCATCACTGCTTCACAGAAGGAGGCCACAGCCCTCCAACCTCCCTCGTCCGCCAGCATTGCCGCAATCAATGCCGGCGGAGACAGATCTCGCCCGATCTCTGCGACCAAGACTCGGCGCTCGGAGGCCCACGCGGGGCACTCCGCCAGCGTGTGCTGGGCCGAGTCGAGGTCGGATGCGCAGTGGTGACAATGTGTCGATCCCTCCCGTCCTATTCGACACAGATACTCACCGAAGCAGCCGTGCCCGGTGAGCATCTGAGTCAATCGGTAGGTGACCTCCTCCTTCCCGTGGAGCCAAGCTTCGAGGTGCGGGAGTACGGCACCGACGGCCCGCTGGCGCGCGCAGATCCGTAATTCGAGCTGCGCACGCCAGGCCGCCACAATCACAAAGAAATTCAAAAGATGTGTGTAATTCACCAATCGCACTTGGCCAGCGTGATGGACTAAGGCTCAAACATAGCTAGGGTATGTTTGTGCCCCTCGATGCGGACATATATGGCTGTGATGAATAGAGTCACCGTACATACGTACAAGAAAAATGGAAAATGACTACGATTACCTACAAAAAAGTTATCAACATAAAATTCTGTTGGACTTTGATGTTAATGGATAACCTCTGTCCAACGCATTTAATTTTACTAACAAGAGCCCTCTGGGAAGTACCCCCAGTATATTATATATACAAGTTGGGTCGCGAGCATTTCCTAGGACTATACTTGCGGAAAGGTAGGTGTGTAATAAATATTCTCATACTTATATTATACACATACTTGCATATTCCATAACATAATATATGTTTCCACAACCCAGATGTGTAGTCTGCACGTGAGTATCATAAAACTAGCAGATACAGAAATTATCATCCGTAACATTCCAGTATCTTTTTTTAAATGATATACCCGTCGCATATAATAATACCTCAAAAACTTCTTTAAGTTATAAAAAAAATAAGTCAAATATTTGAGTTCCAGGTAAACTTGAAGTTATGGGTACTCAGTAATTTCACAGCGACGCCCTTGACAATATATATAGACTACCTTAGGTAAATAGTTCGGTAAAAAAATCGTTTATCGTTTTCGTCTGATATTTAAACTACACAATTATGAATGTTAAATTGGTACATAAGCATATCAACGCCAAACCTTTCATTTCTCATAATCGGTTACATTATTCATTACTAGTTACTGGCATTTAATTAATTGCCTAGTTCCATTACTACGTTATTGATCTTTACCTTAAATTTAATAGCGTTTAGTTTATTCGTAAATTAATCACAATAGTATGATTATAATAAATTAACATCAAACAGATTTGGTAATTTATTATATATGTAAAGGGGGCGGCCCTTATCCACAAGCTACGGATGTTTTTTTTTTTCTTTTTATACCATACGGTGGCAGACGAGCAAATGGCCCACCTGATGGTAAGTGGTAACCATCGCTCATGGACATCTGCAGTGCCAGGGGCACAGCTGAGCCGCTGCCTACCTGGAGAAAAATACTCTTTTTAAGCCTCGTTTGAAGTTAGACATATCGTAGTGCAGATCGCAGCTGGGAACTAGAGAGTTTGCATGTACGCGGAAGGAATGAACGCTGAAACCGAACTGTACTAGACAAGATCGGTTCCAGGTGATATGGATGAACTCTACTACGGTGGCGGGTGGTGCGATGGTAAAAAGGTGACGAAAGGATGTCAAATTGTTACAATATATTTGTAGTCAAATAATATAGAAACAATGGAAATGTATTAAAAATAATTTCTATCTTATTCCTTCACAGATAACTTAAATTATATTAAAGCTCAAGGCAATAGTAATAATCCGAAATTGAAAAGGATCACTGCTTGAAATAAATTGGTATTAAGCTGTACCATTGGCCACATGCTAGCCGAACAGGCTGAGCCATACTATAAATCAAGCACCAATCAAATCGAGCAGAAAAATATGTTCCCCTATCAGTCATCGAACCGAACACCCCTTGATGGTTTCAATAGACTACGGAGACTGTTACAAAGTTAAACTTAAACATTAGCAAATATAGAAATTAATAACAAACAATGAGAAAAGAGAATTCTACGGATTCATATAGGAATTATTGTCGGAGCTAAGATAATGATTTTCATTTCCTTTGATGAATAGAGACTTAAATAAAAAGCAGCTTTGCCTCTGACATCTACGAGGAATGCCTTAGTTCATAATGAGAACAATAACCTCGTTATTCTATTGAAATTGGAGTATTCGCTTGCTACGGCGTTTTGTTACGACTATTTCTTATGAAATAGAAAATTACGGGCTGTAAATAAATATGTAGGTAGCCTTTATTCGTTGCAAAGAAATCGTTCAAAGTAAGAAGACCCGCCTTGGCTCTCTGAAGCACGCCATCTTGTTTTAATTAACTTGCATCTTTTGTAGTAGTCGTAGCTATAGTGTTTACACATAACAAAGTGAAAATTGTATTTCGAGAACTCTTACAAAACTTTCCTATTACTGGCACAAAATGTTAGGACAAGTAATTTACTTCGTTTTGTAAGTAAAATACTGTTGTGCCATCTTGGGAATTGACAAAGTTGAGCGAATTTGATATCATTATCTCTGACATCACTTACAATAGTAATAAACTATTTTCCGTCGTTTTGTTTTTCTAAAATCTGCCATCACCTGTTCATGGATATTATATTATTTCATACATTAAAATTCCAAGTTAAACTACATATTTTTACGTTCCAAGTACCAAAATAACATCTTGGTGCTTTTTGTTGCGATTCAAAAAAGCGATCTGAATTATCTCAGTATAACAGATGGTATCAGATGAATCAAAGGCAATAAAAAAAGCTCATCTTATTTTCTCATAATTTTCACTATATTCCATCCATCTCATCCATTCCATCAGATTTACAAATTCCTTTTATATACAATATTTGGACTATCACTTTTAATATCCTTTTGTCTATAGTGCTGGTTTCACTGAAGTGAACCGTAATTCAGGTAGTTGAAGCAATTTGCGGGAATGGCGCTTGCGTCAATGGTGAGTCATTTATGACGTCACCTTCATAGTTACTGTCCCGACGCCGTGGATTAAGCCATTAAGTCTATTAAGAGACCCCTGGCAATGAAAATTGGACGTATAGCTACTACACAGTGTTAATTTGGTTTAGTACAGCTGGTAGAATTAGTTATTGAGCACAACATGAATGAAATAAACGATGAAATCTACATTTTGTAGTATGAATGTTTAATAACATTTCACTTTTCATAATTACTATACAAACAATTATAAAATGACAAAATCAGCGTTTAGTTTCGTTATATTAACTTAATAGTTCATTTTCTCTTTTACAACAATAAATATATATTTTTTTACAAATTATCATATACCTATTTTAGTAATTAGTGATAAGAGACTAAGCTTTCACCTGTGACTTAAATCTCTAGTAGCTTTGCTATGAGTTTGCTATCGTTTACGATAGCTATTTGACGAATAGCAAACTACAGAAGTAATGTCAATGTAATATGATAATCTATTAGTAAAGTAACTATACAAACTTAACATTTTTCTGAAGTGAGACAAGAATATTGAGTAGTTTTTAATTATACATATAAATGTTTATATATACTGTATAAATAATCCAGCCTTAATTTCAACCGTTATAATTATTTGTCACCAATACGGAAAATGATTTTACATGAAGGAAAATTACTGTCCTACTTTAAATTACTTTTTTATTTCACGCTCTAGATTATTCTTCCTTGTTAATTTTGTTCTGTTTCCTTCATCCATTTTTCTTATCACGTAAAGTATGACATCGTTCTGCTTTACAAATTATGTTATTATATGCGATGTCGCCTTCAAACGGCCCGGGATTCGCGAAGTCATATAAGCTCGTGCAGAGTCGTCACAATTCATTTCTTTGACTGATTATCCGGTGCTCGCGTACAATAGGCGAAATTGGACGCTGTACTGCAATCTGCAATACGGCGTCCGTGCGCTTTGTGGCGTACTCTTCAAAGAAATATAGCGTCAATATATTTTGTGGTGTTCGCTGCCTAGCTGCCTATTTGTTTAACATATCTTATATGGATGATTCAGTATGGTCTATTGATCGTAAGACTGAAAGGATCTCGTGGCAACTTTCCGGAAGACTTCTTTCGTGTTATCATTACGATGATGACAAAATTTCGTCGAAGTGTTCAATTATACGATATCGGTTTTTGACCATTTAATAGTACAATTAGTACAGTCAGTAGCAAAATATGTACAGTAGCACTGTACATTTGTGACAGTGAAGTAATTTTGTTGTGAAGGTTTATAATTTTTGCGCGTTATTGTACGAGTACTTAAATTACATTATTCAATCCGACGCATAATAACTTATTGCTGCATACTTAAAATGTTTGAACATATTTAGAATATTAATAGTGATTTGATTCATGTCGTACTTGAGAAGGTTGATATTCTGGTATGATGATAAATTTGATATCAAAAAACTTACGCACATACACTGTACGATCGTACTTTTGCGTGATACGTAAACGTTGCGTTGCGTTTACTGTAAACTCCCATTCGTAACTAAAATCAGTTTTTTTAAATGCTTTTCTAATAACAAAGAACACCTACATAAAAGTAAATTTTACTGTCCTCTAATTCTTACTTTTAAACTTTAGTAAGAACTTTAAGGTATTATTTGTACGAATTGCTCAATCAGAATAATTTTTCAAAGAAGTTGATTTATACAGATGGGAGAAAGATCTTGTGCTGAGAAAATAAAATATAATAATAAAAACGCAGTGACTAAATTTAAGAAAAGATTGTATTAGATGGTTTCTGGCATGTAGAAAAGGTAGACGGAAAACGACCTAAAAAAGAAATTTAAAAGGTCAAGTGAATTGATAAACTGGTAATGGATAGGAACCGCGAGATTACTTGGACCAAATAAGATACATCCTGAAGAAAGATCAGATCAAGAGTACCTTTAAGTAACGTGAGTGTATGAAAACATTAATGACAGCTAGAGAAGTGTGCTTAATTTGAGGCTATAATATTTGCGTGAACTCTGAAGAAAAACTCGTGATTACGTGTATGTATATAGTTATTTAAAAAATAAGTGAAGTATCATACTTTCTCATTATCCAGTCCTAATAGACATTTATTTAAAAAAAATATTCGCCTACTTTTAATACAGAACTAGTTCACACTTAAAAGAAATATTTTCAAAAGCTCAATTTACTAACAATTCATGATTCCTGTTGAATTAGACGAAGAATCAGATTAAATTGCCGCGTAAATTTTTTGTAACTTTTTTTTGTACATATTTAGAAGCTTTAGAAGCTAAATCACACAGTCTATTTTACGTTTCTACATGTAAAGATATTACTAACTAGCGGACCTGACAGACTTCGTCCTGTCAAAAAGATTTGTAAAGTGGCAGTTTTTTGTTCCTACTTATTTTATAGATAATATAGCATAGCCAACCAAGTTGCAAAAATGGTCCAAATGAACTACTACTATTACATTTTGTGATTATTCAATTTTGGAACGTGACATTAAATCCTCCAACGATGTATTCTATGCTCCAACGCACACACGCACACTGTTTTGATAGATTTGATTGAATTTCAACTTCATATAGCGGTAATAAAGCGCAAATTGACTCTTTGATGCTAGGAACACACCTACATTGCTTAGACAACAGTGAGTGCTTGCAATATGAACTTTATACAATAACGATAAAGCTCAAATGGAGTGTACGTTTTAGTTAGAAAACGTTTGTATGGAGAAAAAGTGTTTTATTAGGGTTTTTTCGATAATTATTCGAATTTTTCTCATCATTCAAACCATCCTTGTATTTCAACGAACATTTAAAAAAAGAATTGGCGAAATTGGTCCAGGCGTTGTTGAGTTACGCGTTTATACCAACAAATCTTGCGATTCATTTTTATATATAAGATAATGAAACTTTATCCCTAATTGTAAAAGTTCCTTCGGGTGGTAAATAAAATGAGATGTATTACAATAGTGCCGGTTCAAACTGCTTCAATTTCGTAAGCGAAGGTACAGTGAGCGATTGCTTTAGTTTCCAAGCCGCTGGTTCAGACTCAATATGGGTAAATGCCGGTGTCCCTCAAGATAGCGTACTGTCGCCTACACTGTTTCTGCTACATATCAATGCTATAATGCTAATCGCTGGTATTATTTCGATTATTAGTTTTTTAAACATAGTTAATATGATTTATATCACTGCTTATACATATATAACTTGTCTGTCTTGCTTAATCTATGTCACGTTTTTAATTGTTACAGTAAATAACCATTTATTAAATCGGTACCAATACTGTATGTAAAAACTAAATAATTATTCTACAATTTTAGGTATTCATGGGATACTCTATGTGGTGTCTAAAAATATAAAATCCCTAAATGTTAGCTTAGTTCTATTACTGTACATCGTATTTCCATAATCTCTTCGAAATGCGACGAATAACAAATGTAGGTAGATTTTGCGAATTCAACAAAACAATAACGTTCAAATTGTTATTCCGTCCGTCCGTCGAACGTGACTATTTTATCCACCGGCATGCTTAGTAGACGAAGAAATTCTATGATATTGCTTATTTGTGGAACACTAACTCTATGAGATGATTTAAGCTAAGCAGGTTGAGTTTATTATTGGATAACACAGCTACTGTCGAAAGAATAATAACATAGTATATATATATATTGTCAGCTAATATGTTTGTATTTTTTTTAATATGTTGTATTTACTTACCATTACGGACCATTAGTCTGACTAGTCACCGATTCATGCGTGTTACCAGTTATGACATATGATACTGAAAACTGAACACTGAGAATAGAATTTATGACGTGGCTCAAAATCAGACAAAGGCCAATAGAGCGTACCCCTCTCTGTTTAGACTACCTCAAGCAACTTAGAAATTATGAAAAATCGAAATAGAAGAGCAAACGTAACCCGAAACACGATAAACCTTAAGTAGCAATAGATAGGGCACGTTGCTCATTTTTAATATGATTCCGCTACGGAAAATGCTATCGAACATATTTACCTACATCAATAAATTATTAATTAGTAATTAATCCTGGGCGGTCGCTACCACACAACTCTTAAGCCTGTTTTACAGAATGAGACTGAGACTTAAATCCATACTTTTGCCTTTTGGAAAAAGATAACTCTATGTGGGCTCAATAGCGAACTCGAAGTGTACTCAAGACTGACGATGATCGACATCCGTCGATCATCGACTCGATTACTCTTGAGTTATAGAGTATTATATTAAATATATTAGTGAATTTTTCATTTATAATAATGTTTTCTTGAATGTGATTTATCGTCGCTAAAACAAACCTTTTTCTAATACACACAATTACGGCCACGTGCTCATTATACATATAGGGGAATTTTGAGGCAACGATGCGTTAGTCCTAAGGCTGTATTCACAACCACATCAGCATACAAACCAATTCTTCGTCGACTCCATGTTTTACTACGATTTTGTCGAAGCACCGAAAACACAATCATAGACGTATTTCGTTGTAATTCTCATTTAGGAATGCAAACTAGTATGTTCTTATAATGAAATCACGATCCGCTACTGTATTAGACCAAACACGACCTACTGGATTTTTTACTGGATTTACTTTAAGTATAGATGTTAATGACTTAGAGTAACATTTGGAACGTTAATGGAGTTGGAACAGCGTATAATTTTGTTCAAAACTCCTTTATTTAAAAAAAATTATTCAGATATTATATGAGAGAAGACCCTGATGTGACGTTGAGTCTTCCTTCGTGCATAAATTCTGCGCGATGCTCGAGTTTGTGAGCAATTCGCCATATCTGATTTTGGTTATACCTGCTATGCCTTATATGTTAGTCACGATCGCCTAAAGGCAATCGTCAAAACACAGAACCACTGTACGGTCTACTACAAATAAATCCAAACATTTTGCAATATTTTTAAAGCACGATATCCCAAGTTTCCGATTTACGATTCGGAGAGAAAGTTGATATTATATTCACATACATATTTATACATCGATAATAGTTTATTTATTTCGATTGCTATTTTCATAATGTATAGATCCAACGAGCGGCACGAGCGTGGGATCCGATGTATGGCGTGGGTGTGTGACCGATGAATACCACGTGCGGTGAAACGCGACGAATCGCAGTGTCACCCCACACCGTGTAGCTTTTGTTTCTGTAATGCGATCGCGTTGTTGTAATACATTGGCTAGCAAATAAAAGAAGAAGTATTTTTTCTTACTTGCGTGTCCAGTAAATATTACTTTCGGTAAACGAATTAAGATATTGGACTAATGGCCGTTTTCACCAACCTTGTCTTAGCTTAGGTGACTCCTAAGTGACATGCTGTCTCACTCTTTTCAGTTAATACAAAAAGTGACAGCATGTCACTTAGGTGTCGCCTAAGCTAAGACAAAGTTGGTGAAAACGGCCATAAGTCCACAGTTTCCATTTTTGTTCTAAAGTTCCAAGTTCTAATGAAAAAAAAAAATACAAACGAAGGCTGTGTGGAATATTCATTAAAACTACTATAAGAAAATTTGTTTCGAATAAAGTTTATAAGCGTAACGGAAATTTATTGCCCTCGAAGGGTTTCGGCGCTTGTAAACTAATCCTTTAGGTCCACCCAAACGTGTTGTAATACTATCTCGCATTCTAAGG
Source organism: Scirpophaga incertulas (assembly GCA_036419045.1). Taxonomy (NCBI): domain Eukaryota; kingdom Metazoa; phylum Arthropoda; class Insecta; order Lepidoptera; family Crambidae; genus Scirpophaga; species Scirpophaga incertulas. The sequence goes on along the minus strand of CM071638.1, from coordinate 20,206,347 downwards.
GCTCATATTGTACATATGTTACATAATCCACGCATTCATTTGGTAACTAAACTATTTGGCAATATCTAAGTACATCCGTATATCTTAATCCCGTACATCCCGGATTCGCACGGGTAAACAGTTATTTATACCCGTGTGACAATATAGCCTATTTTAGTCAATGACAATTTAGCGTCCTGCTTATGAAAAGTTTCCTAATTATGTGGAGCATTTGAGTTTATAAATTACAAACAAGTAAGGTGTACAAAATGTAATACTGTACATTATTATTAGAGATCGGATAATCGGATGCATATTTACCTAAAGTTATTTTAAGACAAAGTATGGAAACGGCTTTTTATTGTTTTGTTAAATAAAAATCCCGGGATTGCGGAATTGGATAGCCGGATGTTTATTTATTTACCTAATTTAGTTTTTGACAAAATATGGAACTGTCTTTTTATTTTATTTCCATAAATAAAAATCCCGGAATTCCGGTACTGTAGAACATTTTGGTAAATACGTATGCATAGTTGTATAAATGAACCCGGAGTCTCGGTCTTTTGAAAATAAATACCACGTGCTAATTTAGTAATTTTCAAACAATATCACTACGTTAAATTTGCAGTCCCGTATTTTCCCGGGATTTTTATTTAACAAAATGTATTTTAAAAAGCCGCTTCCATAATTTGTGAGCCAAAAATTAACTTTAGGTAAATATGCATCCGATTATCCGATCTCTAATTATTATCTACATTATTTAATATACTTGAAGAAATAAAATAGTTAAGATGTTACGTGATCTGGAATTTACTGGAGATAACATAAAAACCTCACGATGTGTTTCTTCGCCCTAGCAACATTAGGTAAAAGTACATATCAATATCAAATCAAAATAATGTTAATAAAAAAACTGGCCTTCACAGGTACTTACTGATGTCAACCAAATATAAAATTGAGAGGATAGAAAAAACTCCTCAACCTTATATATTTATATGTACAAGAAAAAAAGGACTACATCATTATTTTTTGAAATTCAAAGAACAAAAAATACGTTAGTACATTGCTACATCGACGCTCGTATCGAAGACCGCGACCGAGACTCACTAAAAATATGGTTAAATTATTATAACCTGCCTCGGCTTCGCACGGGTGCAATGCTGATACTAAATACACAACAGAAAAACGGTGAAGGTTGTATATAATAAATTTAGACCGCCCGCTATCGCCGCAAACGGTACGTCCCGCAATTTTTAAATCTGTACTATCTTCGTAAATATCAATTTAAATCATATAATAATAATAATAGGATTCAGGTCTAGGCTATCGGCTACGTAGACAGGGCGAGGTCATTAGTCATCTGCTGTACATGGATGATCTCAAGTTGTTTGCACCGAAACACCAAGACGTTGTGGAGTTATTGAAAATTACGCAGATTTTCAGTAACTCTATAGGGATGGAGTTCGGTGTAGACAAATGTGCGGTCTTGCATGTACGGCAGGGAAAAGTTGTAAATTCAACAAATCTACAACTTTCAGAGACAATGACACTCAGATCTTTGTCTGAGGCCGAAACGTACAAGTATCTCGGTATGTCAGAGTCTTTGGGTGTATCAGTGAAGGATGTCAAGGAATCGGTGAAGACACGTTTCTTTTGCCGCTTAACAAAGGTACTTCATAGTCTTTTGTCTGGTGGCAATAAGGTGCGTGCCTTCAATGGTTGGGTGATGCCTTTATTGATATACTCCTTTGGCATACTGAGATGGACTCAGACTGAGCTGGACACCTTGGATAGGAGAGTCCGTCAACTACTCACAAAAAATCGCATGTTACACCCACGTTCGTCTGTTATGAGACTGTACATTCCACGGAAGTGTGGTGGTAGAGGCTTTCTAAATGCCAAAAATCTCCATAACCGTGAAGTGTGCAGCCTCAGGAACTATTTCCTAAACAACGAATGTGGGATGCATTGTGACGTTGTGGCAGTTGACAAGGGATTTACCCCTCTCTTTATGGCAGTTGAGAACTGGGGTAAACCATCGGTGCTTAGCGTCGAAAATCGCAGGGAAGTATGGAGGGACAAAGAGTTGCACGGAAGGTTTTATCGGGCCTTAATGGGCCCTGATGTAGATCTTCCCGCATCGGTGAACTGGCTGCGCTTCGGTGACCTCTTTGGGGAAACTGAGGGTTTTGTCTGTGCAATTGCGGACGAAGTAATGATGACGAACAACTATAGAAAATATATCCTAAAGGACGGTACCGTCGACATATGTCGGGCATGCCGCCGTCCCGGAGAGTCACTTAGGCATATTATCTCTGGTTGTTCTCATCTTGCAAACGGTGAGTATTTGCATAGACACAACCTAGTAGCCAGGATCATCCATCAACAACTTGCCCTTCAATACGGCCTTGTTGAGCATGAGACACCGTACTATAAGTACGCACCAGCGCCAGTTCTTGAAAATGGCCGTGTGTTGCTCTATTGGGATCGCTCTATCATCACGGATAGGACTATTGCGTGCAATAAACCTGATATCGTGGTGGTCGACCGCTCCCAACGCCGTGCAATGCTCGTCGATATTACCATCCCTCATGACGAGAACCTCGTAAAAGCTGAGAAGGACAAAGCCAGTAAGTACCTTGACTTGGCATACGAGGTAACCGCCATGTGGGATGTTGATTCGACAATCATTGTTCCGATAGTTGTGTCTGCGAATGGCTTGATAGCAAAGAGTCTCGATCAACATCTTAAGAGGCTCTCGCTTGACGGATGGATCAAGGGTCGGATACAAAAAGCAGTGATTCTCGACACGGCACGTATTGTCCGGAGATTTCTCTGTCTGCAGCCCTAACCACCGGTTTGTTTGGGCCTTGCCTCGCTACCGGCGGCATACTAGGTTTAAGTTTTTTATAGTATTTATATTTATTTTATATATCTATATTGTAAAAAACTTAAATTTAAGATTATTAATTAAATATATGAATAATAATAATAACTCTTTATTGCTAATAAGGATACAATTTAGATTAATGAAGTCTCTGACTCCTAAACTAGTCAAAGACTGTTTCTTAGGAATCAGTGGCCTCTCCCACTATAGTCACAGACATGGTTTATATAAACTGTAAATTAATTTACAAAATAAAACAAAGTAAAGTTAATAAAAATACATTTCCAATTGACAACTAGTACTTTTTTACAACTAAACTCCTTTTTAAAAATAATAATAATTAGAAACATACATATATATATATATATATATATACATATATATATATATTTAATATACATACACACATATATACATTACATATACAAGTATAACCATTAGTAATATTCATAAAATACATTACGTTATATAAATATATGGATTTCCATAATAAATATATACAAATACACTACCTATTCATATTAAATAAATAAACTTTCAGTTTTTTCATAATCTAAAGATAATAACCAATTTCGAACTTTAACTTTACACTCGTGTTTAGTAAGAGGATAGAAATTTAGAATTTTGTTAAGCTTGTTGTAGAGTACAGCTGAAAGAGATGAGCATTGTCGCCTAGCAAAAGCAGTGCGGCAACTGAGCGAAGCCAAAACATCGGGAATTTTCCGTCTGCCACGACAGATCTCAGGGTGATAGTTAGTGCGAACATGTTTCAAGGTGATCAGATTTAGAATAAATAATTGCCTAACCGTCAGTAACCCACATTCCTTGTACAACGCCTTTGTAGAATATCTGTAAGGAAGGAATATGTTGTACAGGGTCATATAGATCTATATAAAGTCAAAAATGTATTTAATTGGATAACAACTATCCTGTATTGTTTAAAATCGCTTCGAAAATTAGCCATTATTTGTCGTAATAAGTAAATGACAAAAAATGTTATTGTGGGAATCGATAAGAGATAAACAATAGACAGGGTTTTCTGTAGACCTTTTCAATGTATACAAAACTTAGTACATTATTTTGATAAATCTCGTAGATTTCAACCTGCGTTTGCAATGTTAGCGAAAAAAATGTAATTATTTACATCACATTAGAAACCTCAAAAATTTCTTCACTATTTAATAGATATTATTATTCATATAAACCTTTTTTTTTTTTCAATCACTCTCTCTATTAAAAAACCTTATTGAAATCCATTGCAAAGTTTTAAAGATTTAAGCATATATAGGGATATAGAGTGCAGAATAGTAGATTGTTAACCGAGGGTGGAAAGAATCAATTCCCGAGGTGTTTAGAACTTTCCGAGTATGAGAAATGAAAAATGACTTTTCATTTCTCATACTCGGAAAGTTATGATGTTTTGATCTGATTATTGGGTGGAAAATGCTGCTTCCCGACATAGGGAGGGAAAAACTCATACAATTTATTTCCCACCCAAGGGCCGGAATGAACTTTAAAAATAGAACTACGATTGTCAGCTACGAACTGTCAGCTGTGAACTACAAAAAAAAATGCTGCGGCCATGTGAGTTTCTAAACAGCCAGTGTGAACTTAGCGCAAACTACTTCCAGCGGAATAAGCCGCAACAAACACGCGGTGAGTTCCATATTTAAAATTTAAAAAGTCGACATAAATTGGCGGGATGTGAATTTATTATAAATATCTGTGACGGAATTTGAGAAAATTCAAATAATCTCTTATACTAGTTAAGATTTTAATTTTAAAAAGGAGTACAAGCGATTCCGAAATATTGACACCAGATTCAATTAAAGACGAGGCAAATTGTGTTCTGCCTACTGATGGTCTACTGATATTATCATATATTATCAATAAATAGATTAAATAAACAACCAATGTTTTATTTTCCTCATATATTCGAAGTGAAAAGTAGAGTGTTTAACACGGGTAAAAGAATCAATTCCTTCTCGACTATAGCCGCCCTCGGGCGTCTAAATACCTCGGGGATTGATTAATTCCACCCTCGGTTAACAATCTACTATTGTTTTATACTATTTAGTGATAACTAGTGTTGGATTTATCGTATAATATATATTATTACAATTATGTAGGTAAAACCAAATGGTCACTAAACTCATAATTTTATTGATCAATTTAAAAATAACATGATCTCTGTTGGAGAAAATCTTCTACTGGTGTACGGAGAAAGCAAATTTTTAGATTGATAGAAATTTGGATCAGCTTTGTTAATATGTAATTTAATTCCTTTTTATGCTACATATTACAATCAAAGTGCTCATGTGCGTATTGAGTTACATTGAGGTTTTAATATTACTAGAAAGAATAGCTGTGACGTCTTTTTTAACAGTCCCACGAATCCAATATCTCTACATGAAATCTGCCATGATCCCGATTTTCTGTTACTTAAAAAACCGAAGAACGATGTCCACCCACATTAAATATGATTCAGATAAAAAACGCCATTATGCAGTATTCTGCGACATATCGAAGCGAAACAAGTCGATCTGGAGATTTTAGTATATCAGTAAAATTGTTTGAATACAAATTGGAGATCATCACAGTCATTTTATATCTTTCTATCTTAATTTATCAAAACAAATGTAACGAATTGCTTAAATAGAGTTATATTAGATATGATAACAAAATAAACTTTTGTTTCAAGCCTCATAATCAAATCTCTTCGTTGCGTTACTTTTCGAACAACTCCGGTTTCCTTTACGCTCAATAAAGGTGCTTGCTCTTAAGTCTTGAACAGAAGTTTTTGTGAGAACTAACTTTAGGACCTTTATGACTTTTTAAGACCTTTCTAACATATTTATGTTGTTAATTGACATTCTGAGTTAATGGAGACAGCTTATCAACCAGTAGAATATAAAAAATATTATGGATGTCACTAAATATATTTTACGATCTTATTCAAAATATTTCTTACACTTACCCCAATTTTCCTAGCCCAATGTAAGCTCGTAAGGCTTGTGTTATGAGATCTAAGGTAACGGATAGACATACATACATAATACAAATATTTTTGACAGAAATATATATTAACAACCATGATTAAGGTTCAAATGCTTTCATCACACAAACATATATTGGGGTCGTCTGAATCTAAATAGTTTGTTATTCATTTTACAGTAAAATCTAAACAAAATATCGAGATAAGTGGCGGGGTATTTAATAATAAAACAACTAATAGCTTCAAAAATACTAAACTCTATATCATTTAAGCTGAAGCTTTGCATTCGCTTCATGATAAAGAATAATTTTTATAATTAACTGATGACAGCTGGAATATAAGTAATTTAGGAATTATCAACTGTTAACATTGTAAATCTTCTTGCCTCCATTTCCACTATGCACATACTGTGGCTTGGTTAAAATTCTTTAACATCGTGTAGGAAAACTATCGCTAGAAAATTGTGAAATTCCTTTGTTAAGGAAATAGCTGCAGTTTGGTGCCACTGCACGTCCCACTGCCGTACGTATTCGTTTTGAGCTGTTCTAAACTATCTCCATTATTTTTCCTGTGACAGACCTTCAGTGTATATCTCCTTGCAACGTTGTTTGCACTGTTGTTGCATGTTAGCACATTTTAATCCATTATCTTCATTATATCTCGTTTATGAGGTATTTTCCGAACAATCAATTCAAATCCTTATTATTAGCCTTATTATCCACACATTATGCAAATTGATTGACTTCACACACACTTTTGAATTTCTCACCAAATACATTAAACCAACAATTTCATATCGCTGATTCAATGGTTCAGGGATGATTTTCTTCACCGTCAGATATATGTTCATATGAAGATATTGGTACTTAACAAGAGCAAAACCCGTACCGAGATAATAGTCTCACTGACCCTCAATTAACTATACATACTTGCTATAGCAATTAAAAACATATATTTTTAGACTTGATAATAAATCTCCGAATATTGTTTCCTGTGATATCTGATAATTGTGTTTATTTATTACGACAATTTGTATTTGAACACATATTTTATTCCTAATACATATTTTTATATGTAGTGCAGTGTAAACAACCTGAATTTTTAATGGATTGCAAATATTAATTTCTGTTTATCTATGGAATCCTGGTACTTATAAGTACTATTATTAATTTATGAAAAACCATCTTTCAACAGAATTTAAATACATACTCATTATAGAAACAATTCACGTGTTTCCTAAATAATTTTTGCATTTTTAAATTGTATTAAAACGATTGTTCTATCATTTATCATCTCCTCCATTTTATCTCCATTATACGAAATATGTGAAACGGTTGTCATTGTACTACTTCTCAAAGCAGTAAAGAGAATCATTGATTGTCCAGGGCATTTACGGTATTTTTAAATCAGGGTCACTACACGCGCACCTCGTAATAAAACTAGTAGCAGGACTTTTCTGTTCTCTCTAGCTCCAGCTACGTGCAAACATTTTCACCGCCCCTAGGAGTCTATGGCAACCTTTAAGTCTATATCAACAAAACAAAAATTGGGTGATCCATAAATGAAAACGGGAGTCCACGAAAGTGTATCAACATACACTGATATTATACTTACATTACAATATCTTCTAATACAAAGACATAAAATTATTCATAAAAGTACTTATGAAGTAAAAAAAATTATTATAAATGTGTATAAATTTTTGTAAGTTATAGGATGTAGGCATTCAATATCAGGTAAGTAGGGGGTCTACCCAAAACCGAAATACATGGCAAAGGGTACAACACAAAAAAATTGGGAACTTCTGATCTAGATGTTGACATGTTACATGGCAGCATCTTTGGCATCGGAGCGACGGTGGCGCTGTGGTCTCAGCACTGATCTACGAATCGGATGATTCGAGGGTCCACGAGGATCCTGCCTTTTAGTAATGTTTTTTTTTTGTCAATAAAAATTTACATGTACATTTATCCGGCGCTCTTCCAGTGAAGGAAAAAAAGTAAGGTGTTGAGTCTGCGCTTCATACAGAGTAGTGCCGTGTGCAGTGTTGATTTCGGGCAATGCTGACAACGCGGTCCTTCTTTTTTTTTTTTTGTTCTCCTGAGGAAAATGCTTTAAGTTGCATACCCCGGCTGTGGCGAGCCGGCGGTCATGTGGGGCTTTCCTCCCCAGAAGGGGGAGGTCTACCCACTAAAAACCTCAGGGATGGCCTTCCTCAGGCATGTAGGGAGCCCCCGGGAACGCTACTTCCGGGAACCTCCAGCTTCCGCTCCCCCGCCTACAGGGGAGCCCTCATCGGGGGAGGCTACAATACTTCCCCCGATGTCCACCACCGACGACGCCCCCGGCCACGGAAGGGGCGTGGTCCCTCCCGGGTCGCCGCGTCCGCGGGCGCGATTTCCTCGCGACCGCGCGATTCCCGCGCGATTTCCGCGCGACCCGCGTCGGCGCCGCAGCTGTGATACCGAGCCCGGCGCCGCCTCCTTCGAGCGGGACCGGCCATCTCCCGACCCCGCTCGGCGGCCTCCTTCTGGAGTATCACTGCTTCACAGAAAGAGGCCACAGCCCTCCAACCTCCCTCGTCCGCCAGCATTGCCGCAATCAATGCCGGCGGAGACAGATCTCGCCCGATCTCTGCGACCAAGACTCGGCGCTCGGAGGCCCACGCGGGGCACTCCGCCAGCGTGTGCTGGGCCGAGTCGAGGTCGGATGCGCAGTGGTGGCCATGTGTCGATCCCTCTCGTCCTATTCGACATAGATACTCACCGAAGCAGCCGTGCCCGGTGAGTATCTGAGTCAATCGGTAGGTGACCTCCTCCTTCCCGTGGAGCCAAGCTTCGAGGTGCGGGAGTACGGCACCAACGGCCCGCTGGCGCGCGCAGATCCGTGATTCAAGCTACGCACGCCAGGCCGCCACAATCCGTCGGTGCCACTCCCGGTTAGGCACTTCGTGCGCGGGTTCCAGGGCGCTCATCGCTCCCCCGGTCGACACGACGCATACGTCGCCGCGTACATGTCGACCAGGATGTCAGGGGGGAGCGTCCCAGAACCGTCGCTGCCTTGTACGATCCGTATGGCCATTATCTGCTGCAGGCTCCATAGCAGAGCCAGAGCTCTGCTCTCCAGACAGCGGGGGGACCTCGCGCAGTCTTGTAACCACACGGGATCCCCATACATGGCCACGGATCACACGACGCCCTCGTACAGGCGGCGAACTCCATCCCTCGGTCCCCCGAGATTGGGCAGCAGGCGATGCAATGCGCCCGCCACCCTTTTGGCTCGGGGGACTAACCGCACGAAATGCTCCTCGAAGTAACAACGCGGTCCTAATGCATTAGGACTGCATAACACGTGTATAAACTTGTGTGTCAAAATTCATGATATTTTGACAGATAAACTATGAGTACACGTGTCAATGAGCTTCTTAGATTTTGAGAAGACTTTATTTTATAGTCATGGTTTAGTTCCAGACGCTTGTTATTTACATAAATTTCTTTACAAGCACTTTCATTATGGCCGGATTGTAATGTCAATAAAATGTGATATTACTCATTCCGTTCGTTCACAAAACTAGTCTATGGAATCGAAATAAAAATGCGCGTACGAAAATTAATTAGAGCGGAGTCGTATGCGAAATTTCGTTTCGTTCTTTAGGTGACATTATTTAGTTTCGGAAAAATAGAGCTAATTTTGTATTATTAAAATAATTTTATTGATGTTATTTTATTTTTTTTAATTTTCTATGCCTATTAGCAAATGTCTATTAACGATGTTTACATCAAGTGGAACCTTTACTCTTCTGTTTACTTGGTTTCTGTTGTAGAAAAACCAAATTTCTCAAGCCTTCATATTGTTGCATTATATGTAGTTTAAATTATCATATATTTCTACTTTTAACGCTACAAATTTCTTCATGTAAATGGACTCTACGCTGGCAAACGTGGCGTAACCGCGTGCAATGATTACATCCGGAACATGGGACGTTGCAGTCGTATCGGACGCGTAATGCGATTTGCAAGTAACGTGACGTGTGAAACGCGCACAGGTAATGCGATTGGCAGTTTTGGCATTATATTGTCAGAACGTACTCTTGTAATGTACATTACGAAAGTATATGGCACAGTTTATATGGCAAATTGGCGAGAGGCGATCGACTCCAAATTTTCGATAGTATTGTTCTCCTTGATGAGCTGATCACGAATATATAAGTTTTAGAAAAAGTTAACGACAAAATTGCCGCTAGGGGGCTCTGAAGTTTTGGGTAAAATATCCTGGTGATCACGAATATATTGAAACTTATAGAAACTTTTTCTAAAACTTGTATATTCGTAATCAACTCGTCAAGGAGAACAATACTATCGAAAATTTGGAGTCGATCGCCGCTCGGCAAACTGTCATATAACCGTGCCATGTTATAATTTATGTCAAACGAAGTTTTATATAAATTATGGCGATTAAACTATGGCAGCCGATATTCGTTCGTAGCAATAAATTCACAAATCAGTAGTGATTGAGAACACCAAAAAAAGAAGTAAGAACTATTAACAATAATCATTTGATCTCTAAATAATTTTTATTTAATTCCATCATAATCCCAACACGGGAATCTGTACTGGCGACGGCACTTTCTCATAATGTATTCTTTATCCGGTAAAACTGTATTTAAAATGATTGTGCTAGACTAGTGGAGTGTATATTTTTTAAAATCCAAGTCAATCCAAAATGCCAAGATATATTTTTTTAAATCTATTATAGTTTCTTAAATTGACCTATATATAATAGTATGCTCATGTCCCTTTCAGAGATCACAGCTTTCCACTTGCTATGATCGAAACTCATTTCTCGAACTTCATTATTATATATCCAAGTAATTTCTTTTAGGTTATCCTTACTAACTTGCCTATTCTCATTTGCCTTATAAGTTTCTAAAGTTAGTCTTCCTTTATTGATAAATTTCTTTCTCAATGTTTATTATCACATTTTCTTTCATACTGCGCGTTTAACTTATCACATTATTTTACAATTTATTCATAGTTGTCTTTTCAATCTCCAGCCTCATAACTCTCATTTTCTCTTAATTAATTCTACTCGCTTTTTCCATATCCAGCATTCATACCTTAGAGACCAGCACGCCTCCATGCACATACAAACGCGCCTTTTTTAACAAGGTCTCATAAACTTATGTAAAGCCATTCACTGCTTCATTTCTTATTTATGTATTTCTAATAGTTTAACTTTCATTCTCTTTCTTTCCAATATGATATACATATAGTTAACAAGGGCTTGATAATATTTCACGTCTTCCTTCATGTACTCTTTCTACTTGAGTAAATATTGTTTCATCCCAAACATTATTTGTATAGATATTAACTTTTTCACGGTACGTAACTAAAGATTAGGGCTTTGACATGTATACCTACCTACTTACATATTCAATTCCGTCGTCAACTCTCCAAATTACGTCAACACTTAGCTGAACTGGAACTTCAAAGGGAAGATTTGTAAGACACCCTTTTTGATAAACAAGTACCCAATTAACCAACATCTCAAGAATTTTGTGCGAAAAACTTGCGAAAAGCTTTCAAGACTAAACGTGTAAGCACTTTTTGTTTTTGATTTAGAGTATAATATGCTACTAAAATAGTTGATGAAACCAACCAAATTAAGTAAATGATAAATGATGGTGATGTCATTATTGATTCGGAATATGTAAGGTAGCTCCTATAATTTAATCTGACATTCTTACAGAGAGGGAAAATATCGTGTAACAATCTGCAAAGAAACTCGAAGGTCAGAGAAGATTATTCACTAAACCACTGCTGTATATTATGCAAATTACTACTGCCCCTTTTCTGTAATTCTGTTACAGTTAAATTTGTTTGAAACTGATAGATAGTGTAAGTACAGTTCTCCAAATTACAATGCATAAAGCAGGCTTTTAACTGGAGTTTTCAGTTGTATCAAAATAATCACAACAGAAATATATAAGCCTATTGGCCACAAATGAATACAGATAGAAATAATAAAATTGCTATGAAACGTTTTTGAAGATTGTAAATAACTTATATTTATTTTTTAAGAATTCCGCTTACCCACACAAAATTGACCATATTAATTTTATAACAAAGAATACAAACTCTTTAACACTTTTCAACAAATGTCTGTAGACATTAAACAAGTTAAAGGCACAAATATTGTTTTCATAAAGTTTCAGCCAATAAAGCAAGAATTTAGTATTTAAATGAAATGAAAAGTAACTAAAATTAAGTTGTAATATTAGATGTGGAAACGAAAAATAGTAATTTTATAGTGTAAGGTTTTTATAAAATTATTGTATCCAACTGTATAACTTACTATGAATTTGTCATTGTATAAATTGTTAGATTGTTTATAATAATAGTTATAACTATTTCATTACACTGTTATCGTTCATCGTAATTATAGAAGCTAGTAATAATACACTTGAACACCTGTTTAGTATAGTTTTGTAAGTCACACATCCGGTTGGTGGACCGAGTGCGCGGGTATTATAACATTATTTTTTGGAATATATAATACGTTATAAATTACATTAAAGGCAAACATTTACATATCATTATATTTGAAATACCTACTTCCACAGTTACAAATTATTACTTAAAAATAGCTAAGTTATAAGGCTTCCGGTTTGAAAACCTACAATGCGGCTACCATGCGGTTTTACATTATGTCTAATTGTACAATAAAGTTGTTGTTATATATATTGTGTAAAGTCACAATTCAAGGCGACAGAGTAACAATCAAAAATCAATTCTTTTACAATGAAATCTACTTCAATCAACCAAATTGAGAGACACGTGACTCGAGTACTGAAACATCATAATTACTATCGGCTAAAGCGTTAGTAATCGTAATTAAGTAGCTACTCTTCTTTTGGTATAATTATACCCTATATATAGTGGTAGTACCGAATAAAGTAAATTTGAGCGAGTCGAGGTCATTTTATTTAACCCTTGGGTGCCTGGTGGGTCTGATAGACCTATAACTTCAAGGAATCTACAATATTTAAATATATATATACACTGCTGTGCGCTTGAGTAGCTTCGCGATGTAAACTGATAGCCATATTACCGCCCGTCCAGCAGTCTGCACGTGTTTGAGCAACATGCATTAGGTATGTTAACTCGGGTCTGAGAGACCCGACCAGGCACGTGGCGTAACTTTTAATTGGTAAGTAATTATATTTATTGTCCATTGTGTGATTAGTTATTTATATAAACAATATTGCTGCAGTTTGATATTGCCAGGCAATTTAAATAAAATTAATAGCAAAATATACCAAATTTTAGATCAAATTTTCGAAAACGGCGAGGATGATGTAGCTTTTGATTAAAGTGGAACTGAATCCGATCACTTGAGTATCGTATGTGATTCAGATGATACTGACGATTAAGCAGAAATTTATAACAGACGAACAATTGACTGTGATGATGAAATGTCCATTTCCTTTGAGCAACTTGGCCCACAGATCGAATTATAAAGGCAAAGATAAAAATATAAGAAAGCAGAAAATATTTTTATCTAGCAAACCTGGAGTAAAGACAAAAAATGCCCAGCAAGACCTTGATTGCTTCCACCTATTGTGATCGAAAATACACAATTGATGTCAGTTAAAAAAGTTTTATATTATTGACTTTAACATAAGTGTCAATTATCATTACTTCAATATGAGAGGTCTTTTCATTGAATAATATAACTTTATTAAGAAAAAGTTGTCTGATTTTTTTACTGCTATCATTAAAATTAATGTTGAATAAAAATTTAAACTTATTATTTTACGTCCTAATACATAAAAATACACGAAAATATCAAATTATGTTTACGGGTCTAGCAGACCCACGAGGCACGTCGTGTGATTTTTAATCACCAGGATCCCCGTGGGTTAATATTACCTTTATTTTGTCCTAAGTGTTAAGAGTGGGACAACATGCCACTTAAGATTTTCCTTAGCGAAGACAAAGTTAGTGAAATAAATGTCAAACTCTCGGATCATATTGAACAAAATTAACACCAAACAACTATTTGGTGTGTTTTTATTTATTTCGAGCTATTCTAACAATTTTAAATCATTGCGAGATAATACTTTTTCAGCGCCGTCGCCAACGTCGGTCGTAAGTTTCTCTTTTCAGGCCTATGCCGCTCGCCTCACAAATTCTCATAAATTATTCATCGTGTCAGTAATATATTTAAGTATATGGTGTACTTTGTGGAAATAAGTGAAAGCCTCGGAGACTGAATCGGGTTAATCTTCTACGTGAGCCAAGGCCCTTCAAAGTACATACTAGGACGTGAGTAGGTAAGGCTCGCGGCTTTAGATAAGTAAAAAATTCAATGAAATTTCGTTACCAAGTTCTCAACCAATTAGATCTATCGCGAGACTTGGGGATTTGAGGACGCACTGCTAAATTTCCAATTACTTCGGGTAAAAATAATTTGAATTAGCAGCTGCCAAAGTGTTTGTTTAACTCACTGTTCTAAAATATGTTTTCACATAACGCAAGCGAATACCATTGTGATCGACATAAGGGCTGTTTTAAGATCAACATGTAAAGTTTGATATGTTGCTGTATTTATTATTATATTATCTATTCTTTATTTTATATTTATATTTATATATGATTCCAGGAAGAAAATATAATACAAATGTTAGGTTATCAAGTCGTCACTAATAATAAAATAATTTGTATTTATATTAAACTAGCGGACAAGATTTGTACAGTGGCAGTTTTTTGTTCCTAATTATTTTATAGATAATGTCGCATAGCCAACCAAATCGCAAAAAAAGTCTAAATGACCTATTACATTTTGTGGCTATTCAATTTTGGAACGTGACATTAAATCCTCCAACGATGTATTCTGTGCTCCAACGCATGCACGCACACTGTTTTGATAGATATGATTGAATTTCAACTATATGTAGCGTTAATAAAGCTCAAATTGACTCTTTGATGTTAGGAACACATCTTCATTGCTTAGACAACAGTGAGTGCTTGCAATATGAACTTTATACAATAACAATAAAGCTCAATTCGACTGTACGTTTTAGTTAGAAAACGTTTGCATGGGAAAATAAAAGGGCTGTTTTTAGGGTATTTCCGATAATTATTCGAATTTTCCTCATTGTAAAAACCCTCCTTGAACTTCAACGAACATTAACAAAAAAGAATTGGCCAAATTGGTCCAGGCGTTGTTGAGTTATGAGCTTACCAACACATTTTGCGATTCATTTTTATATATAAGAAGATTTATACCAAATATATACTATATGTACATGTTTGTCTGGTGCATTCCACACACAAGCATAAATTACTTATTTTAGTTTGAACAGCACAGTTAGCTTTGTCCGTCTTTTCATCTCTGAGTGACAGCTGAAAATCGGTGTTTCTTGTCGTCAGGCAATTACACACCGACCCTTCCTGCTGCTGCTCACACATCCACTATCCACTAGAAATTTTGTCTCTTCTGTATACAATGGAATACATGTAATAAATATGAATATTTATGTAACTTGTTGTTACAAATAAACTTATTATCTATCTATCTTACACGCATTTCAAAGCTTTTGTTTCAATTATTATAAATAATTAAAGTAAAAATTATAACTGACATGAGATTTTTGGTCAGTAAAACGCAGGCGATTCTATATCAGCAAACTCGCCGTTTATACCTGATGTCGTAAAAATCTTTTTAAAAAGGCTTTTGATGTTGCGAAATCGCTTATCAAATTTATAATCTACACAAAGACATTATAAATATAAAATAGGATTTTTTTACGCTTGCTAACTGCGGGTGGAAAGCTACTCCTCTCTAAATAAGCACCTTGCGGAGAAAATATTCGTTATGTCTTGAGTAATATGAAATTGCATTTTCAAGCCGACCTTTTTTACGATACAAAAATTGCAATTTACGACAATAAGGAAGAAAATAACATTTTAAGCGGACATCAAACAAGCAGAAACAAATGAAATTGTTATTATAAGTTCAATACTGATGTGCTATTGCGGTATCTTGGCGTTTAGCCAAATTGTAATGCAATTTTTCATAAGTATGTTTAAGATTGTTTACGCTCTCTACTCACAACAATATGAGAGAAAAAACATGTGTGGCCGGTATTTTATAGTTATAAGTACTCGTATCATCACGTCAAGCCAATAGGAACAACAGCTCAGGCTGAGCTTTGGCGGTAAGTCATTCCAATGGAGCCACCTCGATCGGTTTGAAGTCTGACATAATCACCGTAGCACCGTAGCATGCGGGGGTATTCATGAGGATTGTTAGTCTCTCCTCTCCAGAGGGAAAAAAGGAAGTATTATATACAAACATCATAGATTAAATAAATATTGCTTCGTAACTTATTAGTTAGGGTCAAACATCATTCACCAATTACTAAGGAGAATGATCGTGTGACTATAACTTAAGTAAATCCATGCCAATCTCTGTAAATACAAAAGTCAATTTTCAAAATCTTATATCATATCATAGTAAAAATTCGCCAGATATATATGTATGTCAGACTGGTAAGTTTTTGGAAAGTCAGCACCCGACAACAGCACTGCCGCTTCACCGCCTTTCTTAGTTGACGCTACACGATTATAAATTATTTTTCTCTCAGAAGAGAGGCTAAAAATCCTTACAAAGAGTACAAAACGTGCTTAAGACCCCCGCATGCATGTGCTGAGGAGATCATGTTAGACTCCATATCAGTCGGGACGGCCCGAGCACCGTGACTTAGCATCTAAAATGAGCCTTAAGCATATTGGAGCGACCGATCCTCAGGAGAGAGCGTGGTGCTGTGATTATAAACCTATCTTGTTCCGTCGGTAAAGCAAAAACGCAATCAAAACATCGGCAAGCCGGCACATAAATATTTGACCGGATACAACCGCGACGAGCCGGACGTATCGCGCTATGTCCGTGAATTAACGAGCACCAAAGGAAAGACATTGTTTTTAGAATATCTATCAAAGTTAATATATACGGATGTAATTTTACTCATAAATAATGGTTTGATTTTTCATTAAATTACAAAAAAGATTACTTAAAAACGACTCTAAAATTATAAAACCCAAATAAATAAATCCCCGTTTGGTAAATTTTCAAAATTAACCGTCTATTAGTTCACGAAAATGAACATTGATGTTGATTATATGTCTTTGCTTTTGTATTACAAATGTAGACACTGCCGGAATAACATTATATTTAAAACAAGAAATTGATTTAAAAATATTTTTGAATATCTTGCTTACTGAAATAACTAATTATCCTCATGCTTAGTTAGAAATATCATATTGAAATTTAGTATGTACTTCCACTCTCTTGACTTCGTATGTATTGCGAAAGATATCTCAGGTTAAGAATCTCGTATAATTACAATTGAACTTCACTTAAGGTTCGTTTAATTATGTTATTACTGCTAATTTGCCGCTATTTCAAGCTACATAATCTCTCCTTGTCAAAGACGAATTAGTTAAATCACTTTTTTATATTTATTTATTGAAGTCAAGAGACTTCGATTATATTACCGCAAAATTAAAAATAAGAAACTAAATTATCATTATACAAAAACTATATATATAGACTAATAATAAACCGCTACAAAATTACGCATACTTCCTAATGTGCTTTTACAAGAATTGCAAAAACCTATTGAAATATAAAAAATGGGAAAAAAGAATTAAGTAACAAAGAAAACTATTTTTTAAGTAAATTTGTCCGCAAACTATATGTGACAGAATATAATTAAATATATAGATGTAATATAATTATCATCATCACAGTTCATATAATATAATTGTATGACTAAATATATTGACGGCACTGTGGGTTTTAAACAACTAATCTATAAGCGAGGGTCTAACGAAACAGTTGTAAAATAAAACTAGGGTTGAGCCGTTTTTGAATTCCCTACCCTTCCTAAGTACTAATTCTTGTATTCAATATACTTTGTTAGTTTCGGAATTCTGCCATTTCACAAAGTCAATACCGCCTGCTTAGAACTATAAATGTTTTATAGAACTTAAACATAACAATCAAAAAATAATCATATCATCTCCAATGAAGCACTTCCTTTTGAGAAGCACTTGGCGTTCATTACACCTGGTGATCACTGACAGTAAGGTCGACTTGGAAGAGAACCTTGTTCAACAATTGAAAACTACTATCTTACCTTTAATTGTTATAACCGTAAGCTTGTCAATCAAATAAAGCGTTTAACGCTACAAAGGAATCAAAGGCATTAAATGTTTTACCCGCCTTTTACTAATCCTTCTCATACTAAATAATTTGATGTTGAATGTTTCAGTTATTTCCGACCGACTCACCAAGCTCTATTCTAAATAACCTTCCTTACTTATTTCTTTCAAAAATTATATAATCTTAGTTCTTATCTTTTATAATATTTAATGTATGAGTTATCTTGTGTGGCAATTTGTTAACATTGCAGTAGCTATTTAACAAATATACACGTTCATTTAAATATTTTTTTTGTTATAAAACCATTTTTTTGTCCCAGGATTTTGTAGTTTAGAATTGCATTTTAGTAAATATTTGTTAAGGTAATAGACGTATGAAAATAATTTGCAATTAAAACTTACCTAAGTTTTCCTTCATAGATATTAGATAATTTGCATAAAAGGTTATTAAAGTCTATAGTTGGTCAGACATAGAAGTCGCGATAAACAATACCGCATAAGTTTTTAGTTAATACATTTAAGTTTCATAAGTAAAATCTATGTAAATTATATATAGGTGTCTAGTACATGTTCTAGAGAACACTTATAAATAATTATTACACTGTGACACGATTTATAACAGTAATCATCTGCCCCCACCGGGATTCGAACCTGGGACCTCGAAGGACTGATGTAACCACTCGCATATGGATGTCGTTAACATTGACCAATAAAATTATAAAAAAGATTAAATACAGAATAAACACAAGACTTATGATTTAAATCAAAAATTAAAAAGATTAAATAGAAAACTAGAGTTACCTACTATAGCATTGACGTGGGAAGTTACAAGAGCGTGTGCGTCTGCCCATAATGCCAGTATAGAACTAAGAAATCTAAATTTAAAATCTGTTTCTTAGTTTTAGTGTATAATTTATTTGTTTGATTTAGGCAATGTTGTTTGATCTTCAATTTTATCGTCATCTGACATTAGGTAGCATTTAAATGTTACACTGGCATTATGCGCAGACGCATACGCCCTTGTAACTTCCCACGTCAATGCTACAGTAACTCTAGTATGTATTAACACATTTAATATACATTTCTATAAAGCATATTTATAATATAAATATGTCTCCGTTACCTTAGATAACACAAATCTTACGGAGTTTACATTGGGCTAGATTAATAGGGTAGACAACTGATTATGGTCGTTTTTATACTATAGTAATATGATTTGAACAATTTATATCTAATGAAAGTATGTCAATATAAAAATTTCAGTAAAATTTTTATTTATTTTATTTTTAGATTTCTAAAAAATGTGCAATTATTATTTACGTAATTCTAGTGAAACGAACACATTTCCATTCTCACAAGAAATGTAACATTTTCTTATATAGAAAGTATATCGATAAACGTACAAATAACAAAGTTATTTTGATATTTGTTTATACGCTCATACAAAGTAGGCGAGTTTACTTAATTATGACGTCACGATTTTAGTGTGGAGCGTTTTTGAGCGACCCGCGACAGCGCCGCAAAGATCCATGTATCTTCAAAGTAATAGGTGCAGGTATACTTTTAGTTCTACAATATTTCTCAGTTAAAGGAGTACTCTTATTATATATAGAATTTAAAAAAATATCGTCTACCCAATTGGTCTAAGTGTAATAATATATATATATATTGGTGTGTAATATGTGAGTACCGCCTAGTACGATTTGTGTACTAAGCAAATAAGAGAATTTTGATATTTACATGAAAATATAAATTCTTAAATAAAAATATAAATAAATATTCCAAGAAATAAAGAATTACGATGTCACTCAAGCGAACTTCTCAAATCTTATTTCTTCTAAAGTACTTGGATTTGGGATTTTGTCATGAGTCTAATAGATCTATCAAATAGTTATTTTTTTTATAATGTTTGATTTTCTGCGTACTCTTTGGTCCGCACTCTTTTTTGTTTGTGTTAGTATTTTTTATGTCCTTATTTATTATCTATTTACAAGTAACATATCAATTCGATTCGTTGGGATTCGTTGGGAGAAAGTGTCTTTTCTCCGTTTTGTGGGAACAGATGGTCCCGTCCCCCACAGTCATCGCTATCAAATAGTTCATAGGTCTCTGAGTGTCAAATCCTACAATTTCTAACAGCGTTAATATGACTTGAGTGGCAAATAGGTTTAACAATCTAATAATATAATATTTGCAGTTGGCCATGACCACAAGCAGCGATATGCTAAGATCAAACAAATCGCTTCCTAGAACTGTTAATTGTCTGCATATTTGTCAGTATAATTGAAAATTGGACGAACTTACCTAAGTGAAGTCCAATTGTAATTTTGTGAAGGTTGATCTGAAATATAATTGTTAACAGTGTAGTCTTTCTATTCGGTATTCATTGGCATCGCGGTTTTAGATTTAAAAAAAAAAAAAAAAAAAAATTTCTTGTCTGTGGCACTCCGGGTAGCAAATGTCACTATTTTAGAGCTTTAAAGTGAGATGGCTCTGATGAGTTGATGACCCACTATGCTTGGGATCAGCGACAAGCTTATGCTGGGTTGGGCGGGTGATTATATTTCAGATCAACCTTCACAAAATTACAATTGGACTTCACTTAGGTAAGTTCGTCCAATTTTCAATTTTATTTCATGTTGATCTGAAATATAATTGTTAACAGTGTAGTTGTTTAGAGACAGTTGCATAGTGGGTATCTATCATTATGTATGCACTTATGAAAGGTAAGTTTGTAAATAAATAATTTACAAAGGGTCTGGTATAAATGATGAGGTCCAAATCATTCTGAACTATAACGCTTATGTCTAAGTAGATAATCACAGCTTAATTAGTCAGCCTTTAATTACTTAACTAATTTTTATAAGGCAATAAGAGGGAATCAACTTGGTAATTTTCTCTGTATCTCACATATTGAAGTAAGTTTTTGTGTTAATTTTACAATATAAAATTAACAGTAATAATAATCAGTACAATGGTTTTCTGAGATAAGACTAAGATAAGTCAACAATATTTTAAAAACATAATTGAGATCAACATAATTGCAATGAAAATTAAGATAAATCAACATTATTTAAATCATCATCATCAAGATAAATTGTGATAATAGCCTTTTTATTACTTGAAACTTAAATCAATATAATATAATAATATAAAAATAATATTATTAATCAAAGCTAAAAACTGCCTGTACAAAGTCATCACAACTGTTTTTATCTTGTATAGGTAACTGATAAAACCTTGCAAATGTAAGGGAATTTTCAGTCCAGCCAGCGGTTTTCCTAATAACATCAATTGACACTCCTGCCTTGCTAGCTGATGAGGTGGCAGAATGGCGGGTGCTGTGTGATTTAAATTGGTTTGTATCAATACCACTATCTGCTAGGACACACTTGATCCACCTGCTTATGGTTTGTTTTGATGCATGGTGGTATGGCTTTTTAAAAGTAAATAAAAGGTATGTTTGAAAATTTCTAATAGTGTTTGTGCTATGGATGTAGTCTTGAAGTGTGCTGGCTGGGCATATTTTAGGTTCTTGTAAATAAAATGGAAGGTTTATTATACTGTGTTGTTTTGTATGTACAAAAGTTTTTACTAAATCACTGATGACTATGGTGATTATATCATTAAGCTTAATCAGTGAAAGAGTTTGTACCCGCTGAGCACTTGCCAAGGCTAGCAATGTTACCAGTTTTTTAGTTAGCATTTCAAGGCTTAACAGTGAGTTTGGTGGTAATTTTGCTAGGTAACTCAACACCTTGTGTGGGTCCCATGTTTCTGTGTATCTTTGCATGGCTGGTTTTAGCCTGAATACACCTTTTAGGAATCGTTTCACTCTATCATCTGTCCCAACTTTCTCTCCTATTAAAAGAGAAAGGGCAGATTTATGGCAACTGAGGGTGTTATAGAAACACCACCACTTTGAAATTTTTCTATTAGAAATTTTATTACAAAAGGTATAGGTGTTAAGAGGCTCCTGGTTGTATGTATTGCAGAACTGCCACCAGCTTTTATAAGTTGTGTTATATTGAATCATAGTACCCTTGGAGATGGATGCTAGCATAATGTCTAGTGAGCTCTGTGGCAAGCCTCTGCGTTTGAATGCCTCCCGCAGAAGATGCTCACTGCCAGGGTAAGGTGGCTGCTCAACGGGTGCTTTGCTCCAAAAGGAAATATCAATAAGTTAGGATCTGGTTTAGATATGATTGGGTTACTGATCATTAAACTCATGGCTAGGGGGTACCATGGTTGGTACTCCCACATTGGGTAAACAAGTATGCCTCTGGCTTTATCATGTTTAATCTTCTGTAGGCATTTAGTTAGAAGGGCAAATGGTGGGAACCAGTTAAGGGTCATAGCATCAATGTCAAATGCATTAAGATCCCTTTTCCAAGAGACATATAGCTTACATTTCTTATTAATCCTAGATGCAAAAAGATCTATGTTTTCCATTCATTCCTAGGTGGGTTTTTATAGTATTAAAGGCATCTTTACTTAATTCCCATTCTGTGTCAAAATTTGTGTTACGTGATTCTTTATCTGCATATACATTGTCAGTGGACTTTATGTAAGAGGCATAAATGTTTATATTTCTGTGTTCACACCAGCTCCAGATATCTCTGGTGATTTTGTTCAAGTGTGGGTATTGCACACTACCCATTTTTTTAATGCATGCAATAGCAGTTGTGTTATCTATACGTAATAAAATATTGCAATGGCTATATGGTTTTGCGTAACATTTTTATCCAAAAAATGCTACTGTCAGTTCTAACTGGTTTATATGAAGGTGTTGTTCTGAGTGAGACCACATACCACCACTACTTTCACCATTGCAGTGTGTTCCCCAACCAGTCAGTGATGCATCAGAAAATATTTCCAACTGAAATTGTATTTAAGTACATAATAGCATCATAATTGTCAGCATAGTGTGTCAACGCTAGATATTTCTCTCTTTCCGTTGCTTTAGTGTGCATGAGGCCATAAGGTACAGCAGGGCTAGCAGCTACTAAAGTACCAAGCAATTTTGCAAACTTCCTTATTCTACAGCTCTTCAAGGATAGAAATTTTGTTACTAAAGATTTTATACTGTCTCTCTTATCCTGTGGTAATTCAAGTGACATTTTTTGTGAATTTATGATAAAGCCAAGAAACTTGCAAGATTTATTAGGTATTAGTGTGCTTTTTTCATGGTTTACAATAAGGCCCAAGCATTTAAAAATGGAGAGAGTTGCATCCCTATTTCTTATGCATTCCTTATAAGTTTGCCCAATGCAAAGATAGTCATCGAGATATATTGTTCATAAAAAACCCCTGTTTTCTGAGTGTACCAATCACTGGTTTCAGTAGTTTTGTGAAGACACTAGGTGCAGTACAAAGACCATATGGTAATGCTGTGAATTTATAAAGAATGCCATCAAATTCGAAACGAAGGTATTTTCTGTGTTCTGGGACAACTGAGATGAGAAAATAAGATTCTTTGAGATCTATGGAGCACAAAAAATAGTCTTTATTTACAAACTTTACTGCCGTTCTAATATCTTCTATCTTGAAGTGATCTATTTTGATGAAGCTATTCAGAGATTTTAAGTTAAGGATAAATTTAAATTTGCCATTGGGTTTTGATCTTAAGAATTAGAATTAATTCTTAAGAATTTGAGATAAATTGGTTCTTACAGGGTTGCACATTTGAACTGCACCTAGTTCTAATAAGTTGACAATGGCTTTGCGCATATTATCAACTTCAGTGAGAGGTATATTATTTTGGGGAACAAAACTTTGCACTGGAAAAATTCCAGAAAGGGAATATGGTAACCATTTACCCATTGTAATAGCATAGGATCACTAGTGATCCTTTGCCAGCAGGTGAAGTATTTAGTTATGTTGCCTGCATGTACCTGATCATTTAACGCCTGTTGCCCGTGTCGCAGGCCTCTCGGGCCGCGTGTCGCAGGCCTCTCGGGCCGCGTGTCGCAGGCCTCTCGGGCCGCGCGTGGCTGAAGGCTGGTCGTCGGCGGCGGCTGCGCTGTGCGGTTCCTGGGTCCACCTCGTGATGCCGTCGCCCTGGGTTGTAGAGGCTGTGGTGGACCGTAGCGGTTTCCCATAGTATTGCCTCTTTTTCCTCCTTCGTGATTCCGTTGAGGAGAATATGGTTCCAACGAACCGTGATTTCTTTTTGTATAGTTCCTCTGAACTGCTTACAATTGTCTTCGTATTCGGCCCCCAGAGCATCTTGGAAAGCTGCAACTGGGTCTACCTCCACCTCGTCCTCGATGCGGCCTGGTAAGGAAATTCCGCCATGTTTTGCTGTTGGATTTTCCAACGGCCACGTGTTTCATTTTTATATTAAATGTTTACGTTTTCAGCGTATCTCGTACGTAATGAAATAGTATCTCGTACTCTTAGGTTTAATGCTCTAAGCTCGTACTTATCAAAGCTATGGTATCTCGTACCAAGTTTGACCTTCATGCCTAACGGTATCTCGTACCGGCATGGGTGCATTGTATTCAACGTATCTCGTACGTAATGAAATAGTATCTCGTACTTATCAAAGCTATGGTATCTCGTACCAAGTTTGACCTTCATGCCTAACGGTATCTCGTACCGGCATGGGTGCATTGTAGACTTTACCTTGTGAGTCCGGTGATGAGCTTGGGGAAAGAGGTCGAGACGAGGTTAATATGGGGCTTCGGCTTCTTGTGCGGCTACGGTGACGCTCGCGGATTTCACGAAGGCGTTTTTCATATTTTTTGATTTTCTTCAATATTTTCCGATCGGACGGTATAATTGATAAACTTCGATGAAGTGAACCTTCACAAATCTTTTTAAATAAAACGTTATTGTGCTTTTTATTAAGTGGTGGAGAGATCAAGATTTTCCGTGTTCTTGTATTCTGGAAGTGGATGTCAACAAGGAGCTTGGAGGCGTCAGTTAATGCTGTACTCTATCTATTTGCTCTTGAAGCATATTTTTTGTCATAGCCTCTCCGATAATGCCTGTGGCTAGCCCCAGTTGGTGTTGCATCAAAACGATGGCCTTGTCCCTCGTCAGAGCATTATCTGTTAAGACAGCTTATATTTCTTCGTTAAGGGTGGGGGCTTCCAGTAGCTGACAATTTTTCTGGTAATTTATAGCCTTTTCAGTATTGCCTTTTGGTTTGCTTGTTGTGGTGTAAGATGGCTTAGCTAGATTTGCTTTTGGTGTTGACTTTTTTATTTGGGCTGAAGACTTCTTCAGTTCTAGGCTATTTTTAATTTTTGATGCCAGGTTATCACGTTTTACTTTTTCAGTAATGTTCAAAAAGTTTTACGAGACCTACGATGCCGGCGAACGCGCGAAAGAAAAGTGACATTTGCTACCCGGAGTGCCACAGACAAGAAATTTTTTTTTTTTTTTTTTTAAATCTAAAACCGCGATGCCAATGAATACCGAATAGAAAGACTACACTGTTAACAATTATATTTCAGATCAACATGAAATAAAAATAAATATATTTTTGCTTACTGTTAACTCGCTGCTGTGACGGGGAAGTCCGTTTTATTTGTATTGAGTCTTGATAAGTACAAAATATATCTATAAGTATCTACTATAATGCGGTATACCAGCTACGCGGCGGTAGTTATAGTTTTATTTTTTTTCATTTATTTACCATATTAAGAATCTTACAATCATTTTACATAAATCAATGCATACAAAAAACCACAGAAGTTTATACGCTTATGCAATCGATTTTAAACTTAAATATTTGCTTAATTTATTACAAAATGAAAACAGTCATTTATACGTAGTATTATTTTTACACAATAATATATATTGAATATAATGGATAGGTAACTAATACATTATGGAATCACAATAAACCAAAAAAATATTCTTTCAATTTTAACTTAATGTTGTTGTGTGTGATACTGTTAATTAAATCAGGTGACATGGCATTTATTAAAGTCGGAAGGAGGTAGTTACACGTTCTTGCGCCGTACGTATTGTTGGCGCACGGCTTATGAAGCAGGTTACTAGCCACACCGCGAGTATAGTACTAGCCATTATCTAGTAATCATTACTAATCGATATGTTTTTCTCTATAAATTTATTTTAATGAATTTCAGATCAATTCTCAGACTCAGATTGAGTCCATTGGGACTCAAATTGTAAGCGTACTACTAGTATGAAAATTCTGTTATCAACATTACACATCGTCGCTTAGCAAACAACTTAAGTAACAAAAATCCGTTTTTACTCTTATATTTCACTGGCGACCACTACAGTAAAACTGTGAACGTTTTATAATGCAGTGTTTTTAAATTTCTACATTTACTACAGTATACTGCCAATATCTCGAATAATTGAACTGAATTCTTCACCTTTTACTTTGTCATGTCAAAGTAGACTTTGAGCAGTTAATAACTATGTAATACTAAAGCCCCTACTTAGACTAGACTCGTGCCTCTCGATGGTTACGTACTTGTATATGATCGGTGAATAAACGTTTCTAATGAAAGTCAATATAGTAATTGAAATCTAAAAGGGCACTTGATTGAGCATCAACTGAACAAGCGGCACTAGTGAAGTCTCGTAAATATCATGGACCGGCTAGTGCCTACGATATCGTCTATGTCATGATTAGTATTTCGAATAGCTTATATTAGCGTGGCGTATATCTTTATAAATTATAACTTATGTGTCATTCTGATGTATAAGCTATATGTATATTGTAAAGTGACATTAAATTCCACTCAGTTATTGTACGATGTACACTTGAGTATGAATATGATGGGGTTGAGTTTGGTCGGTGTGCAGAGAAAGATCACCATAAGTTAAACTGACGTATATTGTCAAATGATAATAGTAATAAAAGTTATAAAAGTAAAGAGTAAAGTTAATTGGCTAATGCTTCCTCTGTGGCTGTTAATCGCACGCTACACTTAATTATTACACAAAAGGAATATTAATAAAGTTAAGCATTACAACTCAAGGTTGCAAACGCAGCTAAAATTATATGACACAGTAAAATATTGCTCAGTACTTAAAAGGTAACATTGCACAGTAAAATATTGCTCAGCATGTAAGCAAGATGATATGTACAGTATGAGACTGTACAGTTATTTTTTCGTGAAAGAGTAACAATCATCCATCCATACAAAATTTAATATTAGTATGGATTATATTGAGTGTGCCAGAGTGTTTCATGCACTCGAGTGCTATATCTAGAGTAGTGATGCAACGGAAGTGTCTTAGCGGAACCAGAAACGGAAACAGATGTCAAAAGTAAATTTTAGCAGAAACGGAAACGGAAACGGATACACAATCGGAAGTGTAAATAATATGAAAAATAATACAAATTTACAAATAAAATTCTTTATTAAGTATCAAATACTATCACAAAATCTAGAATAGAAATAGATATATAAGAAATGAAACTGAACATTTTATTAATATTCAAAATTTTGTAGTGGCAAGTTGTGTTTTATAAAAATAATCCGTCATAAATAAAAGCCGTCAGCTGTAAGCTTCCGTCTAAGTCTCCGTTATAAAAGTTGCGGAAACAGAAGCGGAAACGGATGTTGAAAAGTGCTTCGCACTTGCGGAACTTCCGCGCTTGCGGAATTTCCGCACTTGCGGAAACAGATATCCGTTGCATCACTAATCTAGAGCTCTGTATCTATAAACAATGCAATTTTATGATACCTATATTGAGATCTCATTTCGCCTTTTGTAACGTATAAATAAGCTCTACAAATTCTTTTATATGAAAACACTAAAAACACTCATCATACGAATTTATACATATACATTAATAATATCTAAATCCATTGTATTAATGTAATACTTTTTTATATATGTACCTTCTATGTAGACAGAATACGGACTAAGTCAATGCATCCACGCAAATTGGATTAAATTTACTCTAATGCAGCTCTCGTCTCCCCGATTCGGTATTCTTACGCATGTCTTAAGTAGATCAATCCGCGTCTCGGCCCCATTCCGGGAATGTACCACGCCATTATTTATTGACTTTACTTAATCTTTAGCCACCCCTACTTATAGAGCAACTGTAAAAGTTAAAAGTCCATTGGTCGTTATTCGTCCTTAATATCCTTTGTAATAAAGTGAGAGGTTCACAAAATTACAGTCTTAAAGTCTTATTTAATATTTTCATCATAAGGTTGCGAATTTAATTCTTACATTTAACTTAATAACTTATTTTTGCATTTCATTTTAATACTAAAGTGAAATTGTTTGATTGCTCTTGAATCTCACACTTTGTTTATTTATATTGAAAAAATAACAATCTCAAAAATAGCTCCACGAACAATATACAATTTTCTAAGATAAAATTGCGTCAGAATATTGTACGTTGTTCGCTTAAACTTTCTAAAAACATTTTTGTTTTCCGTTCATATTTGTGTTATTAATTTAATATTTGTTTAAGGCTAAATAAGATAACTTATTTATATATATATATATATATATATATATATATATATATTATATATATATATATATATATATATCGCACTAATAATACAACAGTGTATCAACTCAAAATGTCGCACTTGACATAATACTATGAACACACGCAAAATTTGATTCCTCATGCGTGATCAAGACCGTCGTTCGATTAGTGCAAAAACAGAATAAGGATAAATTTAAAAACTTAAGTGACAGTTATTCAATTTGCAACTATTACATGAAGTGAGTAATAAGTTTTTTGTTGATTCTGAAAAATGTTCGATTTTGAGTTGATACACTATATTGTATTATGCGATATATATATATATATATATATATATATATATATATATATATATATATATATACATATATATATATATGTGTGTGTATAAGATTGATCTGAAATTGCTCTAATCGAATGAGAGGCACCCATAATTTTTTTTCTTTTTTCTCTATATATTAAATTTTTTTCTATATATATTTCTCTATATATCAGTGACGCCAGACCGGACCTCTTGTCAGTGGGCAAATTCAGAAGTACAGAGATAAAGACAAGCTTTTGTAATGAGCAGTTTATCTATATTAGTGCTTTAATAATGTTTATAATATAAAACGAAATAATAATTGTCTGTTACAAATAATAAATTACAATCCTTATTAATACAGTTAAGCCTAACTTAGTTAATCAACGTTTTGTTATCTTTCTAGCTGAATCAAAAATGGAACGATTTAATAACGTGGATTAATTAAACTAGTCTTAATAAGGTCCAAAGATTAAGATTTCAAATTTATAAAACAGAAGAATCTGTTTAGTATTAATAAGCTTTAAGATCCAAGCGTTATCTGAGGCTGTGCAGCTCTCCACGGCAGGAATGTCGCAATAAAAAGGTCTAGCGAACTGTTATTACTTCAATTCGACCTTATCAGAGCACTGTGCAGCGCTATTCTCTATTAAGAGAGCACTAGAGACGCCACTCATCAATCGCAGGTTTCACGTTATATGGAAAGGACCATCAGAATTATTAAAATTTTATATTTTTCTAAGATATTTGTCCGGTAGAATTAACAAAAAAATATCTGATTGTCTCTGGTGCATCATTGTAGTGATATTAATACATTTATTTCTAATGCACATTACAATTTAAAATATAGTTACATTTATTTTCACGGGAAGGAGGAGGTCACCTACCGATTGACTCAAATACTCGCCGGGCACGGCTGCTTCGGTGAGTATCTGTGTCGAATAGGACGGGAGGGATCGACACATTGCCACCACTGCGCATCCGACCTCGACTCGGCCCAGCACACGCTGGCGGTGTGCCCCGCGTGGGCTTCCGAGCGCCGAGTCTTGGTCGCACAGATCGGGCGAGATCTGTCTCCGCTGGCATTGATTGCGGCAATGCTGGCGGACGAGGGAGGTTGGAGAGCTGTGGCCTCCTTCTGTGAAGCAGTGATGCTCCAGAAGGAGGCCGCCAAGCGGGGAGGGGAGATGGCCGATCCCGCTTGAAGAAGGCGGCGCCGGGCTCGGTAGCACAGCTGCGGCGCCGCCGCGGGTCGCCGGCGGGCGCGACTCCATCGCGCCCGCGGCTACGGCGACCTGGGATGGACCACGCCCCTTCCGTGGCCGGGGGCGTCGTCGGTGGAGGAGACCGGGGGAAGTTGTCTAGCCTCCCCCGAGGAAGGCCATGGCCAAGGCCTCCCTACATGCCTGAGGAAGGCCATGCATGGGGAGGAGAGCCCCACATAACCGCCGGCTCGCCACAGCCGGGGTATGCAACTTAATGCATTTTACTCAGGGGGAACAAAAAAAAAGTTACATTTATTTTACATACGAGTACATTATATAAACTTTAAAAACCATTATTTATAACAAGACTTAAAGCTAAGCTTATCTATTTACAATAAACCTACCTAGTAAGTTACTTATGTATAATAATAAAATTAGTTTATAAATTTGGTTTATATAAATATTCTATATTTAATCGCGAATGTGCGCGGCTGTTTCGAGCCTAGTGCGCGAACATGCATCATCTATATAGTTATTAACAGATTCGATTGTGCCTAATATTAAAACTATATGCGTGTAATTATATATGTGAATTGCAATATCGACAAAAGCAGCGTCTGATAAGTTGAAATTAAATTTTAATCGAAACATTTTCCCAAATCTTTATTACAGTCGCGCCATTTAGATTTTCGCAATTTACATTACATATTTTCAAAAAATCGTCTACTTCGTTGCACATGCAAGTCAATATTGCGCGTATGCGCATTAAAATTGCCAATGTCAGATGTGTGACTATTTGTAATAGCGGCTATGATAACACGGTCGTAGTTTCCCTGATTTACATAAGACAAGCCTTGTTTTATCTTTATTAATAAAGTACATATTTATTCTAAACGCGGATCATCTTGTTTTTGTGTGGGTTTTGTTGTTTGCATTATGGTAGCTAGACCACCGCGAAGATATATAGCGTTTGTGTGTGTTTCTTATAGTTAACACAACAGTTGCCAAGCAAAAAGACCAAACACAAATATTAAGCTTATTCTAGATTATGCTGACGTGTATTTGGCTGACACTAGTCAATATCTTTTGCGTTAATTTGATTATTTTGTAATAAATCCGTATTATTTATTATACCAAGCACATACTTGGACTATAACATTAGATGTACTTTAACATCTTGGTTACTACTTAAAAAAATTACAATATAATTTTTTCGTTAATATCTTGCAAAATGAGAGCACGTATAAAAACTAAATAACTAAAATAGAATAAGAACAAAGTAGCAAAAAATAATATTTATAATAATGATGTTTATTTTACTAATTTAAAACTTGTGTACATATGTTCATGTACAAAAGCGGACTTGATACCTTAGGCATTCATCATTAAGCATC
Source organism: Scirpophaga incertulas (assembly GCA_036419045.1). NCBI lineage: Eukaryota > Metazoa > Arthropoda > Insecta > Lepidoptera > Crambidae > Scirpophaga > Scirpophaga incertulas. Next base: position 20,174,906 of record CM071638.1, on the reverse strand, counting down.
ATTAGGCAGATACAAAGAGGGAGAAGTACAGAAATACATTAAAAACAGATGTTAATACTTGCACATAAAAGGTATATAGAATAAATCAAAAATACTATTACATAAATAAATGTATATAATATACATACTACTGCATAATAGCCTAATATTTAATTTTAATTATATTTGACTTTGTTGCAACATCAAAAATCTATTTAATAATTTCACTTGTTCGTAGCAATTGTTGCTAAAAGGTATTGTACGGTCGCTGCACATTCTTTTGTTGCATTTTTTACAAGATCTCTTTGTCTTGCACTTACTATCTTCATAACGAAACGTATATGGCCTTGGTAGAGATGCTAGGTATATCGTATTCTTTGTTTTCATCTAAGACGAGATTTTTATAGCCTTTATAAAACTTAGTATAACTTAATCTGTAGTGTATTAGAGGCATTACAAAAACTTTTGCCTATTTCATCTATACTTTTGTAATATTATTTTATATATCTTTAATTTTCTTTATTAACTTTAACATTCATAACTTGATGTTCAGAAATCCATAAAATATTATCAGAGGCCATCTTTTAGTTTCATGTAACACTAATGTGTTAAAATGACGTGAGGTTCGTGTCTCGCTAGGTACTAGGTGAAGACAGATATCTTTCTTGAGCAAGGGAGTGTTGCCAGTCACCATAGCTTCCAGTAACACGGGAGACAAAGAAAATAATATAAAGTAACTTTATCTCCACAAAGTTTAATTTTGAATAAAGAAAATCTGATTTTCTGCTGATACTGCTAGTGCAGAAAACTCTCAGGCAACTTTCAATTCGGTTTGGTGCAGCACTCAGAAATATGAATTTGTTGCTGTCACTATTATTATTTGGAACACTGTTTGAATTGTCAAACTTAACTATATTACACTGTAAAAGATACATGTAAGTAGCAAACGGTAACCGTGAGCTGTCCCGCGCGCCAGTATATCAGAGACTAGTGGGTCGCAGAAAGAATTGTGCTAACAATGCACTTAGCTTACTGTGTCCCTACAAATAAAATAACACAAACAGTAGTTTCGCAACTCTCAACGGGATACTAGTTATTTGCTAGTATTCACTAACTGAAAGCTATAGCAGCGTTTAACTTGAGCCCTTCGGGAGCCCCTACAGTTTTACGGCCGAACTTGTGAGCAATTCGTACGCATCGTCACGGCTTATCGCGTTTGTTCTGCAGCTGTTTTTGTTATTAATAACTATGATAAATTATTGGTATTTATGGGTTATTGATAGCATGAGAATGGACGTTACAGATACGTTTTAATAGTTGACAAAGTAGGTATTAAAAAACTACCATTAAACCAACATAAATGCGGTATAAGCCATTACTACATGCTATAGATAGCAATGCGAGTTTTATTGTAATAAGTACTGTACACTTTTTGTCACTTCGCAATGTCTAATATGATTAATGATTAACATATAATCTATTTGTTTGTGACCTATGTGTCATTATTTAAGTCAAAAGGCACATGAAGTTTGATTTTGTGGCAGGGTGCTGAGCGCTACTGACGTTCTATTTTTCCAACGGAGAAAAGTAGAGAATCCTTATCAGGTGCCGGCACTCCTGGTGGTGATTCACTTATTGCTTACCTCCGAGATAAGTCTCAATTGATTATGTTGGAGTTTCTGACTGAACATTATCTGTGCCTAGGTAATAGTGACCCTGAATGTGAATGTGTGAATGTGAGCCTATCATGATGGCGAGGTCTCACGAGGTCAGCGTTACAGCACTCCTAGTATTTCACATTTACCGTATTTATCTTTAAGAACGAATTGTTTACAGTGATAAGAAAAAACTTAAGAAAAGACAGCAGATAAAAATCTATTACGAATAAACTTACTATAGCCATAGTGCCAGATATCGCTATTATAGCGTACATACTTAATATTAAAAAAAAACAGTAATTTCTATCAGTGTATACAATAATACACATAGTATATTTAACTTCTTTCTCTTTCCCTGTGCCCAATTTTACTTAACTTATCATCATTCACACAGTCTACCGTCCATTCTTCGTTCTTCATAATGTTGATTTGATTTTTTACATTCTTGATATCATATCACCGAAATGTTGTCTAATTTCCTAGATTCTATTTCACGATCATGTATTTTAAAGTTAAACTCAATGCCACTAAAGGTACTGTCTATAAAAACTTGTAACATTAACTTGGGAGCGGTAGTAATCTGTTCTGAAATTGATTTTTGTTATTACTTCATAAAAGTTACATCGTCGGAAATTTAAAGTAAATTGCTCATAGCTGGCACGAAACACCTGCTTCGAACGAAAATATAATTTGATAGCTACACAATGAAACTTGTAACTTCGTGTTTGGAACGTTAAATTGGCATTGAAGTCATTTCTTAGAACTCTATCAAGGTTGCTTTGGTCCCAACTCTTAAAATTTGCAATCTCTTCAGCGGCTTGATGCACTAGTATTATGCTCAAAGTCAAGCATATCAATTCACCTGACGTTAAGGAGATTTAGGAAGTCATAATGCCAAGTCAGCTAGTACATAAAACAACGTGTATCATGACCATAATTCAATGACAGTTTCGCACGTGCTAGGAAATGATCCATGATCCATCCATGGTCAACTATCCATACTAATACGAGTATTATAAATGGGAAAGTGTATCTGTCTGTTTGTCCGTCTTTCACGGCAAAACGGAGCGACGAATTGACGTGATTTACGTGGAGATAGTTGAAGGGATGGAGAGTAACATAGGCTACTTTCTATCCTGGAAAAATTGACAGATCCCACGGGATGCGCAATAAAGGCTTCGCTCAAAAACTACTGCACAGATTTTCATGCGGTTTTCATCAATAGATAGAGTGATTCTTGAGCAAGGTTTTGCGGTATTTTTATCTCGGAAAAACGGATAGTCCCACGGGAAGCGCGATAAAACCTTTGCATCATAAGCCGACTTCCGCGCATATGTAGCCGTGGGCAAAAGCTAACCCTTAACCCTCTATAGACCCAATCCCGAAATCCACGCGGGCGACGCCGCGGGCAGAAAGCTAGTATAATAGAATTATAATAATAGGCAGACTCACCAACAAGCTGTCTACATTTTAACGGGAAATACACTAAACTGTACACGTCCGCCGGGCCTGTAGGTGTAAATTACACCACTACTGTCAAAATTTAATTATATACGAAGAAATACGACTCCTTTGTCATAACAACACCATTGTTTTAAAGTTAACACCATAATGATAATGTCATAAGAGGCATTTTATGCTTCTTTGCAATTTATTGTCATTCATGGTCCTATCGTTTATATAATGGAAAGGACACTCCATTTGGCGCATGTAATTAATATGACGACAAACGTGTTCGTCACTCGCCCCCCTCCAATATTAATGGGGGTGTAATGTTTAAGAGTTTTATCTTAGCTTCGTATACGCCCAATCATGTCGCGGAGGGAAAATATTGTAAAGGCATTAATAAAACTATTGTTTAAGTGGTTTCTGGAGAATAATACAGTATATATTTTTTTTCACAACACAAAAGTAATATAATTTGCAGAAATATCACCTTCATATGATACATATTACCCATTTACTCCAAGAAATATACATATACCACACACCTTATATTCATAAGTGATATTAAAAAATAAAACATATTGCCTCCTTAATCATGCATAGTTAATAAAAATATAATACAAATTGCGTTTCAAATATGCATACCTAATTAAAGACATATATACATACACTAGCTCTGCAATTATATTTATAGGTAAAATAGAAAAATAATACATATTGCCTACATAAGTATGCATAATTAATGAAAGATATATATATACCCACATACACTTTATTTATATTTTATAACATTTTAGAACATTTTTAGAAGATTTCATACTTTTTATTGTATTCTCAATAGTCCACTCACCGACTATTTAAGTTCTCATTTTTAATACTTATGCGCTTTTCACCAGTACCACTGTTACTAATCTGAAACCATTGACATATATTCTACCGATAGACAAGAACACTAAAGGAAAAAGTGTGTACTCAAATACTGGTGAATGTTAGAACTATAATTAAGGTTTACTATTTAATCACTGTTTTAATTATGTTTATTGTCGGCCTATGAGCGATGCACACTGCGCGAATGGCGACGACTCACTGAGCGAAGTGCAGAGTGTACCCTGCACTTCACTTGAACGTAGTGAGTGTTCGGGCGGGCGAATCTAGTACATAGTACATATATATCGATATCTGAAACCGACTTTTACACAACCCCTTCATCTTCTCCATACTTTACTTGATGATATTAAAATAATTACCGGAAATATATCAGAAGTTATATTTATGTAATGTTGCTACTTAAATGATCTGCAATATACATTTTTTATGTTAAGATATATTTGAGATGTTATAACTTAGATACAATATTTGAGATAAAAATAGACATTCAATTGCGTCAAGATAGCGCAAGAAAAGTTAAATAATCATATAAACCAAAACAACGCTAATATTACATTTTTTTCGACAGGTTTTCGTGTCTGGAGAGTTCTATTTATACCAACTTAATGGTTGTTTAATGATATGTTGCAAAGTAAGATTGATGTTTGAAATCGAATAACAACTTAGTTTGACCGAAACTGAAATAATGCGATTATTTATACACCTAAAAAAATAACTTTTTTCCAACTAAAGTCATCACAAACATTTATTTTAAACTAGCTGTGCCCGCGACTCTACCCGCGTGGAATAGTTATTTTGAGCATCATATTTATTTTTGCAAACAACCACCTCAGCTGTTACCCACGACTTTGTCCGCGGCAATTTAGTTTTAAGTTTTTAAAAGAACATAATTATTTTAAAGTACTTCTGCGTAAATTATATTTTTAGTTTTATTTTCTTGTGGCAGAAGAACATATTAGTTTTCTCCGCAACCCGATCTTGAAAAACGCGACATATCCAAATTTGATTACCATAAAAACTATTCCAGTGAGTTAACCTTAAAAGATAGACATATACTGTCGCGGACATTTTTAAATCATTTCAAGGGAGATAATTCTTACATACCGTCTGATTATTAATTCACTGGAGTAAACTGACAGATGCTAATGTCACATTGTAAAATTATGCTGCCATATTTATCGTACTAGTGAGGTGACCTGCAAATATAATTGGATAAATTGAATAAATCGATAAGGACTTCACCCTTCGTTGTTATTCATATCACTCACACAAAGTCAGTAACAACGTTTATTAAAAAAAAGTACTCAATTAATTATAATATAGGTACATGAATTCTATCAGATACAAAAAATGAAATTCACTCACTTGCTAGCGTTCCTGAACTATGCGTTCAGTTAATCAGTAAATCAATTTTTTGAGCTGTAATTATTCGAACATTTGGAAGTACTTTAATTATTGCAATCTTTTTAAAAGAAAAATACAGATTTAACCACTGTGTAATAGTAGTTATTGTATTTCATTTTAGACAAAACATAATTCTGTAAATTATTTATCGTTGTAATGGATATAACCACGACAATTTTACGTCAAGTTTTTTTTTTATTTATTGCTGGTTATTACTGGTTACTGGTACAAGAACATCAGCCAAATTACGTCATCAATCACTTGATCCCGTTCTAAAATAAAAATCACACTGACTCGTTCTAAAACCATTATTTATCACTTTCTCATAGCACTTTCTCTGTCAAATTTCCGAGTGAAATTTTATATGAGTTTTGGAACGGAACCCTAAAGCCCGCTCTTCATTCTCTAAAACTTCTTTCGAATTGCCGGTTTAAAATAACGTTAAAAATCGTTAAAAATCTATCCATTGAATATTTTTGTTTCATTTCATATATATAATTCGAGTAATTACGCCATTTCAAAGTTATAACCTATCTGCCCTAAAGGTACCATGCTAATATTATTACATCGATTAAACAAAATTGGATTAAGATTTCTTAATAAAGTAAATAAAATGAGTAATGTGATTTGAGGACGGAATGAAATTGAATGAATGAGTTTGATTTCAATATTCTAGTCACAACACTATTTTCTGTTCATCATAAAGTGGTAACACCGTAAACGTCAGTTTACTCCAGTGAATTAATGATTAGATTTTACATATTTTTTGGTATCTTGAAACGTTTTCGCAGCGCACTCATCGAAAGCTCTCAAAGATGAATAATTTTTTCCCGTATTTTCTACATTTTCCATTATTTCTTCGCTCCTATTAGTCGCAGCGTGATATTAGGTAGCCTTCCTCGATAAATGGTCTTTTCAATAAAAAAAGATTTTTTTAATTCGAACCAGGAGTTTCTGAGATTAGCGCGTTCAAACAAACAAACAAACTCTTCAGCTTTATAATATTAGTATAGATAATATGCAAAGTATTATGATATCCTATTGCCTATTCATAGAAAAGCCTCGTACAGCTAATACGAAATAAGTTGTTTTCCATTCTCTTATATTACAGAGTCGAAATAACATTTTACGGTGTGTATCCATCAAAAGTAAAGATTTTGTACAAAAACATTGGCGTTGATGAATCTATATTATTTTCCTTATATAGGTTTATTATTTAAAAAAAATATGGTAACCTAATACAGATTTTTATCGTCAAGACAAGAAAAGTAGTTTGCTTGATTATTATTCCACAAGTCAATTTAACAAACAACTCCTTGTTATGACAATGATACTGCGCCGCTAATCTCTCATCCCGAGACAATCGTTCCCCATTATTTCACAAGGTCCAAGCCTTCCTGAGGGTAATTAGCTTATTCGGTGTCATTAAATCGAAATGATCTTATCTTTCCTCTGCTCATTAGATATTTAGTCAAGGATAGGCTTCCCGAGCTGAGATATTTTGATAACGAGTGTAATGCAATATGTACTCAAAAGAATATGAATATTAGCACAAAATAAATAGCCTTTTCCCAAAGGAGCTTGAATCTTCTTGTGTAAGAGGCCGGTATAGTAATGATCACAATTTGCAAGTTTTACGAATAATAAAGGGGCAGGTACAAAAACTTTATACAAATAAATTCGTCAGTGCAACGTATCGATGTGATCCATGTTGATGATTTAAACGTTTCTTTCAAAAACTCTATCACTAGTAATCTTTTACGTGATGGATTATTACTATTAAGATAAATCGAACTTCTATGCCAAACGTTAAACATACATATATGTCAATAAAATAGCTTATGTCAACTAATAAAACAAGCAGTGATTTTATAAAATAGTTTTTATAAATTTACCTTTTTTTACTTTATCTTAAAATCTCGTAAAATGAAATAAAAAAATACATATACACGTCAGTTATAACTAACTCTCGTGTGGCAGAAAAATCAATTATATTTATTTGTAGAGATAATGCATATTGCACTTAATTAATAATATATACTTTATTGCCATAATTAGTTACAACAGAGTAAAAAAAAATGTGGTTCACAAAGGTGGACTTATCTCTATTAGAGATTTCTTCCAGCCAACCTGTGAGTGTCTACGGAATGTTACTTATAGAGTAACGTCAAAGCAACCAAAACTGTTATTCATAATACATACATATATATACCATGAATATACATACAATACAATAAATAAACATATATATATATATATATATATACATACACATATATACATACATGTAATGCTATAAATAAATATATACGTAAGATGATAATGACAATGTGACATTTATGACGAGTTGCCAACTAGCGCCTGAAAATGTTGCTTCAGGCTACGTTTAAATGCATGAACGGACTGGCTCTGTTGAACTATAGAAGGCAGATGGTTCCACATTTGGGCAGCACGAAAGCTAAATGAGTTGAGCAGGAAGTTTGTGTTGCACTTAGGCAATTCAAGTGTATCCGAATAGCATGGGCGTTGAGAACGTGAGGAGGGAGGCAGCATATAAAACCGAGATCGAAGGTATTGTGGGGAATTAGGGTATTTTAGGATTTTAAATAATGTGGTCAAAATGTGGATATTACGACGCTCCCGGACCAGAGGCCATTTCAGCTTGTCGCGATAGTGAGAAATATGATCATATTTACGTAGCCCAAAAATAAATCTGATGGCCAAATTTTGCAGTCGCTCCAGCTTGTCAAGTAATTCTTCGTTTAAATCTAAAAAACAAACATCAGCATAGTCTAAAATAGGAAGCAGAAGAGCTTGCGCAAGCATAATTTTAGTGGGAAAGGGTAAAAAGTATTGGAGTCGCTTGAGAGAATGAATTGTGAAGTGCATACGCTTATTACATTTCTAGATCAATTCGAAATTTAAACAAATTTATTCAATGTACTGTCAAAGATAAACCATCGTTTCGTTACCATGGTATAAATAAATTGTAACAATGTAGGGGGCGTATAAATGAGATTGCATGATAATTCCGACGTTCATGGCCTATCTAGACTTCGCGGGCTATAAATTAAACTTAATTGAACACAGGTGACATCATCCGCAACGCGATATACCTTTGTTTGTTCCGTGGTAATGTTATGTATTTAAAGGTGGGAAAATTAATATATTTTATCCTATATCAATACATAGTATAAAACAAAGTCGCTTTCGCTGTATGTCCGTATGTATGCTTAGATCTTTAAAACTACGCAACGGATTTTGACGCGGTTTTTTTTAATAGATAGAGTGATTCTTAAGGAAGGTTTGTATGTATAATAAATGCATAATATAGTAGAGAAACACTGATAAATTTAAAGGTTTCTAATGTGATGTCGTAAATAAGCACGTTTTTTTGCGCTTATATTGCAAACGCTGGCTGAACCCTACGAGATAGACCAAAATAATGTACTACAGTATTGTACAACTTACAAAAATCCACAAAAAAGACCACGATGGTATATGTCTATCTCTTAGGGATAACCCACCATAACCATTTTTTCACTGCACCCGTGCGAAGCCGGGGCGGGTCGCTAGTTGTATATATAACAGTTATCTGTCAATATTTATGAATATTGCTTTCTTCCAAAGATGATAATGCTTTGTCCTGCGCTGCAAACATCCAACACCTTCTCACGATTTTCATGAAATTGTCGGTCCCTATTGTGAGAACCCACTGATATAATGCTGTTTTCCGGCGTTATGCTTGCCTGGAGGACTTTTCCGCGCTAACGACCATCCGTCTGACGAGGAATGTGCCTTGCCCACTACCACTTAAAGTTCGCAATTCTTTGGGATACATCGGTGGCCCTGTTTCTTTTGCGGGTGTCATAATTTCTGATTCGATCACGCAGAGAAACTCGGAGTATAACTATTGCAAGTGATATAAGAACTATCTCCTAACTATATAAATATATGAACTGGGTGTAACTTTTTAAAATCTGTGTCAATTAACAATTTCAACTGCATTCTTCACCTTTTACTTCGTTCAGCTGAACAACATTATTATAATTTATAATTTAAATGTCTAAATTGGATGTCATCAGCTGTCAATTCTTTACAGTTCCTAATATTTAAAAGGTTAAGGGCCTCTTTCACCATCTCCAAGTAAAGTGTCGAGTAGGCTAATTGACAGTTAAAGTAGCCAGTAAGTTAGATTGTCAATTTCACGACTTTCGGGTAGCGTTAATTATAGAATTAACTGACGAGTAACTTACTTGCCACATCATCTGCCAATTAACGCGTTTACTTGACGGTTAAAATAACACCACGCGTATATTTATTTACGTACATCCTAAATTAGTTATTAAAAATGGACTTATATGATTTAATTGATCATGAACTAGACGAAATTGAAAATTCTTCAATGCAGCTGATGCCGAGAATTCGTGTATTTAAATTCCGCCTTGATTATTTCACCGACCCGAATGAAACTGATTTCTTTGCTAGGTTTCGCCTGTCGAAATTTGCAGTAATAAAAACAAAATAATAACTAAAACACAAAGGTGAGTTATGTATGACTTTTTTTATTCTATACTGATTTACCAAATTTCCTTTCTAGTGAAATTAAAGGTAACCTATAAATCAATGTCAAAGAATAGTACATAATGTTATCCCTTCTAAAATAAAACAATGTTATATAAAATATCCTCATAAAAAATAAGTTAAATTTTTTTTTTTTTTTAAATAAACTAACCAAACATCACACGTGCAAATCGTATTATAAATTGACGTTTGAATGACATATGAAATCTGACATTTTGACATATTATTGAACGATTTTTAACGAATGTTTCGTTCGTCATTCACTTAATCAGTGATTTGTTACTTGAAGGTTTGTTTTCGTTTGTGAAATTGAGAGAAGTTACTTGGAACATTTACTTGCCAGTAAGCGTTAACTGGGAAGTAACTAGTCGCCACTTTACTTGGAGATGGTGAACGAGGCTCTTAGAGTACCTAATGCAAGCTTACAACATAATTCCCTCTTTCGAAACATTAGATTTCGAGTCTTTATTTTTTAAAATTTATACATTGTGAAATCCGCAGAAGAACCAGAATCACTTTGGGCTCTAAACTTCCTCGAGTGGCAAGCATATGCCGGATACCACAGCGTTGGTAAGCCTCCCACAAAATCTGCATGCTATTTGGTAAAGATCTCAGGAAGGCACTAGACGCCAGCAGCGTAGTACCGATTGGTGTGAAGATCTTTGGGGGAGACTTATGTCCAAGGGGATTCTATTGACTGAAATAATCATAATGATACTTTTTGTATATAAGTCATAGTAAAAATTCGATATATTTAGTTTATGTTTTGAATAGAGACTAAATATCACAAATGTTAATTTCATGTGATTTAAAGAGAAACAATCAATTGTTTCATCTATGCAAATACTATTCGAGCTATTATTCCCTTAATATTTATAAAAATATTTTGTATACAATCCGTAGGCGCGAAAAGCTGTCCGTTGTAAATTTATCCATACTGATTTAACCGAATATTTATTTCGCATGCTAAGTTACCATTCAATTACTGGGGATTAGAAAACGTTCTCGTTGAAACAACATGGGCAAATGGACATTTAATTTTAAACTGGGTCAAATAATAATATGGATGTGTGTACTGACAGCAACGTGTCAACCTTGACATTTACGCTACTTTATTTAACAGCCACTATTATGGGCAATATAAGAGCTGTCTCAAGACAAAGTCTGGCGCGTTGCTGTGTGTCATGATTTGATGAAATATATAAGTAACCTACATAGTTTACTCAATCTACTTATCTTTTTTATCTAATCTCTGAAGTAAAAATCAAAATCAAATCAAAATCAAAATAATATTTATTCAACATAGACCTTTACAGGCACTTATTGACGTCAACAAACAAAACAAAAAAAAAGCTTAAATAAAAAAAAAACCAAAAACCTTGTCCGTACGTACGAATAAGGAAAAAAAAAAGAAAAATTATATTGACTCGACACCTGTTCGGAAATTGGGAGAGCCTTCTCGAGAAGAACAGGCAAGAAACTCTGAAGGTCTATTTTTTATCTCCTCTTTTCAATGTTAATAATTATAATAATATAATATAAAAATACAATATAGTATAAGATACAATCATACCTAATACGATTACAGTCGTATGTATGTTTACATACACATATAAAATAATACAATATTATAAATAATGTTGTTACCAAACATGGCTCTATGAATAGTGTCCCTATTCCCAAATAGTGTGATCATTAAGATAGTCACTTACTTTATAATAACCTTTACTCATGAGTGTCTTTTTGATTGAAGAATGAAGCAATATACATATCTTGATTCAGAGATTTGATAAAAAAGACAAGGAAGAGTCTAGTGTATGTCATGATAAGCTAACTTTATGATGTTTAGTGATGCAGCCGATATTGAGCTTTATGTTTTAGCAAACAAAGATAATGGTTAACATTTTGAGCAATTTTCCAAGCTAACATTTTCGTATCAATTTCGCAAAAAACTCCTTTGATTATCTGAAATTGTATAGCTATCACAAGGTTTTTCCAGGAAGTATTCGAGGATTTTCATATAATATACGCATGTCTATCGGTGGGAAAAAAAATTACAACAATTTCGCAGAGTGTTTTGTTTTTTGTATTCCACAAACTGATTTGCCTTTTCATAAATTTTAAGGATTGGTTACTCTCATAAAAAAGGGTATTAAAAGGTCAACATTTCTCGAATGATAAAAAAACTTGGATTTAATTTTTATGACATATAAATTTATTGATTCTATATTAAACAAAAATTTATTGTTTCTGTGCTGAATATATTTATGTGAGATATGTTTATTGTACAACATAACTGTTTTTAAATACCATATACTTCTAAATATGTAAAAACTGATTTATATGTAATTTGTATTAGTTTATGACATTGAAAGCAGAAGAAAAAAAATAAACCTTCAAAGTTTCTGCTTGTTCTTTAAACGGCTCTCATTTTTTTCCTTATATACGAGTACGTATGCGTATGTAAGATTATACAGCTCTTAATTATTTGTATCTTTTCAATTTTATAATTTTTGACGTTAATTGACGATTTTGATTCTTAATAGCAGATGTTATAATTTTAAATTGTAAAAGTTCAATTTTATTTTATATTAAATATTATATTTCAAATCGTAAATTATTATAAGCTATAACGAGACATACTTTATCTAGCTGTTTTACAAGTGTTATAAGAAGGTAAAATGTAAGCACATCACATTACAAGGTAAAATATAAGTACAAGAGAAAGATTCAAAAAGGCGGATGACAATTTATAAAATTTTTCGTTTTAATATGCTTAAATGTGTTCAGAGACTCTTTACTCATAGGTATGCATCATTAATATTATATATATAAACATATATATATATATATATATATATATATATATTATATATATATATATATTATATATATATATATATATATATTATAACAACTGCTAAGTAATAATATATAAGAATAACAACCGACGAAAAAAGACATTAGAAGAACCAACGCAATTAAGTCATGGATATCTAATACAATTAATTTCGGCCAAAACAAAGGTATAATTACTTGCTAAGCGTAAATGAAACAGAACGAATTTAATCATCGGCCGTTTGGGAAACTTTGCCAACAAAGTAATTTTAATTTATAAATACATACCCCTGTATTGTGTAATTCGAATTTTATCTCGGTAACTTTCCATTTTCAACGTGCTAGCTCCAAAATCATATATGTGGAAAAATTTTAAAAGTGCTTTGGTAATTTGACAAACTTAGTGCCATCTAACGTCATTGATCAGAATTGATCACGAATAAAACAGATCAAATTGTTTGATGGAAATTATTGCTGATCAAGCAGAAGTGACTATTTCCAAATAGCCCAAGAAACCTCGCTAGCACTAAGGCCCTTCTCCCATTACGATATTTGTAGAATACGATACTCGAGTAGAATACTAGTTGGATACTTGCTCGCTACCCGACGCTCGCATATTACGCTACTAAAAAATGACTATATTCCTCATTTGTGCAAACTCGTTTTTTGTGGACGGACGTTATGTCGAGCGACTATACGTACAAACAACTTTCCGCAGTTTGTTCCCATTCACCCCGCAAATCCTATTCACCCCGTTTTACGGTATGTGTACAAACAAAAAAAAACAACCTGTTATTTGAAATTTGTTCCCAATTTCTGCCCAATTCCTATCTATTGTATTTTTCCGCATGTATTCAGGTAATTTGTAATTATATAAGCACGCATGTTTTTCAACTTCTTGTACAAACTTAATATTTGTTTCTTGCTCCGCCGCCATCTTGTCGCAACGCGCGAGACGAGACGCACAAGCGACCAACACGGCGAGTCGCGCGATACTAGTGGCGGACGCGTAGGATACCGGTATCGTGGTGTGCGAGCCTGCCTTCAAATGTATGGGAGATACTTCGCGGTGACAAGTCTTCGAGACTTGCAAGATACTTGAATCGCCTGTGCGTATCGTAATGGGAGAAGGGCTTTATACCAAAGCACATTACGCAGAAATTACTGTAACATGAAAACAAACACGACAGAACGTTGCAGTATATTACGGACGTCAGTTTCGATTCAGATTCCGTAAAACCTTTGCGAGTACATTTAATAAATCCATTTACGTCGGGTAGATTGATTAAACTTGAAAATTCGAAGCGGGTTGAACCTGCTACTGACCGGCCCGCTCCCTCTGTAAAGTTTTGCCCAATATTCGAGCCAACGATTTATTTTCACGTGGTTCAGCTAGTCTTAATACATATTAAATATATATATTGTATATATGTATGTATATATATATATATATATATATAATATATATATATATATATATATATATATATATAATAACCATAATGGTTAAGCCGGCAACAACTGGCAGCGGCTACATTCTGCGCGCACCGAACTCTTACATTTATGTGTGTACTTTATCTATGTTGGCAGCACTGCGATCGACTTTAAAAAAAAATAATGTTTAGGAATCCGTAACCTCAAAGCCACCGCTAACTATTTAGTCAGCGGTGATTTCGAAATCGCATTCGTAATTCAAAAATAGGTCTCCTGGTTTTAGTAAACTAATTGTACGAGTTAAGTATTCAGGTACTTTAGTGCAATTAAAAGAAAATATACTTATACAAAATGCTTTGCAGCTGTGGCGGCTGTAATAATGTTAAATGGGTACGTTAGATATAAGATAGAAACTAGATGCTTCTCTAAGATCTACCTAATACTTTCAGAGTTAACCAGCTTTAAAATAAAACCGAACCGTTCTGAAATATCTTCTCTATTAATACAAAAGAAATACTAGTCAGCTGTTGTAAAGAGAAACATTATTATTGCAGCCAACAGACGCCCACTGCTTCCTATATACGTAACAACAGTGCAGTGCAAGGCATATATCTGCCACTCAAACAACTTTCCGCCTCAACGACCGTTAGATTTCATAATTACTTACTATCATTTTTGTAATATTTATTAAGTTATTTATCCTCAACTTCCTTCAAGCTCTTTAATTTTAAATATCCGGCCACAAATTTTAACGCTCTTAGTATTAAAATGCCTTTGTACGGTAATTTTTTAGGTTACAAAGTTTCATAGTTTCATAAAACGCATTGATATATTATTAATACTATCAACAAGTGCATATGGTATTCCTCTGTTTATCCCATAATATACAAGTACTATATACAAGTATTACACCTTCACTAAAGTAATTTTCTTTATCTCTAGTTATTTGACATTACATTGAGTACGACAAGTTAATAATAAAGCGAACTTGGGCCGTGAAAAATATAAACAGTGCTTTACAAGGCATTAATCCTTAATGGCTGTGTCCATGAGCATGGTAACATTCAATTAGTACCATCGTAAACGTGTCCGCAGCAAATGCGAAATTCTGTTTTAAAATTAGGACATAATTTTTACGATAGCGTCCGTCTGGCCGCACCATTTATCAGCGTCTAGTACGGACAGCAGCAACGTCCTTATTAAAACTTTTAACGTTTGCAGCTCCCCTTTTCTGTATTCATTAACTGGTCGTGGCGATAACATTTTCTTGTTAGGTTCGTTTAGAACACTTTGGGAAATTGGTTTCCGTTTATCAAGCAACGTTCGCCAACCTAAAAACTAACATATAGTAGCGGCGTACACAATTTACAGAGTTAATGTTCTTGTGACTGGAATCTAACACGTTTTTTTTAAATTTAACATAAAGACACGTTGCCCACTTTGTCCATAATCTTCTTCTCTTCTTGATAGAATTATCAATTCTATCTTTTGTCAATTCTTTTTTTAAAACTATTTCTGCAACATTATAGCAGTATCGTATTGCTGTATTCCATCTTATATCACGTTGGCAACGCACACTGTACCTCCGTAGTCGAGTGGATAGTACACCGGTTTCAAGGTGTCGCCATCTCTGAGGTCCCGGGTTTGAATCCCGGTGAAGGCAGATGTGATGAATGCGAGCATTTGTACCTGTGGTCATGGTTGTTAATATATATTTGTATGAAAAATATTTATATGAAGGCATATTGCTCTTACAATTAGACACTGAAAGCTAAGCTAAAGCTAAAGCTAAAGCTAAAGCTAAAGCTAAAGCTAAAGCTAAAGCTAAAGCTAAAGCTAAAGCTAAAGCTAAAGCTAAAGCTAAGACACTGAAGGCGGGCGAGGAAATTTATTAAAATGCTTACGTAAATTTAATAGTCATTTATTATAATAATAACAAATCACTATTCAAATCAAAATACAAATACAAATAATTTTATTCAAACAAAAAACATCAGTTTGATGATAACAGTGATTCCCACACTAGACATGAAATCTGTATCGTGGGTGTCATAACCAGCGCGAAATTACATTAAAAAGTTCACAGCTGAAGTGAGTACAAGACATGCCTTCTTTTACTAGGTAAATCTAATTCTTAAATAGAGCTATACACTTATGCTAAAAATATACACATATACATACCCGCACAAAACACAAGCATACACACATCTATACATATCATTGGAAAATATGAATCACATTTATTAAATTACTATTCAAATATCACAAAATCAGTGACACTCATTTGTATGTCTATCCGTTATCCCAAGTCCCATAACACAAGCCTTACAGAGCTTACGTTGGGGTAGGCTGATTGGTGAAAGTGTAAGGAAATAATTTTTATATTTAGATTATACACATTACAGATTGAATGTAAATCTTATAGGATCTACATAATAATATACAGGTTACAAAAACCAATTTGCTTATTTGTGACACTCTACGAGTATGTCCTTAATTTAATTTATTTTTAGTTGATTCGATTGCCGTAATGTTGAATCTACTGCAGCATTTTTATTTTTGAAAATATTTCCTAACGTATATTATAATTCGTTATCAAATACGGTCACAACTACGCCTATTGTTGATATTGTTTTAAATATGAATGTTGAACATGACATAATTACTTTTTAGTGGATAAATGCCATCAGACCCTTACGTTTCTCCATTAACGTGTTCATTTACATAGCTTATTCTAATTGAGTAGTAAATTACGTACAAAGCTATGCACACCGCAAATCCAGTAGAAATCCTCAAAGATTTGTTGATTTAATAAGGCAAACACGCCTGGCACTGGCAGGGCTGTTAATCTAATTTAATTATGTGCGTAATCAAATCATCCCTGATTAACGCGAAGGCATCATCCTCCCATTAACTTTACATCAGTAGCCCCAGTAAGAGTTGGAAAACTTTTGACCTATCTTATTTCATTATGAAAAACAAAATGACCACCACAATCGATTAAAATAAATTTACATTGTTATAACATATTACATTCTAAAGAACATAAAATCAACTTACAAAATATCATGCTACATATATTAAAGCCGTTTCAGAATCACTGAACAACGACAAAATCTTGAAGGCTGACTTCTTTAAAAATTTCAATAAACTTTCCCATTTGACTAATTCTATGGTGTATTTCAAACACGTCTTGGCTTGAGATTAATTATACAGAAGTTCCTATGGAAAGTTTTTAAATAATATCATTTGAAGTTTTTCTTATTTCTGTCAGTCTGTTTGTAATGTGATTGTTACATTTGCCGTTTTTATAGCATTGGACTATACATTACATCTTGTAGTTGTTGATATCCGGAAATACTACACTACAAATATCACTGTACTACGTATTAAATGATTGCACTACGTTCACGAATTCCTAGTGGCAGTGCCACAGTAATCGTTCGCGAGTTGTCTTAACAAACACATGGAAAATTGATCTTTGCGCACATACTGTACGGCAAGAATCTATTATATAATTTGATTTTCACGTTGTCAGTTGTACTTAGCGTAATTAAGTTATATATAATGATAATGGAAGTAGTGGTATTACAAACTGGCGTTATACGTTTTAATAATTTGGATGGAACCTTCTGTTAAATATTTTTCTTTTTATTTTATGACGATGTACCTCATGGTAAGTTTAGTGAGACATTGGTTAATAAAAACACATGAAATACAATAAAAATATACCAAATATTATTTAAGGACCTGGGTCAACAATATAGGTCGAGAAATTGCGAACCTTAAGTGACATTCCGCAGGGCACATTTTGCATAGTACGACGAAAGTTTCTCCTAGTAAGCATATGACGGACACCGCAGCGTTGATGAGCCACCCCCTAGATAGGCAGACGATTTAGTGAACTACAAGAAGGCACTGGACGCTAGCAGCGTAGAACCACTGTGGAAATCCTTGGAGGAGGCTTATGTCCAATAAGCATCTACCAGCTAAAACGACTTGGCAAAGATAATCTCGAGTGACAGAAGATGACCCTATACAAACTACAAATGTTGATGATGAAGCACGTAATTATGCATCAAACGCATTAATCGACATTATTATGTATGCATGCGAGCAAGCTGTACAGCGCAGTTATCGCTTCAGTGTGTTAAATATGTTTAACATTGGCATACACTTATTAAAAAAGAAATCATTAAAACATACATTTGAAAACAAAGAGAATTAGCTGTATTTAATAATAACCAAGTTATTAAAATGTCTAAAATTATCTAAACATCTTTAAACTTGGGCGAAATAAAGTAAATTAATTATTAACAGAGCGTCATTTGGTGAGACTTGTTCAGTTATCTGTTTTAATTACATGTCCGAGTTCGTTCTGGAATGTTCCTAATTAATTCAAATTAATAATCACTTTGGCCTTTATGCTTTAACATTTAATTGAGTTATGCTTTTCAGGACTGTAATGTTACCTACGTCACACTTGGCTTCAAGTCTTTATATTAAAATAATAACGTAAATCTGTATATATTGGAAATGTATATTATATGCGTTTTAAATGACAAAACGACCAACCTGCGGTTAAATGCATAGTTTTGTAAAACAAATCAAAATTCTAGGAAAATGCTAAGTGCATAGAGGCGCAGGCGCATTTGGTGTGGATTTCAGTGTCCAACAATAGATTTTTATTGTTTGATAACGTTTGAGTGACGAAAATAATACTAAGATGTATGTGGTAAATTTTAAGATTTTATATATATATATATACTAGCTGGCCCAACAGACGTTGTCCTGTCAAATGTCTCAAATGTCAAATGTCTCAAATGTCACGTTGTCTCACGTTGTCTCAAATGTTTTTAAATAAATAATTTAGCTGAAAAACAATATCTATATGACCGTATTGTGAATCTAAACCATTCTCAAGCCCCCTGGAATACACACAAAAAATTTCATCAAAATTGGTCCAGTCGTTTAGGAGGAGTTCAGTCACATACACACGCACACAAGAAATATATATATTAAGATATATATATATATATATATATATAATATATATATATATATATATATATATATATATATATATATATATATATATGTCTACTCCACGGACTCGTAGTCCGTGCTTTTTTTAAACTGTCCTCGGTCATATTATCTTATAATACTATTCCGTATTTATTCCATATTATCTTATAATACTATTTCCGTATTGCGCAGCACTTTCTTATCTAACAATAGTACTTTCTAAAATTTTAAGATTTAGAAACGTAATCATACTTTAGAACGTCAAATTTTTGAAGTAAGATTTTTTGTAGTAACGAATAATATTTATTTAACCAAATCAAGTGTATTTTGGTGGATGTTTTCAGAATAATTTAAGTACTTATTTCAAATAATTCAAGCAAGCGCAAATATCAAAATAATCAATCAACGTGATTCAAATTAAAGTGTTGACGAGAGAAAAAAACATTGGCCATTAGTATCAATTAGTATAAAAAGGGTCAGGTTTGAGTAGGTTTGAATAATTTAAATACAGATGGATCACTAAGGTATCTAAGAACAATTTTTAGGGCGACAGTATTTTTTGAAGAACTTCGTTCGAGTTTAAAATGGAGTCTCCGAGGTTGATCCTTTGGTAAAAAAAGTAAATACTTTTTATCACCCTTTATGAGAAAATATCCGAAATTACTATTTAAAGTGTAGTTTTGGCGAGTTAGATACATTTGATAAATTTATGTAGTTATACTAAATGCTATCGTTGGTTATAATAAAGAGGAAAAATATGCCCAACCTTGCTCATTAGTTCACTCATTTTTTATACATTATGTGTTTATTTTCAAGCAGAGTTCAAAATATACTAGCAAGTTTATTAGTGGCGTTATAAGATGCCAGTAGACGAAGAGACTGACGAAATGACGCAGAGACTTTGACCGGGCTAAGAAAGAAAATAATACAATAACAACCTCACAAGAATTAAAGAAAAAAAATGCACCCAAATACACTTAATGATATAAAAAATTTGCTTTCTATATTTCATGTCAATTACGTTAAGTTTCTAAGTTCTGTGAAATTCTTACCATCTTTACATTTTTTCTGCGATCTTTATTTTTTTGTGGACTTATGCTTTTAGCTGCAAATGACTTGTTGAGGTTTTTAGCTTCACTTTCACTTAGTTTCAGAAAGGCGAGAAAGTCATACAATAATACAGTCCTGATAGGAGATTTAACACTTCAAGGGTGTTTTAACAATCTGCTGCGATCTTGAAAAAATATATGCGTATTGGCAAATGTAGAATATTCTTCGCTTTCGACAGCAGCGCTAATTGATTGAAAACGAACAGTGTTTCAACAGTATTACTGGCCTGATGGATAACGTCAAATTACATCACTTACATTAATCTTCTCTGTCGTATTATGATTGATCGGGCACGATTAGGCGAAATTAAAGAAGCCCGGCCTGTTTGAATTGGCTAAATCCATAGCCTTTTAGCGAACGTTTCTTTGATTACGTAAAATTCAAAGCGGGCTAGTATTATGTTCGGCATTTAAATGCTCTGGTCTGGTTGTGTCGTTTCATTTTCGCTTCGTAAGCTGTATTATGTCTATTTATCTTTCAAATGCTTCTATTAACATTTAGTATATGTTCCGATCACGGCGTCCTATAGGGTGTGATGGCAGCGTAAAAGGGATTTAGTCAAGGTTCAAGCACATGCTTCATTAACGCAACGTCAGTAACGTAAACACTGTGTTTTCTGTGAAACTGTGTGAACTTTCAACTGTTCTAGATATTCTAATGTCAATGGCCGATGAGGTGATAGCAGCGTACATTGAATTTGGTTAAAGCTCGTGCATTTGCGTCAGTCAAATCAATGTCAGTAACATAAACATTAGGTATTTTTGTGAATCGCTTTTAAATACTTCTACTTTTAGTAGATGTTCTGATGTCAGCGTCCTATGTGGTGATGACAGCGTGACATGGTTTTGATTAAGGCTCATATATATGCGCCAGTCGAGTCAATGTCAGTAACGTAAACATAACGTTTTGTGTGAATCACTAACGCACGTCCTGACGGGTTTGCATAGTCAGCTTCTTACAACTATCGCACGATAGGAGTATTCCATTTAATTTTAGGTTATAAATGTCTGAATATATGACAGACGAAACTATATGGATTTTATAAACTCATAACTGTATTTCGTGTGTATAATTTGGTAATTTGGAAAACAATTTCAATTTTTTCATCCGCCAGGTATATTAGAATTGAGAAAGTGAGATCTTAATATAAGTAACGGTCATATTTAAAAAGAGAATTTTTAAAATAGTCTGTTTTTCTTCCATGTTCTTCTCGAAAAGACTTTCTCAATTTCGGATATAAATATAAATTTTATTTATCATCCAAGTATAATTTAAGTGCCTGCATAAGTTTATGGTGAATAAAATATATTTTTGAACTGAATCTAAATTTTGAAGTTTTTGTTTGCTGTTTGTTTTGGCATTTTATTTGAGATCATGTTGATTGCGTTTACACATAATTTCATGACATGGACGAAAAATACCTATCTATGAATAGGCACTTGATTCACATTAATGACATAATAAGTTTACACACTCACTTCCAATGGAGAGAAATTATAAAAATATTACTGTGTACACAGATTGCTCTCAAAAACTTTAATAAAACCTTATCTGTTTACAATAAAGTCATTTTCATAAAGTCCAATATTCATTCTATTACAAATCGTTGCTAAGTGGTATAATTACCGTTTAATTAGTCTAATGGATGCCAATCTAATCTCATTTTCGCGGGCATTACTGGCAAACGATAATGCTTGCCTGAACATTACGGATACGAACATACTGTTTTTGTTACAACGAATGTTCTCTTTATTAAAAAGGTTAACGCTTAATTATAAGGTTTGATTAATATAAATTTCTGTCGTCTCAAAAATTACGTATTTTAAGCATCGGAGGAAAACTCTATGTCGGGATTTGCTTGGATGGCTCTGTTTTACCTATTTCTACCATAAAATAGCATTGTCTGCATTACTGTGTGAAGGGTAAGATAGGCAATGAAATTCGTGGTTACTGTGATTATATCTTATATCATATGTTAGCAAAGTATACTGTGGTTTTTGTGCGGGTTGCTGCGAATCTCACAAGAACCACATATACTATGGACTTAGAATTAGAATACTTTATTTGTCTTACACATTTACACAGTACATTACATAGATGTTATGGGTTTTACAGAACAATGCACATATAGCTAATACAAATAGCATACAAATATAAATAGATAGATAAAACGTTTATTCAGGCAAAAACACACTAAACACAATGTATACACATAAATAAAAATCTAATAAAAAACGGTAAGAATTAGATGTGCATGTGTGTTGCAGTGCCTGAAAGGGTCAAGGCTCAGTGGGGATTTTTACCTTAGAACGGCAAAACATTGATTTTCAGCCATCACCCTATGAGGAGAGTAGAGGGCTACGAATATATAAATTATACATTATCAACCCTGATTACTAATATATATTAAATTAACTATGTCATACAAATTAACTTAACAAAATTATCACAAAATAACAATTATCACATTATACAATATATAAATCTGGAACTTTTATTCATTTATAAGTAAAAAAGTAAAGTTTCGACGCTATAGGCGACTTTTCCTCAATATACAGAAAAAAAAGCATGGCGAGTGCTATGCATAAACCAAAAAAGTGTATAAAAAAAAGAACAAAGTATTTATAGCCTTGCCTATTAAATGGCCATTTTGCACGCAAAATTATAAGAACTTTGCTTTTTCTATACTAACGTATTCCCAAATTATTCAACCCGAGAAGTTTGTGAAACTTTATGAAACATAGACTCTCTTTTTACCTGTTGTAAATTTTTTATTGGTGTTCTGATGCAATTTTGTGTGCATTCTTTATATAAATTTACGTAACTTTTTACTTCATCCTATTGGTTTGATGTAAATGATTATGTTATTAATCGTGCCCAGTTTTTGTCAGTATTGTTTGTTGTTTTTATATATTTTTTTATATATTTATATGTCGTGGACATATTTTTTACATTTTTCACTATTATTTTTTTTAGTCTAACACGCAAGCTGCATAATAGCTTACGTAGAGTAGGTGTCAAATGAAATCAACGACAATAATATGACAAAAAATACATGTCTCTTTAAGTACTCTATTGTAGCAGGTGTTATTTTGCGGAAGTCCATTGTATTACAAAGGATATAGTTTTTTGCTGATTCCGCGCAGTTCATGATGACTTGTCCAACAAGCAGACAAGGTCGACACGTGTTTCGTCTCTCAGCGAGACATCTTCAGGATTTGTTGCCCGCTCGGTGACTCACCAGCGAGAGACGAAACACGTGTCGACCTTGTCTGCTTGTTGGACAAGTCATCATCAACTGCGCGAATCGCAAAAAAAAAACAATATCCTTTGTAATACATGTCTCTTTATATGTTTATGAAAATTCATGAACGCGTTAATGAAAATATGTAAATATTGTGTCAAAGAACAGACACAAAGGTGACTTATGATAAAAGAATGACTCAAGTCCCTCGGTAACTTTGACAAAAACAACATTTACATACCTATCAACTTGAAAACTGTTTATAACATTTCCTTTTCATTCCAAAATAATTTCCTTTCAAAATATTACAAAAGAAATATAAGTTTGCGTGAGTTTCGGCACCTAATGCGGTTACAGTGATTGTGTCCGAAATAAACTAAATTACAATAAAACAAAAGACTATACGTTAAAAAGGAAAAATTGTATCATTATAATCCTGACATACAGATTTACAATATGGCGCCCGGCATATTTCCACAAATTTACAAAAATCTACTGCAGTTATGTCAGTTCTTAGAGTCTAAACAAAAATTACCTTTTATTATAGGATTTTAAAACTGCAGTCTAATAATTCTGTGGTTACAGAACATATATTAAAAAGTATCAACTCAAATTAATGGATTCAATTTAATCGTCATCGGTGGTTCTGTGGTCTTCAATCCGTGAGATTCTGGAGGCTTGGGGTCAATCCTGCTGTGAACCAATATTTTTTTTTCTCGAATATCAGATGTACATCAAATTCGCACGGGGCTGGCGTGATTAACCTTAGCCTAACTGAGATTAATCAAGGCAGACAGTGCACCATCGTGGGGATAGGGATATGAAATGTCCACGCCGAAAATATATGATGCGTCAATTTATTCGCACGCATATCATCTGTAGCGGTCGTCACTTTTATTCAAGGAAACTTGTATAGCACTGTTACGGGGGTACATACCCGTGACCACAACCGGAGCCGAAAAGTATGTAGCCAAACAGATAAAAACGTGTTCCCGTACGTATCGCATTTTATCTTAATTACTTAACCATTGTCTCGTCGGCATATATTTTCCTTTGAATTCAAACAATATAGCTTAAGTGACTAAGTTGAGCTTCCAAAAATTCTTCACACATAACACCGATAAATATTTGAGATACGTGTAATTACTAAAGTGCTTGCTGCTGTAAGAGCCATACATTATTATCCAATCTTGTATATGTACAAGATATTGACTCAACGAAGGAATTTAACAAAAACCATTATATTCTAGATTTATTAAAGTTCTCGATTTAGATTATTCACTTTCAACCTCCAACATTAAAAGTCAAGTTTCTAAGTGATTAAACATTTACTTTCCACTAGTATTATAACTTTGATTATGAGTGAGTATAATTCATGAAATAGCAATAAATACCCTAATATTTATTGCTATTTCATGAATTAAGACCGAACCTTGGGATGTTGAGCCAGAGGATAACTTTTTGTTCCAAATTCCCACACGATTACAGGGTCAATTCCACCACTAAACTATAGCGGAATTTTAGCAAGAAGAGAGAAATAAATGTATTTGGTCCAATTGGTAAAATCAGTCGATTACTACTAGAGGTTATGCACCCTAAAGGCACTGTAGCCTTCAGAGTGCTACTAGGAAAAAATTACATTGACTATGAAAACGCATTATCTAGGCAAAAAAACTAATGGACGTGTAATAAAGTTTCCTATGACTTATATTACGACATTATTTAACGCGATGTGGTCTCTTTATCTTCAGTTAAAAAATATTTCTCTCAATATGAATGAAGTATTATCCGTTTCGATATTTTGTTGTAGTTGTACTTTAAAACAACTTCTCTATTGGACACGGGCACAAGACTGGAAACAGAATATGCTTCCCATCGTTGACATCTCTTAAGTACCATCAATATATACGAACCCACCTTGCACTTGTTACACTTGTAATAAGTTCTGTATTACAGGAAAATAATTAAATATAGACAAATATTAACGAATTAAAAAACAATATTAATAGTCAGTATTATATTTTAATGCTAATGATATATAATTCAATTTGCTATGGATCGTATCTCAGCTTGTCACTAAGTGAAGACCTGACACATAGTGACAAATAAGATCTGATTTATAAACCTGAGTTAACAAATAATTATTGAATATTATCTCTTGCATTGTAATTTGAAGATATTTTAGTAAGACACATACAAAAATGTCGATTGAAAATCTCGAAGTTTGTTAAAATCAATATTTTTTCTTCCGATACAGATGTATCGAAATTATTGTGTTACTAAGCCATAAAGGGACGAGCGATTCGGACAAAGGTTCACCATTCCAATTTGCCGAACGAACCCCCCAGGAGCGAGCAGACATGATAAAATTCAAACGTATCCCTCGCGCCATTAACCGTTTGTGAATTCGTTTACAGAAAATTAAAACGGGCTCTTATCGAGCATGGCAAATAAAAAGTACAAGGTTGAACATCGAAATGGAATCTAGATGCAAATACGGACACTTTTATGTTAAAGTCCGCGAATGTTTGCCCACCCGGCCCTGGTATAATTTGTCTAAAATGCTGATAACCTCGGTATTGTGAGGATAGTTGCTGGTCCAGGTTTTTTACGTCTTAATCTATGTCCAGATATGTCCGTTGGCTTATCTGGGGTTACTGTGGTCAGCTGCCACTTTATTATCCAAAATATTATAATGTCCTATATTAAGTATTCATATGTTCTTTTAACTAGATACTAGATTAGACTAGATATAATTGAGATAATTCTTCCATTAAATACGACCTTAAAATAAATGTATATTTTTGAATTGATTTCTGGTTATGCCACTTAACATATTTAATTGGAGGTGTGATGTAGTAAAAATATAAATTTTAAACGATGAAAATTGGTAAGAGTAAGTATAGAAGGTAGGAACCTGGTAACATGCTCTTATTAATGCTGGTGGTTGAATCAGCTGCTGTGAAGGCTCTTCTAATATCTAGGCAAAGCAAATGGGTTTATCCTAGAGTGGGTGAATTAAGCGGATTCGCGACAATAAACGATTCATAACTAATTAAAACTGAACACGATTTTCTCATGGCGTCGTGATGAGTGATCGTCTGATCGTCTTCTAAATATTATTTCGAGTCGAGGTGCTGTCGTCGCTATCTCAGTTCAAATCAGAATCCAGTTAGACATATGATTCACATAGTATATTATTTTATGAAGCTGGAGTGAGTGGAGACACGGGACGAGGAAGACCTAGGCGAACATATTTCGAACAAATCGAAAGTGTCCTCAAAAAAGGCCAGGTCAGAAGTACCCGCAATCGTCGAGCATGTATGAGGAATGTCATGAAAGTAGATGAAGCGAAAGAGATATGTAAGGACCGTAGTAAGTGGAAGGACGTAATCTCTGCCTACCCCCGTGGGAAAAAGGCGTGAGTGTATGTATGTATGTAGTATATTATATTACAATATATTTCATTTGAAACATTAACAGATTTATCAATAAACTAAAACACACAACAAAAGACAAACAAACACCAAAATATCTAGGCTCCGTACTGATGTGTGATCCATACTGATGCGTTTATTACATTTATGGTAGCCATTTCATCCCCCGAGGCAATCCGAGCTTTGGAGTTTTATAACTTTTGTTTGAAACTAGCAATAACATCCGGCTGTGTAACGCATCATTTCAGTACCCATGTGTTTAATCCAACGAGTAAACTGTTCAAACGGGAAATAAATATTGAAAATAGATTAAGACCATGTAAATGCTACATTTGCAAAGAAATCTGAATAAGATTCTTTGTTCTCCTGCAGCAGTCGGCTATCCGACTTTCATTTTAGTTGGTTCTTTTTTATATATGTTAGTTTTTTCTTCTGTCATTAGTGTTTATTATTGTTTACATTTATATGTAACACAATGTATTGAAATACATTTGTTTTCAATGAATAACGCAGGGTGTCTTTAAATTGTGCATTCTGTGTTAACATAGTTTTTCTTCGCATCGTCTTTATTTAAAAAGGCCTTCCTCTTATGTCGCCTCTAGCGTCGTGCGCTAAACGCTCTCCATAGCGTAAGTGAGATTGGCGTACATAAATCTCCTCTACAAATAAATGTTCAATACGGTCAGGTATATCATACGTCTTACCGCGTGAGATGAAAACTTAGATTCCTAGTGCACAGTATTGCAGAAAGAGAGCATAGGAAGCATAGGTTTAGGAGTGCCATCACAAATCTGGCTCCTCTTTCTTACTTTCTTCTACCTTTATTTTAAGTTTGTACTGAAACGCTTAGTTTCAGTACAAACTTTAAGTAAACTCTTGCCAATTCGAGGTCTTTTTACAATGTGTAATCAAACAAAATAATGCAGTAGCCGAACACTCCACCATTGCACCATCCATGTTATTGTCGTATAATTCATTTGTCTTTTTAGCGTAATCCTCTAGCAAAAAAGATTTCAATCCCTTAAACATGAATCTTTCAAAAATCTCTACCTAGTCTCAGTGCAGAAATGTTATGGAGCTGATAGACATGATAAGGAAAATCAACCGGGAGACCCATTAGAGTGCAGTACACATAATCATCATCTTCTTATTCTTCTTTCTCTTGCCTTGTTCCCAATTTTGTTTTGGATCCGCCCAACATGTGTTCTTCCACTCTCCTCTATCACTTGCCATTTCGATACTCACTACCTTCTTCAACATATCAACATTCACACAGTCCATCTTCCTTTGGTCTTCGTCCAATCTTCCAATCTTTTCTTTGGTCTTCCTCTCCCCACACGCCCATCCACTTTCATATCCATAACTTTTCTAGTAACATGATCATTCCCTCTTCTTAATACGTGACCATACCATACTTAATCATCATCATCACGAATAATACCAACATCATCACCGTCTATTATCTTTATTATAGTTCATATAAGTCCCCACCGCGGGGTACGCGCATACCATAACCAACTCAGCTAGATTAGTCAACTACTGGTATAGCTATCGAAATTGAGCAACTCGTCTCATTTCGGACCACAACTTACTTAACCGGACGCATATGCCTCCGTAAACACCGATTGAATGGCACCAAAGGCGTACTAAATATATTAGAACTGGCTCTGCTTAGAGCTAAGGAAGTGTAGATGCGTGAATATACCTGAAGACTATTCCAGCCGTGCTCGTATTGTTGTTTTCTGGTTTGAATGGAAAGACAGGCAATGACATTGCAGGATATCGTGAATCGGGACAATGGGATTATGTTTAGTAATGATAAATAGAATAAAAAAACAACATCACATAACTAACATCACGTCTTTTGATGATGGTCTGCAGAATGATGATAAAAACGCAATTAATCAAAATAGATTTAAAATAAAAAGAACATATCCTCCATTTTAAATGTACTAGATTAAACATTTTGTTTCAAACCGACAGAAAACACTCGGTAATTTTCTCAATGTCGTTGGACAAACACTAAAAACTTTATAATGGAAAGCGTGTAAGGTACTTGTTAATTAAAAGAAGAGAAACAAACTTAGGAGCGGGAAACTTGGAAACATACTTGTTGTCTGATTTAAGTTTGGCAGGACCTAAGGATATCTGTTTTCGCCTGTCTCAGAAATATTTCCTAGGGATTTGACAATATATACCACTTTAGTTATATGTTTAAAGCGTTCAGATAAAATGAAAAATACCACCCTATATCATGTAATGTATTATTGGATAATGTAAACAGTAAATCTTTTTATATACTTAGAAAATTCTCGTATCACAATGTTAATTTTTATACTCTTCCGAAACCGATTTCTATGAAATTTCATATGCATATTCATTAGGTCTGAAATCGGCTACTACTTATTTTTCATACCCCCAAGTAATAAGGGTTGTTCACTCCTAACATTTTTTTACATTTATGTGTCATTTTTTTTATAATTTCCCATCAATAATACATACAACCTAAAATTTTTACCCTTCTATCACCAACCCCAAATTGTTATAGTCAGTTTAGTTATCAACGAAAAAGCATTATCTCTTATAATGTGTACTATAAACTTGTGATGGAATATCTTTGACTGTACTATTGTATTTTGTTTTAATTATATCAAAAAGGTTACATTTAAAAAATAGGTACTAATTAATACAACCGTCTTATCTAGCTATTTTTTATTTGTTTATCTTTAGTACGCCCTACCATCTGCAAAGTTATCACCATCGTTTGTATGTTCTCACTTATATAGTATAGAATTAAAACTATATAATAAGAATTATAATATTTGTGTATTGTAATTAAGGCATAATACTGTATTTATATTTAAAATGGAACTCATAACGTTGTCACGCATTGTTTCACCTAAGTATATACTATTTTTCTTAACACCTCTTTATCTCATATATGTATTTCGATAGATTATACTATATACTCGTAAATCTATAAATATTTCATGTTTGTTCATTGACATAATAAAATGTAAAGAGATCTTATTTCACATGACAGCATGATAAACTAATTCAAATGAATGAAAATCATTTGTTGAAATATTCACTCGGTACCATAGAGCGAATGAATGGTATTAACCACCCAAGGCTTTATATCAGAGTAATTTGCATCGTTACCTCCCTTCTTACCTCTTTCTGCCACAAAACAGCTAGGTCAACTGCTACTATTTCCGATTTCATTGCTTCTGTGTATCATGACTCTCAAGTTAATCTTATATAACGAATTGGCCACCTGCACTGTGTTTTTGATATATTTGTAAATTTACTGCAAATCTAACAAGAACCACATGTACTATAAACGACTGTAACAACTTACCGTAAGGTGGGCAGTTTGCTTGTTTTCCAATTTATTATAAATTATTTTTCAATTCAAACCACTTTCTTGAGGTTAGCAACCTCACAAATAGCTGCATTATGTAAAATAAAGTATAAATAATCTTTCTTTTGCCAGAATATTTCATAGTAATTGTTGTTATGGTTGAAAACCCAATCTTATTTAATCAGTAAATTCACTTGTGAACAGTAAATTATTTTATTTATTATTTATTTATTTTAACACAAACATTACATAATTACATAATTAATTTCAGCGAATGTAACATAAATCCGATGGATTTTTCCGTACATTCCATTCATCGGAGACTCATGCGTACATATACAAAAATCAAAGAATTCATACATAATAGCTTTCATAAAATTAGTACTTAGCAACTAATAATAACAACCTGGTGGTACCCACATAATAGCAGCAAGAACTTTGTTAATTTAGTTAATGTTGTGCACAGTTGGGTAGGTATATATAATTAGAATTTTGAAGTACCTTCTTTATATTTTTGTCAGTGTGAGGTAGTGTGCTGTGAGGTGGCTGTGCGTGTTGTTTACTAATATAATTCACAGGATGCTCTATAAAGTAGGATGGTAATCATAAATGTTGTCTTAATTTACCTAGTAGTGATCATTCGTGTTTTGTTTGAGTGTTTTGCAAATTATTTTGTTTGGAAGATAATAAGATATGCATATACAGTACACCTACAATACACACATATACATATATATATACACATACATAAATACATATATATACACACATACACATATACAAACATATATACATACGATATTCGAAATCCACTCCAATTGTCTAGAGCTATACATTTTCCTGAAACTACGCGAAGGGTGAAATAGGTGGGCTGGCCGGCATTAATAACGCCAGCGCTAATATGCAAATTGAATCAAGGGAAACGATCAAAATACTGAACCATCTCAAGTTTAAATAAGATAAAATTAAGTTTACCCCAATGTGAGACTATCTTTACAGAGTGTCAATTTGAGACACAAGTATGTTTCGGCTTTTGCAGACGATTTCCCGGAAAATGTTTGCGCCTCATCCTCATAACTGTGAATCTCGCTGATATGCAAAAGAAATAATGTAGGTGATGGCACCCTGCCTTGGAGGACACCAGTATTTACTGACATTGAGTCAGAATATTTCTATAATTTCTCAGGAAACATGTAAAAGGTAGGAAGGAAGTGCTGTTAAACTAGCACTTTCTGCCATACTCGATCAAAGGCCTTTGCTATGTCCGAACTTAACCCACTAAATTTTCTCTCGCAGTCTTGATAACATGTGCCGACGCAAACTTATAGATTATGAAGACTTTATTAGTATGCGAAAGGAAGGTAGTTAGGTAGAAATGAAGCTAATTTATAATTATACTTATCTTCACTTGCTTTGGTAACAAACTTATTTAAACTTTCTCGCAATCCAGAGCCTCTATCAAATATCTAGTACAATGACGAGGAAGCTTTTAAGTTTGCTTCCGATTAGAGGTATGGGTTGGAATTATCCCTCAATCATGTAATAATTATTTTTTTCTTTATTTTGTGAAAGTTAGTTTAGTATTTTTATAGATAGTAAAATTCACCTTTAAATATTTTGTAAAGTTTTGTTTTTGTCCAAGATATACGCAGTGTCACATAAATATAAAATTTTAAAGATTGTATAAGAGTTAATACGCAAACTTTATCATTCATTTCTATTTCATTCATTCATTTTAGCTAAAAATTCCACTTAAAATTAACAACGACACAAGTCTTATCAACCACAGCATACTAAAGTACATAAATAAAAATGAAAATGCCAATATTTTTCATATTAAATTAGCGACTACCTTCGCAGCTCCTTTAGTGTGACAATTCTAGTTTCAAAGATAAAATTACAATTATAATGAGCTGTGAAATACGAAATAATCACTAAATCTAAGTTGAATAACTTAGCGACGTTAATTTTAAATGTAAAGTTAGAGTGTCATTATGGGATAAATTGAATTTGACAACTTTATATCTAGTTTTAGTTAGCATACAAGAATTGGGCCCATTATTCCGCTAATAGACTTTGGAAATATTGAAAATTATGATATACTAGCGACCCGCCCCGGCTTCGCACAGGTGCAGTGAAAAAATGGTTATGGTGGGTTATCCCTAAGAGATAGACATATACCATCGCGGACTTTTTTGTGGATATTTGTAAGTTGTACAATACTGTAGTACATTATTTTGGTCTATCTCGTAGGGTTCAGCCAGCGTTTGCAATATAAGCGCAAAAAAACGTGCTTATTTACGACATCACATTAGAAACCTTTAAATTTATCAGTGTTTCTCTACTATATTATGCATTTATTATACATACAAACCTTCCTTAAGAATCACTCTATCTATTAAAAAAAACCGCGTCAAAATCCGTTGCGTAGTTTTAAAGATCTAAGCATACATACGGACATACAGCGAAAGCGACTTTGTTTTATACTATGTATTGATTGATGAGGCATGGGCAACGTGGGGCATCGCCCACGCCCTCGCGAGGGGCGGGCTTAGCCGCACTAAACTCGACTGTATTATTATACCAAAAATTCGCCTTATTGGTACCAGAAGAAAACCACAATGAACTGAACAAGTTTATAGAAATATAACATATAATTATTTGTTTTAATGTTAGCCGATGTTTAGTCTCGAAATGAACCTTGACAACGGATAATATGAGCCTTGCACCACCCCCTATATACTTGACACCAATCTTAAATACTCTTTACAATATATGAAAGGCGATACAATATCATCCAGGAACACAAACGCGGATACAAAATTTACTTTAGGGGTAACATTTTTAAAAACCCTTAAAATACACGTTTGATTATGTTAATTTTAGAGAGATTTAACTAAATTTTTAGTTAATCGTTCAACAAATTTTATAATTATACAATCTCTTAACCACAATGTAAGAAATCCTTCCATATTACTTAACTATTCGATAAAAAAGGATATTTGTTCAAATATCGTCATTCTAATTTCTGGGGTTCCGTCTCTACATTGAGAAGCAGTTGAAAGTGACTAAATAAGATTCTCTCTTTATATAATAATGTAGATAAAATACTAAATCAAACTTTGTAAAACAGTGAAGCATATTCTCGATATAAAACAAGCTGAAAGGAAACATCACTAGAAGAATGTGAGATTACACTGAATATGTAATATCACAAAGTATTTGTTTATTAAAAATTATATGCGAAGAATCTCGAAAATGTTGGATGTTCTTTAGGAATGTGCCAGTCTTTTATTATGTCGCAAGAGTTCCCGGAATGCGACAATACGCGTACCAATCAAGCGGAGACTTTGAATAATTGCTTACCTTTCCTTTCTCAGCAATAGATAATATTTCCTCAGCTTTTATTTACACATGGCTACCTGTTGCGAAGCCCGGGAAGTCCCATCGGTTGCTCATAATTACGTCATTAATCAAAGAATATTAATTAAGTACTTATTGTAACTGTCACTTCCTAATATTTTGATCTTAATTCGCAGTACCTGTGATATATATTCATTACTTGTAACATGTTGTTCAACAAATAACTGTACCATATAACATAAATCTGCATAAATGTCTTAGGAAACTGAGGTATTCACTTTACTTTTTGAGGTAATAAGTGCAATAGATAATATGTTACTAGCTTTCCATAGTAAGCGTTACGTTACGAGCAATCACTGATTCCAGTTTCTAATTATTTCTTCTTTTTGGAGAAGATTGTTGACAAGAACCTAAAGGACGAGGTAAACATAGTGAAGAAACAAACTTGCTAAATCGATATGAAGTAGATGAGGCAAAATATTAAATTAACTACGATACAATGAATTTATAAAGAGCTATATAAACATATATAAACAAAGATAAGAACAAACTAACCTACGTAACGTTATAAAAATATATTTTAAAAAATATCACCATGTTTTAAATGTGAAATAACTAGATCATATTTGTTGTCCTTAGATACACAAATGATAAGACATCTAACGAAATTTTGGTATTTGTAGTGTCACAAGTGTGGTGACATGTTATACCTTGTTAAAGTATTGCAAAGATCTTTAATTAGCATTATTTTAGCCAAAAGACACCAACTACTGCATATAATAAATATAGAATATGATTGATGTATCTTGAAAATGTAATTTTCTAGTTTTACACTGAAGTAGAGAGATTATAATAGATCAAATTGAAGGTCAACACATTACAACAGATCAAATTGAATGAATTAAATGAAATATCAAAGAAAATAAAGTGCCTATAAATCAGATGATATCATTACTTCAAGGAAATGTTAACTCGCTAATGAAAAATCAGATTAAATATCAGCAAATAATATGTACTCGCTTACTATAAATATGAATTTATTCCACTGAGGCTTATTAAATTTGTCACTTTTTGATGGCTGTACCAAGTACCCGGGCTAAGTGAAATGTGTGTATCACAATGTGGATCCTACCGCGCGCACCCAAAGGGGCAAAGAGAACCCTGGGGGTTTAAGTGCGTAGAGCTGGCATTCTTGCTAGGCCCCACACATGCCACCGCCTAGCCAAAGAGCGGGTACGGTGCGATTTTACATATTTCTGCTCGAAAAAAAGGTTATTATTGAATGAAACCCCTTATCGTCCGAATACAATAATAGTTTGACGAGTTTGACGTGACGACAATTTAGTTAGATATAATTTAAGATGATTTTTTGACTTCAAAAGTAGCTTCTCAAGTAGCGGCTAAGAAATATCAAATCTATTCTGAAGTGCACACCTAATCTTTAACACTTCTAATTAATTATGTTTACAAGAGCAAGCAGATTGATTGCATCCCTCGCCTTTAGGACGTTGACACCCACATTCTGAAGTCTTCTCGTGTCTACGGTGTATACAACTCTGTCGTAACGTTGAGGTAAATAATAATGCTTAAATCATGATCTGTTCCGTATTTTTTACACTTACTATTAAAATCAACTTTAATAGAAATCTGAAACGATTTCAATAAAATTGTAATTTAATGTAGAATTTTTATTACGATTTAATTTTGCCCAAGACTGCCAAAACTCAAACGGAAATTATTTAATTCCGATCTTTATTTCAAGAGTAACCTTGCAGCTTCCTTCTTTACAACTGACGGAAAACAATTGTATCACGGAAAATCTATAACTGTCATATTTATACCGGCGCAACAAAGCAAGATGGAACGTATTTTTACGAATCAAATTTGATCCAACAGTTATGAATAAAAGGATTAATTCCCTTCCTGAATTTTGTTTTACCATCAACATTTCATTCCTATCTAGGTGTCATCGATACATGGTAGCAGTATACAATAAACTACAAATATAATAATAAAACCTATTAAATCTCTCACAAAAAAAGGTATTAAATATAGACGATAATGCTTTGACGCATATCCGTACTGTATATTAATACTATTTCACGAAATTATTAGTTAATGAAACTGAGGGCCTAGACAAGATGCCTTTCTATTTTCGTAATCGCATCGCTAAAATAAAAAATGTATGGTATTGACATAATCGATCGCTTGATTTTTCGAGTATTTATGTCAATACCATACATTTTTTATGTTAGCGATGCAATTACGATTATCGCAAGGTATCTTGTCTAGGCCCTCAGATCACATAGAAAGTAAGAGACGGACAAAGATAGCATTGCGTAAACGAAGCGAAGATCGACATTTTCACTCTCGCGCTATTGCTATGCGCATAAATCATATAAGTATATAAATTTAAGCTAAAATTAATATTGAAGAAATTAAATATTTCCTAGATTTAATTTAAAAAAGAATCATTTTTTTATCCACCGGGTTGTTGACATATTAATTAACTTTTACAATAATTTTACATTAGCGTAATCTAATCACGAGTAACGAATTTGTGAAACTTCTGTTATACGTGTTAAGCGAGTCATTATCTTTGTCCAATTCATTGAAAGTAATCCGAAATCCGATTGTCGATCCGGGTTTGTGTCAGACTCATTCACTCTGTCCGCCACTCGCTTGTGGAATGAGCTGCCTCCTAGTTTGAGAGTGGCCAGTACTAAGGCATCATTCAAAAAACATGTGCGAAGACGTTTTCTGGAGTCAGTCTAAAATTGGTATGACAACAATATGTATATGTATATAATGTATGTATGCGTGTGTTTATATATGTGTATATATTGTATATGTATGTGTATTTATATATGCGTTGCTAGTATTCTAACTTTATTTGCATAGGTATAATTGTTTATTTGTCACGTCTCTGTAATCGTACACCGTCTACAATGGTTCTCACATTTTACAGGTTGACTGGTAGAGAATGCCTCAGGCATTAAGTCCGCCTTTTGTACATCTGATTCTTGTTGTGCGAAAAAGATTAAATAAATAAATAAATAAAGTAAACATATTTATTTATATATTTTCAGTACATCATAATATAGAATCCTTTAAGCGAAGCAAATATACAGGTAGTTTCCAAGAGAGCTACATCATAGACCATCGCTTATCATGTGGTGACATTGTAGTCAAAAACCTTAGTAAAAAATAATTTATAAATTACCCCATCAACAACACAGAAATAATAAATCAGCAATAAAAAACCGATTTATAATTTCTCATATTTACTGTTTGGTTAACTCTTAAATTTCTATCTTAATATTATCCAAAGTTATTTTAAGTTATTATAATGGGTAAGTGTATACCGATGTTTTCAAGTCTTCATCTCAAATATTACACTTTTCTTAAAAAGAAGTAAAAACTGTAGCATTCGAGGTTACTTCGTTCGATACGTTCAATTTTCTAGTTTATAATAACTAGTCCTAGATTGAATATGTATAATTATTTTATATGAAACTATTACGATACAGTTTTCTCTATTTATCGTTATCTTATCGTGCCTTATCTTTATTTTCCGATTACCTAAGCCTGACCTTTTTGTATTACATGAACATTTCAACCTTGATGCTCACGTCACGTTTACCAATTTGAAGCAACTTTAAGAACTACTTGCAATGGAACTTTTGAGACTTCCAAAGTTAGACGACTTGAAGTGACCTGGATAAGAACACTTCTAACTTGAGAAGGGCCTCAACTGTGCAAGCAACAAGGTTCTCAAATTCTTGTTACCTTTGTCTCTTTCCATCAATATTTTACGTAAGAATTTTCTATAAGTTAAAGCTCTATTGCTATTTTCGAATCGTCTTTCTCTTTTCGATAGCCTTCACTGTTAGGCACGTAATTTTAATTAGAAAGTTAGCTAAACATCAAAAAGCTTTAAAGGCCTATCTCATTAGTTGCACACTACAACAACGTAAAGCACCTGAAGTGTTGCTAACTGTAATATTAAATTTAGTAAACATTTTAATGAGTTAAAAGGCCAGGGTAACTTTATATTTTTTTAGACATAGCCTTTGAATTCAACAAATATATTCACTATAATACTCAGGTACTAAATAAAAAATAAATAAATATTTCAATTATCCTAATCTAAAAGACCATGTGTCCATGGGCAGCGTTTACCATCAGATCATCCGCCTGCTCATTAGCCACCCTAAGAAAAAACAAAAAATAAGCATTATGAGGCTTTTTTCTCTAGAAATTTCGAAAAATTTCATTCTGTTTCATATATTAATAAAATATATGTATAATTTTTTTTTAATAAAAATACATATTTATTACTCTTCATTAATTCTTTACAGCTCTTCTTTATCACATAAACACCTGCCCCACCAGGGCTTGAACCCGGAAATTTCAAGATAGCATACGTTAAAACCAATGTACAAAGCACTACACCACAGAGGTTTTCACCACAGAGGAAAGAGGAAAGATTTTAACTGATGAAGAGGCAATAAAAGAAAGATGGAAGTTGTACTTTGAAAAATTAATGAATGAAGAGAACGATTGGAATGGAGAGTTGGAAAAGGCCAACCCAAATATGAACATGGTGAGAGATGTAAGTATGGATGAGGTGAGAATGGCAATACAAAGAATGAAGAATGGAAAAGCAGTTGGCCCAGATTGTATACCAGTGGAAGTATGGAAGTTATTAAAGGCAGATGGATGGAAGTGGCTAGCTTTATTTTTCAATAAATTGC
Source organism: Scirpophaga incertulas (assembly GCA_036419045.1). Lineage (NCBI taxonomy): Eukaryota > Metazoa > Arthropoda > Insecta > Lepidoptera > Crambidae > Scirpophaga > Scirpophaga incertulas. The sequence continues at coordinate 20,136,375 of CM071638.1, read as the reverse complement.
TGCAAGAAGTGGCGATCCCTGACGAATGGTGCAATAGCACACTTGTGCCAATCTTCAAAAATAAGGGTGATGTACAGGACTGCAACAGTTATAGGGGAATAAAGCTCATGTCACACAGCATGAAAATTTGGGAAAGGATAATTGACCGAAGAATAAGAGAAGAGAGTGAGATAAGCCAGAACCAATTTGGGTTCATGCCTGGACGCGGGACAACGGACGCCATATTCGCACTTCGGCAGTTATGCGAAAAGTATCGTCGTGCGAATCGAAACCTGCATATGGTGTTCGTTGACCTAGAAAAGGCATACGATAGAGTACCCCGAGAGGTTCTATGGTGGGCTTTGAATGTGAAAAGAGTGCCTTGGAAGTATGTAGAGCTTGTTAGAAGTATGTATGAAAGAGCGAGTACACAAGTCAGGTCCGAAGCCGGAGTAACTGAAAAGTTCAATGTGGCCGTCGGCTTGCACCAGGGGTCGGCTTTGAGCCCGTATCTGTTTCTCCTTGTTATGGATGCTCTTACAGCTGACATACAAGGAGAGGCACCCTGGTGTATGTTGTTCGCCGATGACATTGTTCTTGTCGGAGAAAATGTATCCGAGGTCCAGAGCAGGCTGGAGGAGTGGCAGAGAAAGCTGGAAAATGTCGGTTTACGTGTCAGCAGAACGAAAACCGAACACTTGTTCTGCCCATTCGGTGAGGCATCCAGTTTCGCGAACATTGCCTTAAGCGGCGAAACTCTTCCGGTTTGTTCCGATTTCCGGTACCTTGGATCATTATTCAAAACGATGGCGATATTGACCGTGCTGTAAGGAATAGAATAACTGCGGGATGGATGAAATGGCGACAGGTCTCTGGAGTTGTATGCGACCAAGACTGCCCCTTAAGCTTAAGGGGAAAGTTTATAAAGCAGTCGTTAGACCTGTCCTTATGCATGGATCTGAATGTTGGGCAACGAAAGCGAAGGACGAAAGGAAACTGCACGCTTCAGAGATGCGAATGTTGCGATGGATGTGTGGGGTTACAAGAATGGACAAGATCAAGAATGAGTATATAAGAGGAAGTTTGAAAGTAGCGCCAGTGACTGAGAAGATAAGGAGCAGTAGGTTAGCATGGTTTGGGCATGTAATGAGGAGGGATGAAAGCCATATAACAAGAAGAATGATAGATATGAATATAGATGGACCTAGGATGAGAGGTAGACCAAGAAAGCGATGGATTGAATGTGTGAATTCTGATATGAGAGTAAAGGAAGTCGATGTTGAGCTGACGAGTGACAGAGGAGAATGGAAGAGGAAAACATGTTGTGCCGACCCTACTTAAGGTGGGAAAAGGGCAGGAAGAAGAGACTACACCACAGAGGTTATGAAAAGTGTATCTCTTTAATATCAATGTTTATCGTTCTAGTCGCTCTTAATGTATCAGTACAGAATAATGTATGTCTGTTTTAAATAATAGGGGGTCAAACAAGCTGACGCATTACCTGGTAAGCCGTTACGTCCACCCATGGACATTAAAATCAAATTGGTCACAAGTGCGGTACCGCTCTTTAAAATGAAAGTACATACTTTTTTGAAGAATTGGAAATAAAATTCATTCATTTAAATACAGTTTGATTCAAGGCAGAAATATGTGTCTCAAAGCACTTGTAGATTGCTTACTGTCTAGCTGATGAGAGTGAAAGATTTGTCCTCGGAGCACTACTCGAGCTATATGCGAGCTCCAACTGGATTATCAATCCACCGAGTGTATTATCACCTCTGTTACTTAACAACTACAAGTTTCTTCTTTTTTATTTTCGCACTTTCTTGTACACATACATATACGTTCATACACTTATATACATGCACACACACACGCATGCACTCATACAGCCATACTTTCTCATGCATATTTTCCTACTGTTATTTCCTACTGTTTAGTTCATAAAATATTTTTGTATACATTCAAGCTGAATATCTTGTTTGTAAGTCCTTGAGGTTGAGAGCCTAGAGATTCTGTAATACAGGTTTTATACTTAGTACAGACTTCAGCTCTCCCAAAGGCCTTATTCGTACAACTCAGTGTTATTTTAATTTTGTAAACCCTTTGTAAGAGAACAATAATATATATATATATATATTATATATATATATATATTATATATATATATATATATATATTATTAACTAAGCTACATGCAGCAAGCTACGCAGCATCAAGAGTCTAAGCTGATTCGAAATATCTTAATAGTCTATAAGACTGAGGTACGCCGAGCAATTCATTATCTAGGCATCCATTCGAGATTTCATGCTAGGAAATATTATCTAGATTGACGTGGTTTTATCGTAAACTCCTACATGATATGGGTAAGCCCGAACGGTACGCTCTTCTCATAGTTAAGTAAGATATTGTGCCTATTAATTCTAAAAGGTCAGGTTATATTAAGGCCATAACAATGAGTGAACTGGGCAAATATTGGTAATTAAGATCTATTGTGTGCTCGTTTACGACATGCTCACCCTTAATCAATATCAATCTAACACCACAAAGAAATGCTAGTAGTAAAGTATAATAGAATAGTTTCTCAATCTTTGTATTCTAGCTATGTAAAGCGTTGAGTCAAGAATGAATGACACAAAAATTCTATAATAACGTTGTAGACTGTTGTATAAATAAACTTTAAGCGTAACCTTACAGGATTGACTCTCGTTATGGTGCGTAGTTTCCACGACTCTAGTTAAAATTCGAATTTTTTAAATATTATCAATACAAAACACTTTTTCCTATTGCAGTGTTCATCGTCAACCCAATGGCGGTATATAGCTGAAATTTTCCGAGGGTTGACTAAATTTTACTTTTTACGAGACCTTTAGCAGCTAGCAGTAAGACGATAGATATATTAAAACTCGCTTAACTTTTACTCTAACTTAAAGATCTCGTTTAATGGTATATTGTCAAAAACTCTGTGGTAGTATAGTTTAGGTTTAAAAAATTCATCAATTTAACTAATAGACGTCCACTGCTGGACATAGTCTTTCCTCTTCACACTAGTCGGTCCAGCGCTACTAGCGTCCAGCGCCTTCCTACGGTCGATATTGCCTTGTATTTTTAGTTTTCGAATTTCATAAATACATTTATCTAACGCTCATATGAGGATGGAAAATATCGTGAGGAAATCTGCATACACCTGCGAAAATTTCAATGGTGTACGTAGCCCGCCAATCCACACTATGCCAGCGTGATTGACTAAGGCCTAATCGCCCTGATATAGGGTAAGCCCGAACCCCTCGCTTGGATATATATGATCTGTGATAAAGATTTTGCGGGAATATTTTATTATCACATAATTTTATGTCTATTTAAATACTATATGTAGCTTAGTTTAAATTGAAAAATTATATTAAGCGGTTATTTAATTTTTTGTAATGTTCCTAAATCTATTGTTTCAGGTGTCCCTCATGCGACCATGCTGGACGAGCTAGGCCCGACGGCCGCGTCGAACTCCACGCCATACTCTTCGGACCAGCATACCTTCTACGTCACCTATTTCGACGAGAGCCACAAGATATACGTCAACACTACATCCAATGGCACCCAGGTGAACTCTTACTTTACCTTGCCCCTAGTTCCTCCCATGGCTACAGACGCTCAGCATATGTTGAGTGGAAACCTTAGTGGCATAAATTTATTTGGTTCAATTTTATGTCAGAGATTTGTCACTGAATAATAATTCCCTTTTCATCCCACCACCTCGGAAAGTGTAATTTTGCGCTTCGAAATCTGGCTGGAAAATTCTATTTTATTCGCTTGAGCGGCAAAGTAGATTTGAATTTAGAACATCACATATAATGAGTACTCAATATAATTGTAAATTCAAAACGTCATTAAACCTATTTAATGTAACCTCTATGGTGCCAAATTTATGATTAGAACTTTTTAAATTGTGAAAAATTTAAATTTGGAACCTTCTTGGTTTCTTTGTTTTATTTGCGTGCTTCGCGCCATTCTAGTTTTTCACGTTTTATTGCTTAATATAATTTGTCATTATAAATTGTTTTCTTTTTCATTTTGTCATTTCCTCGCTGAGGTGGGATGAAAAGTTACGTATTGCACTCGAGTGGAAAGATTTTTCACCTTGTGCTCGTTTGTTTCCCTCGCTGACGCTCAGGATTCTAATTTAGAATCCTTCGCTTGCTCGGTCATCCAAATCGTGCACGCGGTTAAAAAGGAACTTTCCACTCTTGTATAATAAATAACTATTTCTTTATCGGTAGCAAAATGTCATCGCTGATATATGGAGCGCCGCCATAATAAAATGAGAGCGTTATACAGCAATATGAATAATAAATGGTACGAGTGTATGTACAATTGTTTTACACAGTCAGTCTTCATCATCTGATGAGGATCCATCTGAGAAGGAGGCTCGACAATGTACAACTGTTCCAAGAGCTACGCTGCATGTATTAGTAACACCCCGCAGATACAGAACAAGTGTGCGAGGACTCGATCTTCATAGATAGCCTGATACCTGTATCAAATCACTGGGATATCTATATAAGCGGATTTGACGATCTTACGATGTTATTTGAATCTGAACATTATCAATAAAATAAAAGGTCATAGATATACATTGACAGCTTCGTTATAGAAAATCTTACGATCCACCATTTTCATCCAATCATTTTTTAACATAAAGTTTATATTTAAATTTTGTTTCAAAATAATCAGTAATTATCATTAAATACTTCGTTTATTTCCATGGTAACCGCCCTTAGTATTTTGCCAAAATAAATCAGGTCCTTTCCTTTTTGTCTCATGAATAATAATTAATGTAACTCAGCAAAACAAACTTTTTGAAGTGAAAGCTGATTAAAATTAAAGTAACGTGAAAACGTCCTCGTATAATTTGGTAATTATCAAACCTTGGAGTTTTTTCAACAGTACCTCAACATTCCGTGATGACGCGACTGGTTTTATGAAACATCGTAAATAACAGACACGGAAACAAGTCTTTGTGTTATACGACTGAAACATATTTAGTAAAAATATCAAGAGGTGCACTGGCCTACTAATCTGATGGTCGGGGTTGCGATCCATATATTCAAATTTAACAAACACTCCTGCGGTAAAGAGAAATTTCGCCATGCGATTTGCATTCACCAGCAGCGAAAGGAGGAAACGAACAGACGAATAGATAAACACAATCTTTATTTACACTGACCTTCATAACACACAAATATAGCAACACAAAAAGACTTAAATTATTGAAACTTAACAATTACCCAATACAAGTAAATTGTGTGCGCTGCAGCAGTATAAGAGGATCGTAACTCAGTGTGTGAAAGGACAGTGCCCAAATTATAAAGAGCTGTGCCCTAGTCTCATGCATATGCACGCCCACTAATGAGATTTTTTTAATGTGTGCGAAATTAGCATAGATTTTTAAATGAAACAGATATAAGTCAAAACTTCGTGCGAAAATAAAGATATTAGACAAATTAAATGAGCGCCTAAAAATATTTATTAGCAAAGTTGTAAGACGACGATATGCATTTTGTTTGACATAAAATATTGATGATAAAAAGAAAGGTATGTATAATGTACTTAGTTGGAATCACAGTATATTCCTAGCATTTTCGTTTATTTTTAGCAGTTTACACCATAGTGTAAAAAAAAAGAACTTATTTTTACATAGCACATGTGCAATGTAAAAATAAGTTTATTAAATATACTTAATGAAATAAAAAAGCTTGTTTATTTAGTTTGAATTACAGTATGTTTAGCCTTTTCATTGATTTTAAGTAACTTACATTATGTGCAGTTTAATAATAGAATTTTAATTAATTTAATGCGTCGTTTTAACTTTTGGCCATATTAATCTACCATATTACTCGGTTTCGTATTTATGTAATATTGCCATTTCCGTTTCTAAGAAACACTTTATTTTATTCTATTTGCGAAATAAATGGCACTAAAATTCGTAATTGTATTTTTATATTTATTTGCATTTTGTTATAGCTTTGGAACCAGTGGGGCAAATGTGGGCATTCTCCTTTACTTACAACAGGATATGAGCGAAGTACTAATATTCTGCTGCCACCCGAGGGTTTCATGTTTATCGGAAATTTACAAAAATTTTACTCTAAATTAAATCATTGTGTGTATTTATACATATATATACATACGTATATATGTGTTTAAAAAACCTGATGGTAAACGATAATCACCGCCACGGACACGCACAATATCAGAGGAGTCACATGTGCGATGCATAGAACCGATTGCTATTAAGGGGAACTTTGGGAGAAGCTTATATCTAATGATACATTTGAAGCAGTCCTAAATTTTTGTGGATAATAGAGAGTAAATGGGTTTTCAGAACACTAGAATACCGGAAAAGGAGTGTGAAGCTCAGTATTTATTTTAAATGTCGGTATTGCACAACCTCTCTATCCCTCTGATGGCCGTTTTCACCAACCTTGTCTTAGCTTAGGCGACTCCTAAATGACATGCTGTCACTTTTTATATTAACTGAAAAGAGTGAGACAGCATGTCTCTTAGGAGTCGCCTAAGCTAAGACAAAGTTGGTGAAAACGGCTTCAGTATCCCTCATTATTTGAGGTAAGAGTACCAGATCTTCGTCCGTTGATAACTAGAAAGTGTCCTGCTCCTTGAGATACAATTTGAAACTCATTATACTTCTTTCGTTATATATTTGCCCTGTTAACAGTGCTGAATCTGTAATCTCAACAGGTCTTAATCAAACAACCAGACTGCAAAACATAAAAAGTACCAGTATGCTCTAGGATAAATAGATTTCTTTATTGCTACAATAGACACACAACAAATAATTGTAATACGTACAAAACAACAAGTATATGAAAATGGTTCGCTGAAAGTACATATCGCACTAATAATACATTAGTGTATCAACTCAAAATCGATCATTTTTCAGAATCAACAAAAAACTTATTACTCACTTCATATAATAGTTGCAAATTGAATAACTGTCACATGAGTTTTTTAATTTATCCTTATTCTGTTTTTGCACTAATCGAACGACGGTCTTGATCACGCATGAGGAATCAAATTTTGCGTGTGCTTATAGTATTATGTCAAGTACGACGTTTTGAGTTAATACACTATTGTATTATTAGTGCGATATGTACAGCACTAAGTAAGGTCAAAGCTTAACGTAGTTTTTGTCCGAAAACAAAACTCAGATTGACAGTCCGGAGATATGAGCGGTTAACAGAATTTATTACGTCTTTGACAAGGATATGTTTATATAATTGAAAAATTGGTATTTATTTGAACATTATATGACAAATAAATTGAAATAACAATAAAATGGAGAAAAGTTAATGCACTAGCACCGGTACTAAGACTAGTAAAACAGCCACAATTTTTTTATAAATTTTAACGCATTTTTAACATAGCCGTGTATTTAGAAGACATGTTTTTTTTTTTGAGCTTCAGTAAATTCTTGCAGCACTTAGTGGCTTAAAATCGAAAGCTGTCCGGGAATGTCACAGTACTGTGAGAATAGTTCTAATATCCTCGCTGACACATCACCATATCCATTTTTCTGAAAGTAACTAACTTACATATATAAAATTGTTGCTTGTACAGTAATTATAACTTGCAGAAATACCAACATATGGCAATATAAAATGGAAATATGGCATCTCATTTGCAATGTCTCTATTGCAATATTGCTTTTAATTGTAAAAACCGTAAACTAATATTTTCACGAAGAATCGTAAAGTTTAAATGTAATATTCATTTGAAATGACAAATTACGCAATATTTATTGTTTGGCTCATACAAATGCGACATACATACATACATACAACGGACAGTGCAATAGTTTCTAGTTCTAGTTATTTATTTTTATCTACACAAATATTATAAAGAGGAAAGATTTGTATTTTTGTATGTAACGAATAAACTCAAAAAGTACTGGACCGATTTCAATAATTCTTTTTTTTTATTAGAAAGCTACATTATCACTGAGTAACATAGGCTATATTTAGTACTAGATTACTATAGAAATCTTTAGAAATTCTTATTAAAACCAACCGAAGGTGTAAAAAAAATTGCCACAAAATGTATTTCATCGCGTACGCTGCGAAGAGTTAATTTATTATATACTAGCTTTCTGCCCGCGGCTTCGCCTGCGTGGATTTCGGGATTGGGTCTATAGAGGATTAAGGGTCATAGCTTTTGCCCACGGCTACATATGCGCGGAAGTCGGTTTATGGCGCGAAGGTTTTATCGCGCTTGCCGTGGGACTATCCGTTTTTCCGAGATAAAAAATACCGCAAAACCTTGCTCAAGAATCACTCCATCTATTGATGAAAATCGCATGAAAATCTGTGCAGTAGTTTTTGAGCGAAGCCTTTATTGCGCATCCCGTGGGATCTGTCGATTTTTCCGGGATAAGAAGTAGCCTATGTTACTCGGGGATAATGTAGCTTCCCAAAGGTGAAAGAATTTTTGAAATCGATCCAGTAGTTTCGGAGCCTATTCATTACAAACAAACAAATAAACAAATCTTTCCTCTTTATAATATTAGTATAGATAATATAGACAACGTTCACAGTTTTTCTGTAATGTACTTAATATCAACATTACACCCGTGCGAGGCCGGGGCGGGTCGCTAGTTTATTTATATATCTATCCATTACGATGCCTTCTTATAAAAGGTTCTCTACAATATTCTCCAATAATAACGAACCAATCGCAAGATTAAACTTTATCGACCCTTATTGTACCAGTCCACACGATCGATGTATTTATTAATTGTCACCTATCCGAAATGGACGACGACTAGTACCAGCTGTCACTAATTATTTATTTAACGGCTATAATAACTATGTACATGTATACAATAAACAAGAAGTGAATAGAAATTATTAATATATTGAGGGTTCATTTTGGTATAATTCAATAAATTTGAATGTCTCTTCATTTCATTTAGGTTCCTCTGTAATGTTTAAGTACTTACTGGAAGAAGTTAATACGCAGAAATATTATATTTAACAAATTACGTACCTATTATTAACTTATTCTAATTAAGTAGAGAAGTCATTAAAGTGCGTGTCCTAACCATACCGGAGCCAAATGTGTCAAATGTGTGGCATAATCGTGGCCGAACTTTCGTTTGATGTTTGTCCGAAGCGCTACAGCGGCGAGACCGGTCGAGCGTTGCCAATAATAAACAATTACCAGTGATTATGTCCTCTTAGCTCCTTGTGTAGAGGAGCAATAAGTACGAGTCGCTGGAGTGATCCGTTAAGTGGAAACGTCCCCATCACCGTCGTCGTGTCGATAAAAATATACGGTTATCTACTATTTGCTAAAAAACTTGTGATCATGTAATTCATTTATTTAGCATTTTATTAAAAATGCTAAATTAAATGAATAATAATGAAATGTTGATACATAGTAATTAACTGTGATTAAAGTCTATTTTATCTTAACTCAAAAAAAGGATAGTACTGAGTAGCCGAGTTGATTAAGACAACACAGCATATTGAAGATACTGCCTTCTGTCCCACCTGAATTTACAAAATTACATTTATCAATTACATTTACATTAAGGACTCAACAGTATAAACAGTGTATGTGAAGTACTCACCAACATCCTAATATTAAGTAGTCTCGATCACCTCCACGGGGATACATAAGTAAGCTGATGTATCGGTTATTTTGTACAATAATATATCAGCAATTTCATGAGAACGTTACAGCTTCCCCCGTTAAAAGTAAACCAACAAAAGTTTCCCATTTAACAAGCTGTAAAATAACTTTTATCACCTCGCACGTCACTCCCCCGTCCATATTAACGTCTCTGTGAGGTCTTAACAAAGCCTCAACGTCACTTTCGGGACCTCAGTAAATTTCTGTAATTAACGATGTTATCATTTATCAAATGGTTCCCTGGCGTTTTGATAAAGTGATTTGTAATGTTGGAATGTTTCTTACATTTCTTTGGAGTCATTCTTCGAGATTTGTTCTTTTATTCGAGCGACACATTCACACAATAAATTATGAGATTTTACGTTTACAATTAACTATTTAATACGTTAATTGAACTTTGAAAGCATTCTACTGAAGTAAATACAAATTTCTTTTGAATTTCTTGTAATTCAGATAGAAGCTTGTTGAGCGGAATGGATTCTATTTGTAGATACACAATAAATGAGAAATAACGCTGCTTTTTTACTTTTTACGTTCATAAATTACTGTAAACTTTTAGAAAGATTAATTGAAGTTTAAAAAAACATTTTTTTATGTTAAGTGCAAACGAATCACGCTATAATAAGTGCCGCTAATAGACAGCTCCAACACCAGAGGAGTTAGAGATGCGTTGTCGGCCTTTTAAAAGGGGATACGCTGACAATTTTTGAAAATTTGAATATCACATCGGTTTGAAATTACCGTAAACGACAATTCATTCCACCCCTTTATAATGCGACACAGCAAGTTCCACTGTTGTGTTCATGAATTAATTTATTTATCAACTTTATTTATTTATTTCAAGAAATAAGAGCGTCACGTCGGCTGCTCTGTGATCTAGGCACTGGGGCACGATTCTCATGCAAAAGTTCACATTCGTAAAAAAGTTCGAAGTTCGAATTTTTTTCGAATGTAACACAGTTTGTCTATTCTCAGAAGTTCACAATCGAACTAGTTCGTATGAACGTCATTTGAACAAAACGAGTAATACGGACCAGTAGAAGTGGACATTCGAATACGAATTTAATTTTTGATTTTTAATTTTTCGTTTTAAAGTTTCTTACTAAAAATTATAAATATAAATATAATATAAATATTTGTTACACTTACACCAATTAGCCTAGCCCAAACTAAGCTCTGTAAGGCTTGTGCTATGGGATCTAGGGCAACGGATAGACATACATATATTATACATATATAAATAATTTTTATTGAAATATATATCAACAACCATGACTAAGGTACAAATGCTCGTATTCATCACACAAACATCTGCCCCCACCGGGATTCGAACCCGGGACCTCAGAGATGGCGACACCTTGAAACCGGTGTACTATCCACTCGACTATGGAGGTCGTCAAAAAGACTTAAGAGTTTTTTTTAGTTAATTAAGCGTTTTTATAAACGCTTAATTCTAACGTAATTTATTATTTAATCTATACCTGACGTACTATTTCGAATAGTAATTGTTCTATGGGTGCTCAGAATACAAAATAAACGAAACGTTCGAACTTTTCAGTAGAGCGGAGAAATTCGTATACGAATTTTAATATGGAAAAAATTCGATTGCATGAGAATCAGCTTCCTGGTCTACGAATTTGAAGGTTCAGAAGCCCGAGATGGATCTTGCCATGTATCAATGTGGTATTTCATATGTACGAGTACATTTACCTGACGCTCCTACGATGAAGGAAATTATAATGAGGCAAGCTGCATATATATATACTCGTATATATTTCGGAACATCGTCGTCAGACAATAAACTCTATTTAAGTTTATTGTCTGACGATGATGTTCCGAAACCGGTCACAATAAATATAAAATATTATATAGTAGTGGAACTAGTGAAAAGTAGTGTTTTATTAAGATCATAATAAAGCTCAAATTGACTGTATGTTTTAGTTAGAAAATGTTTGTATGAGAAATAAAAAGCGTGTAAAAAGGCCTGTTTTTAGGGATGTTCCGATAATTATTCGAAGTTTTCTTCCGTAGAAACCATCCATAAACTTCAACGAACATGTTAAATAAGAATTTACCAAATTGGTTCAGGCGTTGTTGAGTTATGCACTTATCAACACATTTTGCGATTCATTTTTATATATAAGAAGATAAGATCCTGGTGGTATCCTTCCACAATATCTATATCCACATGTATGTTCCCTCGAAAGTACATTATCGTAGTGTACATAAGAAACCACAATTCCACACGTCAGTAAGCAGAAGATGTGCCGACAAACGTGCTTAGTTACAACATATTGTTGACATAGTATATAATGAAAACTTTGCGATCTATACATATTTGTGTTCTACTGCTGAGTTTGAAATTAAGGAAATAATTGTTTTGGTAATGTCTATTTGTGCTTGGGTACTTTTTTATATTTAATAACAAATAAGGCATATATCTGGTTTTTTATTGTATTCATATTTCATCTCTATTCTGATGTCAGTATTAGCCCTAGACAAAAAGCACGCTCGTCTTTTCTACTCTATTTCTACTATTATAATAGACTAAGCGTTTTCTATCTGACTCTTCTACTGTCAAAATAGAACACAGACGAGCGATAGAATAGAAACACAGTTAGCATCTTGTCTGCGAATTTTCTATCAGCGTCATCAAGTCACGTGACGTATCTACTGGAAATGTCAGTTCCATACATTTTTTATGTTATCTATTATAGAAAACGCAAATAGAAAGGCATTTTGTCTAGGGGGGCAGGTTACACAACCACATAAAAAAACCGTGGTGCATCGTGAGATTATAAATTATAATAAATTTATCATTATTATATATGTATATATATTTAAGATTTATTATGTAAACTGTTGGTTTTCCCTAATAGAAATAAATAAATAACTCCATGCCACTACCGGTGGATAAACTTATTGTGACCTGCAAAATATCTGTGATATCAAATCAACCATGGGCAAGAAACATCTCCGTATAATCAAAACTAAAAAGAAGAATGAATGTCACGACGACGACCGACGTAGCGGTGGTGGGAACAATTACAGAACTGACAAATGGGGTTAAGGTCCCCGAATCGTAGTCAAATACTAGGAGTTTTGTCGTTTATTCACTTAAAAGGCACAGATAACCAGGCAAAAGTTGCAGGAAGACGCTACATGAGAACAGCGCAATATCCTCACCTATTAATAATAAAATAATTCGAAAAGGCTTTTCCGTAGCCAATCTAAAGAAGCTAAATCTAAAGTAGTATAAGTAAAATTAAAAATTTCTCAACGTCAACGTCAAACTCAAAACTAAATTAGACGCTTCTGAAAAAAAAATTGTTGTGAAAGCAAAATATAATATTTGACGGTAGGCCCTAACGCTGTATGTACGTATAACGTGGGTTGAATGTTTGAGTATCGGATATTCCAGCCCTTATCTATTACTTTTTAGGATATGCGCTTCTTTTGTAATGAAATCCAAATATTTCGATTTGAGAGTAAGCCGTATATATTGTTCATTTAGGGTTTAAGAACTACCAATATCATACTAAGTCTTATTATATAATTATTAATTAAATAAGTATACTAATTAATCATTAAGGTAATTACTCGCAAACTTAACAGAGTCGATACTTACTTTAATTACGACTTATATAGTAACAAATACTAGTAATATAGATACTAGTAATATATATTAATTGTCAATAGAAATCAAACTCTAACGACTTAATAAGAAAAAACGAAATTTTATTTATTTACTTAGGAGGAACCAACAGAATATATACAAACCAAAATTAATAGTTATGAAATCAATTACGAGGTTAGTAGACATACTTTACTAATTTTGGAATAAATTGGGTAAATACACACGATAATCAATAGATGAAAATCTGTGTAAATATACGAGAAAGAGACAATACTAGACTTTATTATACTAAATGAAATCTGAAATAATAAAGATTTAAGAAGTCTGCTACGGCGCAAACGCATTGGAGTAAAATTGTTCAATCAGTTAACTATCGTATACACGTTCGTATTTTCATGCAATAGTGTCATATCAACTAATAATATTCGATCCACAAAGGCTTTTATAATTTTAGCATGTACGAGTATTCTTACAGTCACCAAAACAGCATATAAATTCTATTTTGTAAATGTTGCTAGAAACGAAAGTTTTATTAAAGTAAGGTGACCCAATCAAGTTACACTTGATTTTGTTGTACACGTGTTGTAACCGCTACCACAAGTAGAGCTTATTGTGACATTGTTCTTCAAAATGAAGGCTATTTTTCTGTGAATCCAACTGAAGAACTAAAAGTCCATCATACTCCATAGTGATGTTAAGAAACTGCTCTCACGCACTAACACAAGTTTGCCAGCAATCAGCCTACCTTAGTGCCTTAAGATGTGTTTGATTCGCGAGTTGAAGTTCGACATTTGATGGTTTGTTTGGAAACGAAACCTGGCCACTTACTAAGGAAGCTCAAAATCATCCAAACGTCAATCGAAAAAGCTTGAGTTTCTCTGCGTGATGCAATCAAAAATGACGAAAACCGCTACAGGATTATCGATCTAGCCCGAAAAAAATTCACTCTAGCAATATTAATGATAAAAAGTTTAAAATGAAATAAATAAGTATTTTTATCGATATCAGCAAAATAGGTATAGAGATATAGAGATATATAGATATATAGATATAGAGATATATGGATATATATAAACAACAAGAAACAAGAATTGACATTACTTATTAATCAACATTGATATAAGCTTTAATTACTACACATGATACAATTAAAACAAGAAACTAACAATGTACATGTATATTACAGAAAAACATAATCTCAGCTAATACATATATTCAATAATGTCAACAAGTAACATTGAAATATTATTATCAATGAACAAGTGCGAAACAGAAACAATCAATAAGTGTTGGTATCTTAAAATATAAGCGACACGAGTTTTAAAATTGGCACGATTTATAAACAGGCACAACATGCATGTTACAATTCAAGGAAAATAAATCTTCATGAAAAATGAAATAAATTGTTAACTGAACTGAATCGAATCGAAATAAATTTTACAAATATTCTTAAAGACTTCATAATTTCTTAATTTGTAGAATTAATTAATTTTAATGATTGTTTATAGAGTTTTATAGATATCCTTATACCTTTTTTTACTGAAATAATTTTGGTTTAGGTGCTTTTTTTGTTTATTTGATTGATTAAGTTGCATACCCCAGCTGTGGCGAGCCGGCGGTTATGTGGGGCTCTCCTCCCCAGAAGGAGGAGGCCTACCCACTAAAAACCTCAGGGATGGCCTTCCTCAGGCATGTAGGGAGCCCCCGGAAACGCCAAGCTACGGGAACCCCCAGCCTCCGCTCCCCCGCCGATACAGGGGAGCCCTCTTCTGGGGAGGCTACAATACCTCCCCCAATCTCTACCACCGACGACGCGTCCCGGCCCCGCGGGCGCGTTTTCCTCGCGCCCGCTGGCGACCCGCGGGGCATTGGTTTAGGTACTACATTTAAACCAGAATTTAGATGAATACGGCACGCGGTACGAAAGAACCATTCCACTGTTTGTTAGGTCTATACGTGCCCCGTAACGACTGCACAATCTAAAAAAAACCTTTTCAATATTAATTCCGGTACCTTAAAAAAATATTCGATACAATTATTTTAAAATATCCTAATATAAATGTCATACCGTTAACATTATATCCAAAATATATATTATTAGAGGCTTATACAATCAAGGACGTAATTTGCGCATGAACACGTCCTCTTATCACTGCATCTCGCACACAACTGTGAAAGCAACCTGAGTATATATAGGTGTACATACTCGCATACTCGTTCGCACTTTGATCAGGCTTTGTAAATCCTTTAACGTAAGTCAAAATCACCACCGGGACTCAAGGCCTGAAGGCAATATTTTGTAGTTTTCGCGATGCTAGTACAGGGCTAAGACTCCAAAGTCAGAATTACACTAATATCTCGCATAGAAACATCTATCCAATTTCTCTATTCAACAGGAATTCCAGTCTTTCATCCTGCCCTGGTGGCGGCAGGTGCTATGGACGGTGCTGTTCGCGGGGATGGTGGTGGTGGCTACAGTGGGGAATCTGGTCGTCATATGGATAGTGTTGGCCAACAAGAGGATGAGGAGTGTAACCAACTACTTCTTAGGTAAGTGCAATAACTGCTGTATAATTACGGTTATTATTATTAATTTATACCCTTCTCATAAACAAATATTCCTAGCCACTAAAGAATATTCAAACGGCATGTTAAATTGTTATGCATATTAAATATGCATCTCAAATTTTAAGAAATGAATTATATAAGACAATGAATTTTTAAATACAATTTATGTTATTTAAATTAATGCAAAATTATAATCCAAGAGGCACAAATTAATATAATCACATGATTTCTTTCACGCTATTAAAAAAAGTATTCCACAAGATTTAATATAGGTTAGTAATAACTATTCCCGCAAGTCGCTTGGTGTTCCCGGGGGCTCCCTATATATCTGAGGAAGGCCATCCCTGAGGTTTTTAGTGGGTAGGCCTCCCCCTTCTGGGGAGGAGAACCCCACATAACCGCCGGCTCGTCACAGTCGGGGTATGCAATTTAATGCATTTTCCTCAGGGGAAGTAAAAAAAAGGTTAGTAATAACTTTTGAAATATTAAATGAACTTTTTAGCCGAGAGACATCAACAAAATTTATTTTTTTACGTGAATAAAGACCAATACATATAGTCTTAATTCGTATACAGAAAATCATATACAGAAAAATACAATTGACCAAGACCTATTCTATATAGGCTGGAAACATTAAGTGAACTTACTCGAAATATCATGACGGTGTCTTCAGATACTTCAAACGCATGGGAACCAAACACTCGTGAGCATAACCTGCAAACGTATTGCACGCGCTCGCTTAAATTATTTAATTACAACTTGAACTTATTAATTTATTTATTTAGCACAAGTTGTAATTATATAAATTCGAATAATATTAAATATATATAACCGTTGAAAGATTTATTCTTAAACAAAATACTGTCTTAATTACACCCAATATTAAGACTCAGAGAGAAACATGGTGAATTCCATGTTATTTTTAACGAATCAAATAATTATTATGTAACTAGGTACAATAACATTTGATAAATTACTGGCTATAAAATGATAAACTGGAATAATAACAAACAGTTATGTGGTATTTCTTCTGCTCAAAATCTGGTTGTAATTTGGTGGTTAAAATCGAATGTAATTGTTGTATTAAGTGTATGAAATATTTTTACATTTTATAAAGTTTCATTGTTTATTTAAGAATAAGCATTATCGCAAAATTAAAAATAATAAATAAGAGTCCTTTCTAAATATGTAATCTTTACATA
Organism: Scirpophaga incertulas; assembly: GCA_036419045.1. Classification (NCBI taxonomy): domain Eukaryota; kingdom Metazoa; phylum Arthropoda; class Insecta; order Lepidoptera; family Crambidae; genus Scirpophaga; species Scirpophaga incertulas. The sequence continues at coordinate 20,119,284 of CM071638.1, read as the reverse complement.
GTATAAAACAAAGTCGCTTCCTGGTGTCTGTATGGTATATTTAAAACTACGCAACGGATTTTAATGCGGTTTTCTTTAATAAATAGGTATATTCACCGGTAACCTTAAGAGGAAGGTTTATATGTATAAAACATGCACAATGTAGTAGTAGAACACTGTGAATTTTTGAGATTTCTAATGTGATGTCGTAAATCAACTCACTTTTTTGCGCTTATATTGCAAACGCTGACCAAACCCTACGAGATTGGTCAAAATGATGTACTACAGTATTGTACAACTTACAAAAGTCCACAAAAAAGTCCGTGATGATATGTCTATCTCTTAGGGATAACCCACCATAACCATTTTTTCATTGCACCCGTGCGATACCGGGGCGGGTCGCTAGTTTTGAAATATAATGTTTTGCCTCATTCATTTGATAATTCTGTTAATAAAATCTGACAATTATTCAAATTACAGAGGTAGAAAGGTAGTCGAGTATAAATTATTATTTCAAAAATGTCTAACAAAAATGTATAAAATGTATAACAAAGTCTACCTAGGGACAAAAAATTACGGCGTCGGTTCATAGTCCAAAGTATCTGGTGAATAAGGTTGGATATATCGGAAGTATGTCGAATAGGATGACACACTTATCACAATTATCAATCGGCCTTCCTTACAATAGGATCAAGTCTTTCAGACTCCGTCGTACTGAAATGGCAAACACGGACTCGGAGTTGACCTTTAAGGTCATTGAGAAACCGCGTGCAGTGGACCCGAAAATATACAACTTTTAGACGCAAAATTTATACATTATAAATATACCAGTCAAATTTACCTACAATCGTTATAATACTCGAAATTCGAACTATCCATGCTATTGCACTCATACTTTGGTAGTTAACGAGATATTTCTTCCCGATGTTCGGTTAAGTTGCATCGACCCTGGTTTCCACTGGAAAAAGTAGAGTCCTTTGAAGGTACTCAACCTGTGAGATTGTCTATTGGATACCACTCACAAACAGTTATGGAGATATTGGACTCGGAGGGAAGCTCCTCCTGCTAAGTAAACTCTTCCTGCCTCGGTCCTAATAAGGTCGTAGACTTGAACGGAAGACGAGTCGTTATTAACGAAAAGAGTCGTTATTCAATAATGCAATGCGATAGTTTCAAAATCATTATATCCATCTATAAAGGTTTAATTAGCACAATTTCAGTTTCAGTTTCAGTACAAGTCCACAGTAATGTTACAATTTATGAATTGAATGCTACGGCCATATTATTGTTTGAAAATAACGCAGCACATGGACTATTGATTGCTGTTCCACGTCGTCATACAAAAGCTTTTCAATTTTCATCCGGACTTCGAGCTTAATCAGAATTAAATCTACCTTGTTTCCCCGCTCAAGTTCAAACAATGGGCCGCTACTATGTAATCGAAAACTTCCGGTAAAAGTTTATAGTTAACATTAATATTCGCTTATATATTATTTAGTAGTATTTTACTGATTATATTTATCTTTACTTTTGCTAACCAGAATAGTGAAAGTACATAAGCGTTCTAAAGACAAACCGTTTTAAAGGACAATTTTTTGTTCATTGCATTTTACGTTTCGGAACAAAACAGTCTTCGTTGATCAACTTGTAAGACACTAAACTGTACTTTATGTTAAGATAAATACAGTCTAGAACACAATTATATGAGGTAATTTCTAGGTTCAATTATTGTTTTGATTTAAATTTTATTTCAAGCCGCAAGTTTAACAACATTTTGAATAGATGCTATTCAGTTTCGACTTTGGTTGCGTTATATTCGAACATCATGCGTCATTGGCCAGATGCGCAATCATACAAACTAAACCCAGTCGTGAACGAGAACCGTTTTGAGGACTTTTTTTGGCTGCTGGGTTTTCCTCCTGGCCCGGTTCGCCCCTCCTTAGTTAACCAGGCCAAGGGGACTACTTTCCGTTATTGAAATAATTGTGGCGATTCGTCGTTAACAAATTTGATAAATACCCATCACTACACACCAGCTAATGCATTAGGGGTCGCTGAACCTTTTTTTTTTTTGAGGGGAAATGCTCCTTTTGCACCGTAACACCGCGCTGGCTACGCGCGGCCGTGTGAGGGGCTCTCCGGTCTGAGAGGACCGGCCTACCCACTAAAACACACGGCGGGGTGCGCTATCGTGATTCTAACGCCATTTGGCGTCCCTTAACATACAACTGTCGTAAGCCTCAGGTGCTGCTGGTCTGGGGGCCATTAAGAACTTTCTTGACATAATTTCTAAATTTCTCTGATATTATCTGATGAAAATTTTCCTCTTTCTATTCAAACTGTAATTAAAAAATACTCATTTAAAACAAAATACTAAAGCTCATTTTACCATACTTTTAATAAGCATTACTATAAGCCTACGTAACGTCCTCGTACCACCAACTGATATTTACCCTCTTTTGCTGAGCTCCAAATTGCCGGCAAGTACATTTTCCCTTTAAAAAATGACACAATTAGGTTCTATTGTTATCGGAGTGAAGCGAAAATCAAATAGTTAGTCCGGTCACGTAAGAAGAGCCTCGTTATAACAGGATAACCCTCAAAAAAACCAGTCAAGCGCGATTCGAACTTACACACTGAGAGTTCAGTACAAACTTGTTTGTAAATTTCAAAGTTAACTACTCTCTAAATTCGTAACATGTACAATAATAGATCTCTTTGTAATATTTTTGTCATCACGAATTGTATTTATTGTGATCTGAAGGTGGAGACCTGGTGTCCTTTGATACAGGGCAACCTAGTTAAGGCACCAGCCTCACTTACAAGCCATGTTTAAATTATTGTGTAATATTAATAGTATTAGAGGAAATAAAGATTTATTATTATTATTATTATTATAAAGTTACATGCATCGCACGTATCTTTGAAATAACTATGATAGAACAAGAAAATAATATGTATTGGACTTTTTCTTAGAGAATAAAGATTAATTAAAATGAAATTGACAGCAAGGAGATATATCCCTATAGATCATAATTATTGCTGTCCGGTTTTCCAGAGAACACGTGGAGGTATCAATTTAAAATTAACATCTAATAATTATGTCTATGTTGTCTTGAAGTTATAGAAAATAAAGCTTCAAAAGCAACGTTATTCAAAGAATCAGCCATTTGAGCTTTATTTCATAAAAAAGGCGTTTTTCATCATTACATAGTATAAAACAAAGTCACTTTTCTGTCCCTATATGTATGTATGCTTAAATCTTTAAAAGTACGCAACGGATTTTGATGCGATTTCTTTTTAATAGATTAAGTGATCGAAGAGAAAGGTTTTTATGTGTAATACCATCCATTAAATAGTGGAAGAATACTTTTATTTTTGAGGTTTCTAATGTGATGTCGTAAATAATTACGCTTTTTCCACTTACATTGCAAACCCTACGAACCCTACGAGACTTATCAAAATATTGTACTAAACAAAGTTCACAGTTTTTCTGTAATGTATATAGTATCAACATTGCACCCGTGAGAAGCCGGGGCGAGTCGCTAGTACCTAATAATATCCATTCTATAACGGGAACCCTGTTACGTCATTGGTTTAGAGCTGAACCCTAAAAGTACAGCTGACTGCTAGAAAATTGATACGAGTGTTTTAAAGGGCCGTGTTAGCTTGTTAAAGTAACCTAGTGACCCTCAATTTTTTGATGTTGTTCTCGAGTTTCGTTAGGACAACTGCGGACTCAAGTACAATTCGTCGATGACAAAAACATCGTCCAAATTCCTTGTGCGAAATCGAAGTCACCTTAAATTACTGGATAATATAGGACTGCAGTAAAATATCAGTCATTTGCGTATCTGAATGAGCAAATCGTGTGCTTCTAGTCCTTTGTATCACTCCACACACAGCACACAGCTAGGGCTGCCACTTGTTGTCAGTCCAAATAAAATACATCAGTTGGTAAAGGTAAATATTGCATGTACATTCTGTCATAACTAGTGCTCGGAATAAGTAGTTTAATTTTATGTACTTGCAGAAAGAAAGTCAATGTATATATTCAAATGTTAATGACTTTGGACTATTCGGGTACAGAGCAATTTATAAGCACACCATAGGCTATAGGCAATTGAATATCTAATCTAATATTAAATAAAACTAGATAAATAATTGACCACATACTCACACACACACGCACTCACACACACGCACACCCTCACACGCTTTCACACACACACATGCACGCCACGCATGCACCTGTTAATTTTAAGTCTCAGCTATTTTTACCTTTACTTTTTTGTTTCTTTTTTGTAATTTTGCCATAGGTTACTGTAGCCTAACATATAATAATAAAAGTTGTCATCAAGAGCGAGACCCCCTACTACAGGCTTCTACTGAAGCTTACTGGGAGGATCTCAGAAAATTTGTATGTAGAATTAAATATAAGGCTAAAGAAATAAAGAATTTTGAATTTGAATATATCAGTAACATGGATAAAGCTAAAATCAGCGTGATTTCCGAGACCTTAAATAATGCAATGCAATGGAACTTCATTCACTCATTTTACATTATCACTTATTGTTTATTTGTAGGTTTATAGGAGTGAGTAGAAGGAAAAAAGATTACAATATAAATCAAATTTAACATTAAAGTACATCTAAGTACATAATGTTGTTCCGCTGGTGTAATGGTGTAATTTTTACACTCATTGCAAAGGTAAACATAGCCATCTGAGGCTTCAGCATAGGTCCGTCCAAAAAGAAAACCTATTCCTAGTCATAACCTACATGACCATAACTCATTATAAATTAGATTTCCCCGTTTCGCCAAATAATTTCAGAAATTAAAACAATTAAAATAAAATATTTTCACATACTCGTCATTGTTTTTGGCATAAAATGTGACGTAACGTTTATTACAACATAAGTGACGGGTGGCTACGTTTATCACAACAAAAGTAGGTAGTAGTAGTAAGTAGTATCACGGGGTCTATGTCTCATTTCATTTTGGTCTCGTTCGTATATAGTAGAATATATCACACTCTGAAAGCCAACTAAAAGAATAATATATGTTGGGGCGTAATAATATTTTTTTTTATATTAATTAATACGGATAGAATCGTCGAGCATGTATGAGGAATGTTATGAAAGTAGATGAAGCGAAAGAGATATGTAAAGACCGTAGCAAGTGGAAAGACGTAATCTGTGCCTACCCCCATGGGAAAAAGGCGTGAGTGTATGTATGTATGTATGCATGTAGTGTTGGACTTACATACGCAAATAAGAAAAACCCATTGCTGGCGCGATTTTTAATTTCGAACAATTTCGAAAAAAAAAGAATATTTATTTTTCGCTTCGACATATTAAATTCGCTATTATAAAATTCGCTAAATTTATATGACAATTCATTCCCAGCATACTATATATAAATGTTTATGGCAAAACAATAACATTTTCAAGCAGTAACCGCCCTAACATGCAAATTTTATATTTAATTTAGTGGAGGAAGCAAGAGAAGTGTGCCAGGATCGTAGCAAGTGGAGAGAGGTGGTCTCTGCCTACCCCATTAGGAACAAGATGTGACATATATGTATGTAGGTAAATAAATACTTATTCACTCACACCAATTAGCCTAGTGCAAAGTAAGCACTATCAAGTTTGTATTATGGAATCAAGTATATAGCCTAGAATTTAATAGAAATATATATTGACAACCATGACTAAGGCATAAATATGCTCGTATTCATCCCACAAACATCTGCCATCACCAGGACCGGGACCTTAGAGATGGAATAATTTTTTTTTCGAAATTTTTGGAATATGTTTCAAGTCTCTCCGAATGGTAATTTCTCACTAATTAATACTATTCTAAAGAAACCAAAAATAATTAAAGTCCAATATCGTGAACTATATTTTCGAAGATACTAGAAGAAATCCAAAGAATCTTAGAAACAGCGATTTTATCACTGGAAACATTTCGTACCTAATCTATACATACATATTCATGCCTCTTTCCTGTGGGTGTTGAGGTGAAATCACAATTTCCATATGCTACGATCCAAACATATTTCCTTAGCTTCCTCAACTTTCGTCCATGCCTTTTGGTAACGGGTGCTCTTGACCTTCTTTCAATATATTTGGTCTAATTTCATCTAGATGGTCCCTTACTATCAGGTCCATTTCTATTTGTCTTATAAATTTCTTCTAGCAGTCATCTTTCGTCTATTTTTTGTATCTAAGCTATATATGTATTCCTTTCTCGATTTTTCCTTTCCCTTTTCCCTTACCACACTATTCATTCTTCATTGTCACTCCGGCCATTTCTCTCAAAGCTCTCATTTTCACTGCATTAATCTTCGTTTTATCCTTTTTCATAATAGCGATTCGGAGTAGCAGACTAATTTGTTGCTTAATTAATAATTTCTTGAACACCGAATACAAAATACCAACCTATAAGTAATTAAATAAGTTTATAAGCGCCATTGATAGCTATTGAGCCGCGCAATGAAGGAGCTAGATTGGCATGCCCGTCGGGCTATGTCTGAATTCCTCTGATTAAGCCACAGTGTTCAATTTTGCAAATGTTCAAAGGGGACTACAATGTGACATTCTTGGAAGCCCGCCAAATGATTTCATGGAAATCGTGAAGCCAACAGCAAAATTAACACGAATATTATTGATTCTTACACTGTAACATAATCCAAACTAGAAATTAAAGCAAAAAGTCAGACGAAAGTTAGATAGTTATACCAGTGTTAGTTAGCGCTTAAAGGCTGCATTGGTAATAAACAAGGATGGGACCAAAAACAAACATGATGAGATCGGAACTATTTGAGGAAATCGCGCTCGAGTCAATTGGAACATGTCTATAGAGATACTAAGAAAAATTGGTAAAGCAAAAAGGAATGACTAAGGTAAGACTCATTATTAGAATAGAAAACTTGCTTAAATTCACACTTTACTTGAATTGCCTCATTCTACGAGCGTTTACATTGCATTTGACAGTAGGGTCATATTACACAAGAAGTGACATGTCAGATCCAAGCTTTGCATTGCCTGTAAGAAGAAAAAAGAGTTAAGCATTAAACACATTTTATTCCACTGTGATCTGGTTTGCTAGAGACAAACGAGGCTATTTATAAAACCTTGCCGTGCGACCAAAGAACATTATCAAACTTATAAACATGAACTGATGATGGCGGATACACACCTGTGTATCCTTTATCCTTCCATCCGTCTAATCTTTTAAGTTTAGCTTTAAAAGGCTAGATCAGGATTTTTTAGAAATGATCCATAATGGGTCTTAATGCAGTCTTTGGAAATGAGCCACCCCGCTTAAAAAATACGATAAGATACACAACTAACAAAATCATAGGACCAACATTAAATAATATAGGTGTACTAAAAATACCTAGATATAACTCATAGATTAGCAAACCTTAAGTGGCAGTGAGCAGGAGACATTACTTACAGGACTGGCAGCCGTTGAAGCGGAAATGTCTTCGAGTGGCAAGCATATGCCAGAATAATGCTGGTAGGCCTCCCAAAATATGGAGCGACGGTTTTATGAAGATCGCAGGAATTGTTTATTATATTAAAATAAATCTATTTTCGATTCACGCCATCTCAGACATTTTATTTTTGTTTTAGAGATTTTATCAAAATTTGTGGGATGATAAAAAAAAATACATGCAGTATTTGTCTTGTCTAAGATGGGTAAATGCAATCTCGTCATATTAAACATTTTCAAAAGCTTGGTATTAGCCGTATGTTCGTTTATCATAAACTCAATAGATAATATGGCAGTTCTTCCTATATCGGTAAGCATAAACAAGCATCGCCAAGCATAAGAGTAACTTCTGTTAGAACTAAAATCGAAAGAAACCCCTTTAAAAATTAATAAAATCTTATCACGAGAAATGAAGATGACTTGGGTCTCCACTTTCTTATTTTTGGTAGCAACATAGTTGTGTTCATATGAATTATATTAGAATTATATGTAAAAGTTATTAGGTATCATGAATTTGCTGTGAACCTCACAGTACATGCAGTTGTACTTTTAAGATTTGCTACTATTTTTTAAGAATCCACAAATATAATTATTTCTAAAGTTGTCTAACTGAAATATTATGTTTGCTTGGTCCAAGCTTCAGGCAGTAAGAATTTTCATTCAAATAAATAGATATCAAAGAAGATTATAAACAATTTATCTTTCAACTAACTTTGACTTTGGAATCTTTCACCATGGCGCTCACACGTATTATTCCTTCGCAAATAATATAATATAATCAGCTAAAACTAATTACTGAATGACACTCAAGCCTTTGACGCGCACGTACGCGACGAAACAAAATACTATGCTAATTACGCCATGGCAATTAATGACAGGGGTGAAAAACTATTTTCACAGGAAACAAACGTAACCACTCGGCGGTATTTCATTACGGTATGACACGAACTTGTTAATTTGCCTAAAGGTTTGTTTTCACGAGCAAAACAAAAAACGCAAAGATGATTAGTTTGTTTATCTTTCATTAAACAAAATATAAAATGTAAAAAGTTCTTAATTTTGTCTGCTTCGTTATCTTAGTGTTTTGTATTAGTTATATTTTTTATTTAATTAATTTTCCGTACAACCTTAAATGTTAACTAAACTTTTCCATAATTAAACTAATTACTACATACATACATATATATATATATATATATATAATATATATATAGGTATAAAATTGTTATAATATAACTTAGATCTTATTCCTTAGCTTCGAAAGGCGCACATAATTCCATAGGCATATAATTATATTATATATATTTCTAAACAAATTTGTTTAGCAGGATCATTTAACACTGACACCATTTAGTTATTAAGTAAATTCTATAAATTTGTAATCCAATTCTCTATTTCAAATAGATTATGCATTCAGTGTAACTAAAATTAGATTGATTCATTTCCGCCGTAACCCGTCGGAGAAAGTTTCCCCCGATAAATTTGCCAGGAACAATAACTGCGCCATCATAAGTCTCTTTGTATTAATAAATAAAGTCTGCTCCGGAATTGTTCTAGGCAAAATGTACACCTAACTACATTCAATTTAAATTAAAAATATTTTTTAGCGATGTGTTACATACGTAATTATACAATAATAATAACATTTGATAAAAACCTCATTGGTTTCATAAATGATATTTGTGCTGTATTTTTGAATTAATAATTTTAAGAGATAAATAAATTAAAAATAATAATAATAAATGTACATTTTTAACAATAAAGCAGACTGCCTACTAGATGATAAGTATTTGTATAAGATAATTTTATGTTTATATTTGTATTTCTTTTATATATTGTTTATACTTTTTTCATTCCTCAAATAAAACATATGAAAGTTTATCAAACAATATGAAGGCAATAAAATCGTCAAGTATACTCTGTATTATGAAAATTATCTTGGCCCCATAAGACTTTTCTTTTTATCTTCTAATTTTTCTTCAAAAAGGCGCAACGAGTACACACCGTGTATTCTCACACTGTCCTCATGTCCGTATGGTCTGGATTTCGTATGGATTTCTGTCTTACTTTTTTTTCTTATTTTTATTCTTATATACAGTCGTATAAAAGAATAAATTAAAAGCATTTTATTATCATCAAAAGTTTTTTTTTTATCTGGGTCTTTGGATATCTAAGAAAAGAAAGAGTTCGGTGCAGCATGTATTAGGTTATAGGAAAAGTTCGTTGAAAAACAATTCGAAGGATCTTTTCTTTCCCGGAACAATCTCGAAATTCCAAAATATACAGTAACATTGTAGAACTCTCTCGGTGCTTTCATACGAGGCCCGTATATCAATATATATAGCCTCGTATGAAACACGAAAAAAACTCACTTGGAGCAATCACCAAGTGCGTTTTTTTCGTAGTCATGGAAAATCAATCAATCCTCCAAGACAACGCACGACCACACATTGACTTAAATAAAATTTTATTAGAGGAACTTGGTTGGGAAACCGTACCACATCCCCCTTATTCAACCGACTTGGCACCTTAAAGTAAAAAAAATTCAAAGATTTTAATAATCTGGAAAAGAACCTTCCTACTGGATGGAGTATTGTCATTAGTTCTGACGGCGATTATATTGTAAATTAATACTAAACTTTAATAAAGAAAATTAATAGAAAACATTTTTGTTCCTAATTTTTCGACGATCTTTTCCTACGAGTACAACCTAATATTTTATAGTCATCATGTACAGACAAGGATAGAAAGTATAATAAAAATAAAGATTTATTGATCTCTGAATGTTCCAATACGTATATATAAAAGTCAGCTAATGAAGTCTCACAATTTTGCAGTGAACCTATCGGTGGCCGATGCGATGGTTTCGACCCTCAACGTGACCTTCAACTTCACCTACATGCTGTACTCCGACTGGCCTTTCGGACATTTCTACTGCAAGTTCTGCCAGTTCATCGCGGTGCTCAGTATATCAGCGTCGGTGTTTACTTTAATGGCTATCAGTATAGATAGGTAAGTCGAATGTTTTTTTTTACTTTCGACTTACATATAAGTCCACCATTATCGCTGAAAATAGAAATAAAATCCTGCTCTCAACAGCCATGGTAAGACCTTAGATTTTAAGATACTTTGCAGAATCAGACGGTCCCTAGAAACAATCTCGTCCTATTCAAAATAAAAGAAGGAATTTGTTTTATAACTCTAAATGCACACTTTTATTGAACAACGCCGTTCAACCATAAGTCTACATGTCGCTTAGTTGGTTGGCTGAATACAATATTCATCAGTTCAGCTTAATAATACTCAGCCGATTAATAACAGTTAGGGTAGTTAGTTAGCTAGGGTAAACCATCATTCTTTGCTTAGGTAATACCCCCACGTCCAGGATAATCTTCCAAAGACTAATATCATGAATAATTAAAATAAGAATATACACAAACAACATATCAAAGTAACAAATAAAATATTACGAATAACAAAATATATAATCTACTAAATTATTAAGTTAATATTTCAAGCATATTTGAGTATATGAGGTTTTTTTTTTTTTTTGTCTACTCCACGGACTCGTAGTCCGTGCCTTTTTTAAACTGTCCTCGTTTGGATCTACTATATACGTACTGTACGTACAGCGTCATATTATCTTATAATACTATTCCGTGACTTAATATTAACGTGAGTTGCGCAGCACTTACTTATCTAATAACTATCCTAATTTATACCTATATTATTTATTTATATATAGAGTATATGAGGTTTATGTCCTACAAGTCAGAAAAACTTATGGTTTGTATCTAGGTATAGGTGTAGTCGGGCTCGGTAGCACAGCTGCGGCGCCGCCGCGGGTCGCCGGCGGTCGCGAGGAAGTCGCGACCGCTACGGCGACCCGGGATGGACCACGCCCCTTCCGTGGCCGGGGGGCGTCGTCGGTGGAGGGGACCGGGGGCCTCCCCCGAGGAGGGCTCCCCTCTAGAGAGGGGAGCGGAGGCTGGGGGTTCCCGGAAGTGGCCTTTGTGTTCCCGGGGGCTCCTACATGCCTGAGGAAGGCCATCCCTGAGGTTTTTAGTGGGTAGGCCTCCCCCTTCTGGGGAGGAGAGCCCCACATAACCGCCGGCTCGCCACAGCCGGGGTATGCAATTTAATGCATTTTCCTAAGGGAAACAAAAAAAAAAAAAAAAAAAGGTATAGGTGTAGTGTTCGATCTCGCACGAAATATTACAATTGCACAGTATTTACTTATAAAATAACCAATTATATAAATAATAATATGTTTATATACATTTGTACATTGGACACTAGGCATTCAGATGACAAACATCTATCAATTATTCTCTTCGAACAAATACTCTTACGATACGATAACAGTTTCGATTTTCCACCTTTGTGAAAGTTATAAAAACTTTGATTAAATTGTAGCAGAGTTCAGAAAAACAGCGGCGGTCACAAACTTCATGAAGCCCCCAATAAATTTAACTTTTTAACACGCCCAGTGATTCAATCTTTTTAATAATTGAAAGATAAAGAATGGTGATTAGGTGAGATTAACTTGACATTATAAGACAAACATTATCGCATTCTTTATTGGATTATGTTCATTTCGACCGCAATGATTGGATTATCTTCGAAGTTATATTAAATATGGTAAATAATAACAATGTGATTGAATGTTATTGTATAAGTCATTTTTCCAGTGTCTTATTAAAATAACCACCAATTAATAAATAATGTTACAATGTTCTATTAATATAGTATCTCGCTTAATTATTACTAGACTATACAAACTACGAGGATTCAATAACAGATCATGTGCATATGTGATTATGTATGGTAAGATATAGCAGTAAGATCTGAAAGAATTTAAGATCCGAGTTGTAAGTGTTGGTTTGATAATTTACAATTTTTTTTGTCATTCACAAGTAAGAAAATATTGTAATCTACAATTTCATTAGGTGTAGGTAGTAATTATTTAGTATCACTAAATAATTATTTGCAATATCGGATCAATACAGAACATTCGAGAATTTTATTACTATTGCATATGCAGTTTACATTAATACATACATACATACACTCACGCCTTTTTCCCATGGGGGTAGGCAGAGATTACGTCTTTCCACTTGCTACGGTCTTTACATATCTCTTTCGCTTCATCTACTTTCATAACATTCCTCATACATGCTCGACGATTGCGGGTACTTCTGACCTGGCCTTTTTTGAGGACACATTTACATTAATGTTGACAATTTAGTGATCATTTCTGGGAAACGCTGGGTGCGGAGAACTAATCGGTGTGGAGATTTTTTAGGGAAGTCTCTTTCCAACAATAGATATCTTTAGACTGAAACAAATGAAATGGTTTCTTTTAATCATTACCATCATTTTTTAAGGCCTCTGATAGATTTCTAAATGTCGAGGTTCAGTCAGCACAACCAAATCATACACTGAGAGAAAAAAGCTACGTATACGTAGCCTGGCGCAAGCTATCTACCAGGTAGCTTGCAACGGGATACAGGTTACGAGTGTTGGACTAGTACTCTAGTTGTCACCTACTTGATAAGGATGTTTTATACTGATGCTGTTATAGGAGACACTATGCTTCATCATGGTATTACAGGAAATCCGTATAAAAACTGCGCATCATTCTCAATGGAGTAACAACATGACATACGTAGTCAGCTTGATATATCCAGTACGTATGTGACTGTTATTATATTTCAGTGCTTCGTTCTCGATATATAACTTTACCATGTAGTCTCTTCACTCACTCGGCAACCAAACGCAAATTTTAGAGCTAGATTTAAAAAGAAAAAGTGAATATTTTATCTATGCTCAATCTAGCTTTATAGATCTGTCTTCCTATTTGTCATTCTTTACTTTTGCGCGGCACCATACGCAGTATTGCACTATAAGTTATTGATTTCATTACAAATAGAGTGTGTTTTGAGATTTATATATCATTTATAAGATGCCTAAACATAAAAGAAACGCTGACAAAAAAATAAGAAAATACAAAAACAAAATACGTCGATTACAATTGCGTCGTAGTAGTTCGAGTTCAACCGATTCGGAAGGATTACGGTTGCAAAAACATACAGGTAAGCCTTTTTTCACTTGAAAAATTGCACAGAACAATAGGAAAAATTAATAGCTGGATTGTAATGGGTCTTTCTAACCTTAAATATAACAAACCGCAGTTCTGAATGCACGGGTGGTGTACGTGATGCACTGACGTGACATAATATATTCTTGGGGTGTATACGAGATGTACACACAAGATTTGCATACCAGGGTGATGCGCATGACGCATTGCGATGGTCAGTACTATTGAAATAAATTGTCAATCGCTCTTTCAGAATCCGATTGCACACAAAGATGGGATGAACAAGAACATACAAGCGGTGGTTATAGTCAACCAATGTCGCCTTTGACAAATATTATAAATTTGCCGGCGGAAGTATCTGATAAGAACTCAATAATTCCTGAGCCAACTGAACCTGAAGAACCAACATTAGACAGTGAGACCTTACAAGCTCTCGGGGATCCCATTGTAGAAAAGAAAACTTATGGTCCGCCCATAAATAGTGATTTGGCGAGTCGCTGTATTACCATTTTGAAAAGTGGTTTGGACAAGGAAAATAGGGAACACCTTATCAATAATTATTTAACACCTAAAAATTGCCAAATACTTCAAGCACCGAAGTTAAATCCCGAAATTATAGCCACAATATCTGACAATATCAACAATAGAGATAGAAAAATAGAGGCAGAACAACAGCAGCTAGGACAAGGTATAACAGCACTAAACCAAGCTTTGTCGCTCCTTGTTACTAACACAAGCGACAGACTCACAATAATTAAAACTTTAAGTGATGCCTCAAAAATATTAGCAGACCTGCATTATCGCAAAACAATGAGCAGGAAGAAATTAATAACTCCAGTTTTGGATAAAAAGTTCCTGGAAATCATCAAGGATGTGGAAAGGGATGAATTTCTATATGGTGGCAATCTATCTGACAAAATAAAGGCAATGAAAAATGCCCAAAAAAGTGGTCAAACCATAAAAAAAGTGGATCATCTAAAAACAATAAATGTAAGAAGGCCCGGGAACTATAGTACACCCAGTAGCAGTAGTTCGGGAAACTTCAGGGGCCCGCCTCGGTATCAGTCATCGAAGACCTACAGCCGAAGCGGGCAGAAACGTCCAGTACTAGAGAGATTCCCATACAAACAATTCCAGCATCCAGTAAGGAAAACAAAAGCAGAAACAAAACCTGCTCCGAAATAGAGTATGTCACGGTGGTAGACTATCACATTTTATTAGGTGCTGGGAAAAAATTACCACTGATGCCTTAATTTTAGAACACATCAGGGGATATTCCATACCTTTTATTTCCCCACCAGTTCAAACAATGGCACCAAAGCCATTAGCTATTTCTGATATTGAAAAATATCATATAAAAGTTGCTATCACAAAACTTCTTAACTTAAAGGCTATATCTGTTTGTGAACCTACTTCTAACCAATTCATATCCACAATTTTTCTAATTCCAAAACCTAATGGTAAAAAGCGATTCATTTTAAATTTAAAACCCTTAAATAAATTTGTGTCTGCATCTCATTTTAAAATGGAAGATTATAGAACAGCTGCAGCAATAATTACACAAAACTGTTTTTTAGCAAAAATTGACCTAAAAGAGTCATACCTTGTTTTACCAATTAATGCTGATGATAGAAAATACCTTCGTTTTACTTTTAATGATACTCTGTATGAATTTAATGCATTACCCTATGGTCTTTCTGTGGCGCCTTACATTTTCACAAAAATTATGAGAGTGGTGGTGGCACACTTAAGGGAAAAGGGATATAAAAATGTTATTTACATCGATGATTTACTTTGTCTTGGTTCAGATTATCAATCATGTGTTGATAATATCAGACAAACCATATCTACTTTGGAGTGCTTAGGATTTGTTATTAATTTTGAGAAAAGTTGCTTAGAACCTTCCAACTGTTGTAATTTCCTTGGTTTTATATTCAACACTAATAAAATGACAATGGAATTACCAAGTGAAAAAAGACAACATATTATTATATTGGCTGATAAATTTATAAAATTAAGTCATTGTTTGATAAGAGATCTAGCACAGTTAATTGGTGTATTGGTGTCATCTTGCCCTGCTGTTGAGTATGGTTGGGTACATATAAAACATTTAGAAAGACAAAAATATCTTTCACTACTGAACTGTAATAATAACTATGATAGCATTATTAAATTACATCCAGATATTAAGATAGATCTCATATGGTGGTCAAAAAATATTTTAACAGCAAATAAACCTATACAAAGTTTTAAGTTTGATCTTGAAATTTATACTGATGCATCCCGCACAGGTTGGGGGGCAGTGTGTAACAATAATCATGTTAATGGTGCATGGAAAGAAAATGAACTCAGCTTTCATATAAATTATTTAGAATTATTGGCCATTTTCTTAGCTTTAAAGACATATGTTAAAGACAAAAAAGACCTACATATATTACTTAGAGTAGATAATAAAACTGCAATTTCTTACATTAACCGTATGGGTGGAATTCAATACCCCCATCTGAATAATCTTGCCAGAGCTATCTGGGTGTGGTGCGAAGAGCGAAAACTTGTGCTTTTTGCATCATACATAAAATCTGCAGAAAACTTAGAAGCTGATAAAGAATCAAGAAAAACCAATATAGATACAGAATGGGAATTAAATGACAAAGTATTTTTTGATATAATAAATAAATTTGGGGTGCCAGAGATTGATCTCTTTGCGTCTCGTGTCAACACTAAATGTTCCAAATATGTATCGTGGAAACCTGACCCAGATGCCTTGAATGTTGATGCATTTACTATTAGTTGGTGTAAACATTTTTTCTATGCTTTCCCACCATTTAGCTTAATTTTGAAAAGCTTTCAAAAAATAAAACAAGAACAAGCTACAGGGATTATGATCATACCATACTGGCCCTCACAGCCATGGTTTCCTATTATGAAAGAAATTCTTAAATCTGAGCTCTTATTGATTGGCCCAGATAAAAATCTTTTACTATCTCCTTACAGGACAAGACATCCTCTACATCACCAACTTATCCTGGGGGCAGGAATCTTCTCCGGCAAGCAATGACAAGGCAAGCTGTTCCCACAATGTCATTAGACACAATGCTAGCCTCAATATCAGACAACACTTTAAAACAATATGATGTGACATACAAAAGTTGGTGGATTTTTTGTCAGGACAATGAAATTGATACCTTGTGTGCTTCTGTCCCACAAGTAATGCAATTTCTATCCATGCACGCTAGTAAGGGAGCTTCCTATGGTACTCTCAATACCCATAAATCTGCCCTTTCATTGTTAATAGGATCACGAATTGGAAGTGATCAGCGTATTAAGAGACTACTCAAAGGTTTCTATAAAATAAAACCTCCACAATCAAAATATTCAATTTCCTGGAATCCATCTGTTGTATTAAATACTCTTAGATCATGGTACCCTTTGTCCCCAGAATTGTCCCTAGATATATTAACAAGAAAATTAGTGACTCTTCTGGCCTTATGCACAGCACAAAGAGTACAAACCATTTCTTTGATAAAATTAAAAAACATAATAAATACAGAATCAGGTTATCATATAAATATCACAGATCTAATAAAAACATCTGCTCCTAACCGTACACAACCCACATTGAACTTGCCTTTTTTTCCTGAACCAGAGATTTGCCCTGCATCTACTCTACAATATTACATTGACTATACTAAGAATATTAGAGGCACAGTAGAGAATTTACTAATTACAACAAAAAGACCATATAAAGCAGCAACACCATCAACTATTAGTAGATGGATAAAAATTACTCTCGCAGAATCCGGTATTGATACATCTATATTTACAAGCCATTCAACACGCCATGCATCCACATCCATGGCTTTTATGAAGGGCATATCTGTAGAGACTATCAGAAATACAGCAGGGTGGACAGACACATCTCAGGTGTTTGCTAGGTTTTATAATAGGCCTATTATTGATGACTGTAACAATTTTGCAAAATCAGTTTTGTCATCCAAATAAAAAGTTTATCTCATATTTAAATGAAAATTATAAAAAAAAAAAAAAAAAAAAAAAAAAATTGTTATTATAAGTCATTATAAGAATTTTGTTAATTTTAAGCTAATGTTGTGATTGTTATAACAAATTAATAAAGACTGATTATTATGTTCTATATCTATCTATATCTGTTGGATTGCAGCTTACAGTAAATATGAAGAAGATACACAAAATCCATAATACTCTAAACATCTACATGGTAAAGTTATATATCGAGAACGAAGCACTGAAATATAATATGTGATCAAACGAACTTACCTTAAGTGATGTTCGATCATTATTATATGAAGTGCTTCGTTCGAAGATATATACCCACCCAACCCAAGTATGAAAAGTACCTGGAGACTATATACTTTACCCTAGGATTTTGTGTGAGAATACTCTAAAATAATGACAAATAGGAAGACAGATCTATAAAGCTAGATTGAGCATAGATAAAATATTCACTTTTTCTTTTTAAATCTAGCTCTAAAATTTGCGTTTGGTTGCCGAGTGAGTGAAGAGACTACATGGTAAAGTTATATATCTTCGAACGAAGCACTTCATATAATAATGATCGAACATCACTTAAGGTAAGTTCGTTTGATCACATATTATGCTTCTGTGTTGGACTACGTACGGTACAACAACGGTGTTATTCGATTCGTACTGGACGCCACTGAGTTAAAAACATATACAGCTTACTTGAATCCTCGTACGTACTACGTACATGACGTAATGCGGCTGCATTATATATTCATGTGTTGGGGTTGGTACAGTAAGGCCAGTAGTACACGGACTGCTTCAAGCAGTTGAGACCGACTGCTTAAAGTCGCGACGCGCGGTGAACTATAGTCATTCATTAGCTGCCGTACACACGACTGCTCGAGCAGTCGCGACCGCTTCAAGCCGTCAACTGCATGATGAAATCCCATCGTGCCGTCGACCGCTCGCGAGCGTTGTGAGGCATACACCAACTGCTCGAGCCGTTGACTGCGCTAGAGCAGATCACTTCTAAGTTCTATAAACAAATGATGGTTAGAATCAATGACTCGACTGTGGTAGAAAATCAACTGCTCGAGCAGTTGGTAGCGTAGCTCGAGCAGTCAACAACCGACAGCTCAAGCTGTCGACGCCGACCGCTCGAGCGGTCCGTGTATTTCGCTCAGCCGCTAACTGCTCGAGCAGTCCGTGTACGGCCGCCCTAAGAATACCTAATAAGTTACATTATTACGGTACGTTACTACGTACAGTAAGTACTTATCTTACTTGCACCCTGGGTACAAAACTAAATACAAGTGTGAGCTCTTATATAGTGCGATCAATTACAGTGTAATGGAGTGGGTTCCCTAAAATCATGGACTCCCTCACAATTGCCAGCTACTTACCCAGCATGTCAAGCCAGCTACTTACCCAGGATCAAATAAGGACACTGTTACATACGTATGTAACACATACGTATGTAACAGTGTCCTTATTTGATCCTTACATACATAAGTGGTCTAAGGAATTACGTAGTTTTTTTCTCTGTGTAGCAGCTGATGATCATAATTTTTAATAGATTCTTTTTGATAGAAGATTAATGAGTAGAGTCCCTTTTATTATGCCCTCTTTAGTTTGTTCTGATAAATGCAGATTTTCGTATAGCATTTATGAGAATGCAAATTTAATCGTAAAAGAATATTAAGTTCCACAAAGTATTACTGACATCACCATCACAGCTCATATACCCCACCGAGCCTGTCCTAAGTTAGGGCGATTAGGCCTTAGTCAGCGCAGATTAATTGATTACATTTAAATGAGTATATAGATTGGCTTATGATGTTTTCCTTAACCTTAGGAATGTCAGATTCATATGAAATTATACACAAAATCACATTTTCTCTCCTCCGCTCCGCTCCTTATGCACCATAACACCACGCTGGCAAAGCGCGGCCGTGTGTGGAGCTCTCCGGTTCGAGAGGACGGGCCTACCCACTAAAACCCCGGTGTTCTCTGAGCCCATATCGGGGCGCTTGTGGCGCGCTTCCGCGGTTCTACCGCCACAGCGCCCACAGGCCAGCTCGACCTAGAAAGGTCGAACCATCACCAAGGTTAAATTTACTTTTTTTACATGCCTTTTCATAAAGGAATACCAAGGTCCGGCTCGAATTAAAAAGCAATCGACACACTTTCACAAATTGTTTGATCTCATTAAAAACGAATTTAAAAGAAACTTGTAGAACATCGCCAATTAAAACGCAATTTAAATAAAAAATTGTTTATTACCGACATTACGCATTTGATACCAAAGGTATGATACAATGACAATAGCCATAATATGGTACGTCAGGTGGGGACGACATCAAAACCACCTCCAGTCCAATTTTTTGATGACTTGCAAATTCATTACGACATAGAAATGTTAGAAGAATAAAAAAAATAATGAATATATACTGTCGTTTTCTTTATACACCTATCAATATACGCTTCCAGAATATATCTGAATTCTTATTCATAAATTTGTTTTTGTAATATATTAACAATGAAGTAATTTGCCTATGTAATTCTAAACTTGTAATCTTTTTCAATGAAGTATAAATCAAGCATTGTCAGTGTTGTCAAAAACTCAATATAACCCTTCAAAACATATATAAAAAATACTGTTATGAAAAAAGCTCGCTTAACATTATTTAAGTAATAAGAATGTTTGCTGAATTATCATAACTTATAGTTTTGTGTAATGAAAATGTATAAAATGAACCGATAAATTAATAATATTGTAAAGTTCAACTCGAACTTTTCTACTGACGCCCTCTTCCACTTTCTAATACTGTAAATAACTGTAAAGAAAGAAGAAAAAAAATCCTTTCAAAATGTCTTGTCTGTTCTTCTTTTTTTTTTATTTTGTTAGTATAAAAATAAAAATTTATACACTTACACTAACTAGCCTAACCTAAACTAATTTCTGTAAGGCTTGTGTTATGGGATTTAGGGTAATAGATAGACATACATACATATTATATATATGTTATATATATATAAGACTAGCTGACCCGTGCCCACTTCGTTGGGCATAATATTAATAATACTTTTTAGTACAAAATGTTATGTTTTAATTTCTAACTGTAATATTTAAAAAAAAGAATACTATTTATAACTTAAATATAAAAGTTAGACATATGCTGTCGTTGACTTTTTTGTAGGCATTTTCAAGCTCCGCATCTTTTCTCTAGAACTCAAAAATATATCTTTCATAGTTAAGGCAGCGTTCGTAAGAAACGCTTTCATTCGACCGTTTTTTCTCCGATTCACTTTGCAAAACGGACTACCACGTAAAAGATTTTTTATTTTTTGGTTTTTCATATAATATATGACACTCAATAATGCAATAATGTGGCTTTCTATTGGTGAAGGAATTTATAAAATCGGTTCAGTAGATCCCGAGATTACCCCTTACAATTTAACAAATATACAATCACACAAACTTTACTTCTTTATAATATTACTATAGATATATTATTGAGTATTTTTAAAATGAACCATAAATTGTTTCTCTAAAAACACAAAGTTATCGTTTTATTTAGCACACCTTTACAATACTGCAACTTATCGTTTAACTATGGCAATCACTCTTAAATCTCACCTGAAAATACAAAGAAACGACATTTAAAGTTCACTAATATCGCCTGCTTAAGCTTCCACAGACAACCTATAAATACGCGAACTAACGTAAAGCGCGGCAAATTCAAATTAATAAAATGTCATTTCATTACATTCTTTGTTGGAATTCACTTGCATATATCTGCCCCTACCGGGACTCGATCACTGGAACTCAGAAATGCGACGAGTTTAGTGTAGCGACACCGTGAAACCGGTGTACTAACCACTAGACTACAGAGGTCGTCAAAAGTATACATATAAATTAGTATAATATAAGTAGTTTTATGTATTGTCATATTTTCAAATTTGTTTTGACGTTAACAAGCCCTATGTTGAATAAATATTATTTTGATTTAACATTACTGAGACGTGAGTTAATTCCGAAATAAGAATCACTATTCGCACCCAATATAGTTTCAGTGAGTGGCTTTGAAATTCGGATCTTTTTGATGAGGACCTTCAATATTCGTGTCGCGAATGTGGAACACTCTACGCGTGCGAAAAACCTAAATAGAATGAATGATCTAATTTACATAAATACATCCCAAGAGTACACTGTACATTAGCTGTCTATAAAATTAACATGTTTCAAAATTTTTCTTACATTTTGTAGCTGCGTGAAGTAGGTGGGTAACTGCCGTCTCTGTCACGAAGAATTATTTAACTTGTAGCTGACATAATGAACGAGCGAAAAAAATATAGAATACTTTTTCTTGTATTTACAGATGTAAATATAAAGATATAGGTATAAAAGAAAAAAAGCTATTTATTTAACAGATGTGATAAGTTACATACAGTTACAAAGTTACAGAGTGTAAACAGATAAACTTAGCAGCGTAGGATATGCAATGACGACCTCCGAAGTTGAGTAGTTGGTACATTGGTTTCAAGGTGTCGCCTGAGGTCCCGGGTTCGAATCGCGGAACAGGTAGATGTTTGTGTGATGAATGCGAGCATTTGTACCTTAGTCTTGGTTGTTAATATATATATATCAAATATATTTATATCAATATGCCTATACATTACCCTAGATCCCACAACACAAGCCTTCAGATCTTACTTTGGGCTATTCTAGATTTATTTATTATGCTTACAATGAATAATTGTTATAACTATTTAATCAAAACAGTTTATATATTTAACTACTGTAAAAAACTATACTATACAATGATGCAGAAATTTATCATTAAAATTACTAACAGGTCTTTGCTCTTTATCTTTTTTAATATCCTAGCTATGTCTGCGAACTTTGATTTTCTTCAGAATTTTGTATCATCTCCAAAATTTTATGTTTAGTTCTAATCATGTTGACTTTACATTAATACCTTATTCTTATTCAACAATAATACTTACTTAAGTCACCAATATATTATGTCTATATATAGATAGATTACACATACAGTATAATTTTCCTGTCTGCTATAAACCCTTTCGTATGGCGTAGCGTAAAGTCGTAAAACATCCATGCTGTCTCATCCTCCACAATTAAAGTAAAATGTACTCGAGGTAATCGTTTATTAAACTGTAGGAATAGGATTACGAAAATTATTTATTTAAATTCATCAAAATGCTATATACAAAGTTAGATAAAATAAAATAACTTTAATAATTACAAATGTTTATTGTCATTAAATGATTTTGAAACTCTGACAGCCTCAATCACGTTGATTCAAAGCTAAATTATGAAAATTATATCTACAGATTTTAAGTAATACAAATATAAAAGTCTCTACTTCCCATCGGGGATGTAGTTCGTCGTACTGAACAGCAATTACCAGTGCGAAGTGCCTTAACAAAGAGGCAACGGCCACGCACTATATTAGGACATATTAAAAATTTTACCAAAGGACTGCTTAATTACACCTCTGCCTAACCTTTTAGGAGAATAGGGATAATAACTTCTATGTACGTATTTTTTTTTTATTATTAGTTGAAAACTTTGATAAGCTTTGTCTATATCAGCCCCATCGTAGCTAACACAAGTATACTCTTCTTAAATCGTCTCTTATTATTAGAGATCGGATAATCGGATGCATATTTACCTAAAGTTAGTTTAAGACAAAGTATGGAAACGGCTTTTTATTGTTTTGTTAAATAAAATTTTTCACCATTTCTGTTTTTTTATTCAATTATTTAATTGATTATTGTTTTAGTCAAACTAGCTCACTACTTTCGTATAACACTCTTCATGTAATAAATCGTACATTCATAAATCGCACGGGGAACTGAAACTAAACTTCATGTAAATAGGTTTGCATAGTTGTATAAATGAACCCGTAGTCTCGGTCTTTTGAAAATAAATACCACGTGCTAATTTAGTAATTTTCAAACAATATCACTACGTTAAATTTGCAGTCCCGTATTTTCCCGGGATTTTTATTTAACAAAATGTATTTTAAAAAGCCGCTCCATAATTTGTGAGCCAAAAATTAACTTTAGGTAAATATACATCCGATTATCCTATCTCTACTTATTATACATCCTTTTGACGTTTGCGCTACCTGAAAAGTTTGACAAGAGACTTTGAAAATAAACCAAATCCATATTATTATTATTCAATTCAGATAAGAAAGCATCTCTTACTTTCAAGTTACTGACGCAATCCACCACCAAGTAGTACACTTTATATAGTAATCACAATTTAGACAGCTCACATTGTTACACCAAAAAGCCAAAATTGTCCTGAATCATACCCATGTAATATGTAAAATTTCTTGCATAGTCTACACTAACTCACGTGTACTTAAAACAACTAACAAATACTTCACACAATTTCATTCTTTTTAAGGTATGTAGCCATCATGAGCCCACTACGACCTCGCCTAGGTAAACGTGCAACCTTGGGGATTGCCGCGGCGATCTGGGCCGGCAGTTCCGTCCTCAGCAGTCCCAACCTCATATACTTTACCACCGAAACTGATGAGCTGCCTGATGGAACGAAACGGTATGTTATCTTTATGTTTCTTTGTGCTTAAGGATAATAACGATAGAATCTCTATTGTAGCAGGTGTTATTTTGCGGAAGTCCATTGTATTACAAAGGATATAGTTTTTTGCTGATTCCGCGCAGTTCATGATGACTTGTCCAACAAGCAGACAAGGTCGACACGTGTTTCGTCTCTCAGCGAGACCGTCGATTCGTCTCTCAGAGAGATCTGTTGCCCGCTCGGTGACTCGTGAGTCACCGAGCGGGCAACAGATCCTGAAGATGTCTCGCTGAGAGACGAAACACGTGTCGACCTTGTCTGCTTGTTGGACAAGTCGTCATGAACTGCGCGGAATCAGCAAAAAACTATATCCTTTGTAAAACGATAGAATCACCAATACACCGCGGTAATCTAAGTAAGGCTGTTATTTATTCTGAATATTTATGGTTATATTACAGCTCCGCCGTGTTGTTAGTTATAATGCGCATTTAACTCTAACCAACTCAAAGGTTTCAACGCGGAGAATACAGAGATAATATAGAGAGATGGCCCTATCTTGGCGTATGGCATTATTAGCCCTACAGCTGTGAGTTCGAACAAATTGGCGAAACAAGCAAATGAATGTGTAATCTGTGTCTGCTATCGGTATTTAAAGTATTTTTATATTACAACATAATTCAATTCGTGATATCTATAATTTAAGTTCCAGAGAAAATCTAAGGAACTTATTAAAAAAAAGAAAACATTTGTATATTTACATTAAAATCAGAACATTTTGCTTATAAGAATTATAATATATATAATCGAATTTCTAAATGTAGTAATTAAATACATGAAAATGGAAATGATCATACATTCCAACGTTCAGGCTTAAACAAAACTAGAGGCTTTTTTATAAGGTAGCAACATATAGCAATTTATAAAAAAGTTTCACAAAGTATTACAAATTTACCTGTTAATAAATATAAAGCACATGTTGAAAATATTATTAAACTTACTATAAAGTTGATGATTACATAAACGATATAAGAATGTTGGGATATAACTAAATTGCTATTGTCGCAAAAATATAAACTAAAGAACTAATATATAATTAATATTCTAAGCCATCTTCGAATTAACGATACTATAATACACACCAAAAACGTTGTCCGTTCTGCTTCATTCTAATACATGTCTTCCGCCGAAAAGACTTGTGAATCAATAACATAGCTTCATTTTTTCTTTTTCTTTCTTTTCTTATATTTTTATTTAATACTAGCTTTCTGCCCGCGGCTTCGCCCGCGTGGATTTCGGGATTGGGTGTATAGAGGGTTAAGGGTCATAGCTTTTGCCCACGGCTACATATACGCGGAAGTCGGTTTATGGTGCGAAGATTTTATCGCGCTTCCCGTGGGACTATCCGTTTTTCCGAGATAAAAAATGCCGCAAAACTCCTCAAGAATCACTCTATCTATTGATGAAAACCGCATAAAAATCTGTGCAGTAGTTTTTGAGCGAAGCCTTTATTGCGCATCCCGTGGGATCTGTCGATTTTTCCGGGATAAAAAGTAGCCTATGTTACTCGGGGAGAATGTAGCTTTCCAAAGGTGAAAGAATTTTTGAAATCGGTCCAGTAGTTTAAGCGTGAAGAGGTAACAAACAAACAAACAAACAAACAAATAAACAAACAAACACACTTTCGCATTTATAATATTAGTTGGGATTTACTGTATTCCACTTTGGTACGTTGTGTGTAAACATGTACAACAAAAAAATATATTACATTATGTATTATAAATATTGTATATAGTTCTTAGGATCTTCTTAGTTTCTTTTTTTCTCAAGAAGGTTTATTTAGGTTTATTGGTATTCGTTGTATGTACGTACAAGATTATCTCCTTGTGATTTCTTATTTCATAATATATATTTTGGCGTTAAAAGGCTTCTGTAAAGACTTATGTTGAATAAAGATCATTTTGATTTTTATTTGAGTCCCAAGTAGTGTCCTAACTACCGCCGTAACCGTATAGACATATACGGCTTAAATAAAAAGAACAATGTACAATTAATATCGATCTGTGTAAAGATTGTTGCAATCCATATGTTTTGCGGCACCCCTTTGTGTAGTGTCGGCAATGTTGAAAGAAACGGATCAAAATTAACTACTTTATACAAGTTGCTTAAATCTTGTCATCACGATCTTGTCGGTAGATAGAGTTTGTCATTTCTGTTCAAATTACCGGTTTCTGTTCGGTCGAATTTCTGGTTGTTTTTGGATCCAGTAGGTATTTGCATTGTTGTGTCGATAAATAAATATAAAATAACTAATTCTTCGATTGTTTAAGCATCTAGATAAACTCACTATCATGTTGAGTCTTATTATCAAATAATATCAGTTGAGATAGAGGCAAACATCTACATGACGCATGTAAAAAGCAAGTAACAAACCACTATCAAAGCAAATTATCATTCTTTGTAGTGTCACCCAATTTCCAACTCTGCAAATAAAAAAGTATTACAATTCGCATGAGCCCAATTTATTGTCAATGGTAACAAACGAACAGACAACATACGAACGAAAATATGAAAATATGAACCGTTTTATCATGTGCCTTACCATGAGCGCTTAGAGTAAGGTTAAAACAATATTGAAACAGACGTACACATCACTTTTGCAGCATATAGCGCTATCTCGCTTGCAGTGCAGTTTTATTCCCATTTTAAGTTATCATGGTAGGCCTACAGGTATTGATTGGGAAATCGTGTTACCTTGTGGATGTTTCATTATTAAGATGTATGATATCAACTCTAATATCTTATTAAATATTCGATTCAAAACATTGTTGTTATTGCAATATTTTTAACAAAACACACCTCAATATTATTTTGATGTTCTAAGTTATGTTTTTGTTCCAAACAATTCACAATTTCATTTAGACACATTCACTTCTATCTAAATATCAATCTGTAATTGCTTACGAAAGAAATTAAAATATAATTTTATTCACTGGGGACTCAAAGTGGATAATAAATATTAACCGGCTTAGGAGCATAACAAAGTTTTAATTGTGGCAATAAAACAGCAGCCAGGAACGAAAAATTGTTTTCGAGGCGTCCCTAACCTAATTTTAACATAATATTTTTAAGTGTTAAATATGAAGGATAAAAGTGTTATATCTTCGTAATCTTATTGAAATAGTAAAGCTATAAAAATACAAAATCATCTTAATTGAACAAAAGATAATTTAGATTGCATACCTTGGGTTCTTGGATTTGTAGAAAAAATACTCAAATCTGGCTACCAACTGCTAAAACCAAAAACAGAGTGAACTTCCATTGCGTAGAATAGACCAAATAAATATAACACAATGGTGAAAAATATTTATTTTCTTGCTTAATTTTATTATATCTAATATTTTCAATCATCACGTGACTACTCTGAAAAGTATTCGAAACATGGGGTTCAAACAATATTAAATATATACGCGAGTTGTATTTCACGAAGTAATTTTTAGAAACATATATTATAAAAGACATTACACACATACACGCACACGAAACCGGAAATTACCTTTTAACACGTGACCGTGGTAAAATGTAGCTTTTCTGATTGTGCAGTAGATTGTATGTATTTATTATACTTTATTCGCAAGAAAAAGTTTGCTTAGAAATGTTATATATGTATTCTGAGAATTTTATGTTGAGACTGAATCGATTTTATATTGAACCCTAATTAGCACTTACCTAATTCCATTCAAGCCGTAGGGCCATTAGGGCCAAGGCTAGGCTGAGTTTAGTCGATAGGTCTGTTGAGTCGAGCCGCCTCGATTCACCAGGAGTCCGACATAATCAACGCATCCCTGCTTACCTGTTGCGTTGTGGATAGGATTCTCAGCCTCCTCTCCTGAGGAAAAAAAAAGCACTTACCTAATAGCATGTGGGATGAAGGTCTGAAAACATTGTTCTAACTGAACCAGTTTTTCAGTCATACAAAAAACGACTGCATGTACACACTGCAACATGTTACATCTATACTTCAAGACAGCGCTAAAGTCGCTCTTAAAGCACTGGTACAACAATAAAGTAAAGTCTACATTCCCATTTCCATGGTTTATATTCGTTGGCGTTTCGAAATCAACTAGGAACTCAAGCGGAACACACACCCTATGAAGCATGTTAGCCCACATAAATAGATGTAAATGGAGCGTGTAAAGTCAATGGGATCACATCACGTCCTGCGCACTGAGAGTGAACATAAAACTTTTTTAACATAACCAGGAGTCGTTATTCAGTTTACAGCCGGCAAATAGAAACACACGCGCAAACACAGTGACTTATGTACTGCTCTGGACATATGACTTGTTTTATAGTTGACTCTAGTCATAAATGTGTTTATGCGTGATGCATAATAAGTTACTTGTTAAAAGACTTCATAAAAGGAGGAGTTTCTCAATTCAACGTTTATTATGTGACCATTCGACTAATTATGAATGATAATTATGATGATTCTTTTTTGTTTCATCATAACTTATACACGATGCCGCCTATTACCTAGCTCTCCCGATAAAAAGAAAGAAAAATTCAAAATCAGCAAAATAAACAAATACGTCGCACAACGCACGAAATGGAAGTTCAGAAATAGTGAATTCGGTAATTCATATACGAATCTCACGATTTCGAATGCGAATTGGTTTTCAATTGTTTCAAAAATTCGTCTCCTGGGTTATCAAATGTTACCCACAAGTAATTATGTCGTTATCGATATGGTGGCATACATTTTGAAGTTCTAGATACATTTTGCTTCAATTGAACAAACTTAATTAGTTAGGTTATTTAAATATCACTATAGAAAAATAGTAGTTCACAGGAATTATATGAGTTAACCACACTATATGTTATTGACCTATTAACCTGACCACGTCATACTTACTATGTTTATTTAATATTGTACTAGTTATATTTTGTCCTACTTTATCCATCTAAATCCTAATGAGAGGCGTAGTAAAATTCTCCATGTTATAATACGATATACATTTCTATTTAAAATGAGCTAAACATTTATGCACTATCTTATAAAAGCTTTCTAATCAGTGTGTGATAATAATGTAAACAATTAAAGTGCCACTTGCACGTCTTTGTAGGTCTATTGTAGTCAAAAAAATACAGTAAATGTTTAGAAGTATAACATTATTTATACTATACGTAGGTGTGAATTGTACTTATTGTATCTATATACAATATATATGCACATACCGTAAGTAGTATTATCGAATGTAATCCTAAATTGAGCGAAAATAAGTATTCAATGTTTTTTTTTATAATTGAAAGGTTTGTTACTACAGCACATAGCATTTTTGAAATCGTTTTTCTAAGAATTAACACATTCGTGATATGAACAAGATATATTTAAAATAGCCAACTTTCAAATCGAGCTGTCAGTTGGGATGCAAACTAATAATTTCTAATCAAGGAAATTCACTTACAAGAAAAATGAATCTGCGCCGCCCGTATGAAATATTTTGTTGCGTTCATATTTTACCAGCTAATACTCGTAAACGCGATTTCGTCTGCGCAAGATTGGTATTTCGAGTAGCTTATATTAGCGTGGTGTTTACCTTTAAAAATTGGAATCTAATGTGCAATTTTGATATATAACCTATATTAGTGTGAAGTTTCATTAAAATCTATTTAATAGTTTTTACGTGAAACAGTAACAAACTAATTATCATACTAGTATACTTAGGATGTTAATAAATTTATATTACGTCTTCAAATGAAATAAAAAAAAAACCTTTAAAATATTATTATTTTTAGATAATAGTCCCAAATGGAAAACTGTTGCCTTTTACCAGCACGTGCGTTGAAATATCAATATTGCTGTCTAATAAAGCGACCAAATCGACCCCAGATCCATCAACCGGGCTCGTAAGGTCAAACAATCGCCGCTGAAGCATTAACCCGGCCAGATAACGACGACAAATAAAATGTTTTTGATTATTGTTGTTTCAGAATCTCAATAACATGTCTGATTGGAAACACGCCAGGTCCATATATAGCCCCCGGACAAATACGTTTTATGTCTGTTTTTGTAAGTGACCTAAGGTTTAAGGTGTAAGAATATCAATTTTATTCAGTCCCTTTCATATTTATCGAAAGAGGTTAAAGGTAGTAATCAATTTTTAATTGAAATATTTGACGTTTTACATATAACACACAGATTGAAACACTGTTACATTTTTCAACTGTCCTTCAAGTGAAAATAAAAAGATATTTTATGGGTGTTTTTCATTTTATGAACATCATGAATATATAAGAATTTGGATCCTTTAGGGTCACTGCAATTTGATTGTAGTCTAAACTACTACATGTAATAAAAAATAAACTAAATATTTAAAAAATAGTTTAATTTATAAATACTATTTGCGCAGGAAAAATTTCAAAAGTGAAACAAAATTTAAGTACCCCGGAACTAAATGATCATCCATCGTTTTCTTTTGTTAATTAACTATGTATATATTACAAAATATATTTCTGTATACATTTATTGTTTTTATTTAAATTATTGTAATGTATCCATGTGTAATGCATTTACATATTGGAGTTGTAAATTAATTAGGTACTTATAGGCACATGGCCATGAAATCTCAAGCTTAACATTTGAAGTTCAATAACTGCGCCTATTACGGGCAACATAAAAGCTATCTCAGAGTCAATATGTAAAATTAACAGTAAATAAAGTCTAGTTTAACCTAAAAAATGCAGTCGCCATATTCAATGAGGGGAATAGTGCTCAGTGGCGAACGATTAAGGTTTAACACGGTTTGGTAAAAATACGGGTTTGAGTTATGCCTGAGTCGAATATTTTGTTTATTTTGTATATTTATTTCTTTGATTGATTTGGATATTTATGCCTCATTTGTTCATAAACAGTAACTTCAGATCGATATCCGTTCTAAGTTATCCTTATTATATAGTATGTATGGTTCAATTCTTTTTTATTCTGTCAGATCAGTTAAGCAATAATTTAAATTTGTTCCAGACGCGTGTGTTTCTCAGACTGGCCGGACGGTATCACCACTAGATCTAACCTGGAGTACGTGTAAGTATTATTTTTTATCACATCTGTTCGAAAAGATTTAATTTAATGTCCATAAATAAGGACTTAAGTCTCTCTTAAGTACCTAGAGTAGAAGTGATATAAATTCAGAATTAGAAAATGTAGTTTTCTATCAGTATAAAAGAATTGAACTGCGAACGAATCAGTATAAAAGAAAAACTTACCTACTACTTACTTACTTAGAGATAGTTTAGACTGCGTTCATAAATAGTTCAACAATTGGATTACGTTCATAAACAGTCTAACAGAATGAATTGAGCAAATATTCTTCAAAGGTTTCGATTGAGGCACCAGTTGCATCTTTAAAGGCTTTAAAGCCAAATCCTACATGCAGAATTTAATATATGGTTATTGTGTATAACCTTAATTGTTGAAAACATTGAGAATTGACAATTTCACGGCTCACGGCAGCAATGTTTTCACTTGGACGACCCGGTCGAACACGCGTTGACGTTGGCACATTATGTACCGAGCCTGTCGGCTCGAATTCATTGACCAAATTCCTTATAGCGCTCTCAAAAGATTAATTATGTAGACGGAAAATATTCCGAATGTTATAGAGTATAACTTTTACGGATCCATATCTTTAAATTTTGTTTTGTATTTTTTTATTATTTAAATTGAATTCAATACAATTGCTTGAGCAATTATAGCAAAGTACAAGGTCGGCCTTGTACTACAGTAAAAATATGTCAAAGAACTAAATTTAAAAACTATCACGTAATTTCAGTATGATAATATTGAGAATTTCTTTGAAGTTTATAATTCATGTCTACCAATCGATAGTATTTCACACACCCTCATCATCCATTTCACATAAAAAAAAATAATCATTCACATGTAAAATTTAATAATAAAACGCAGACTATAGATTAATAGAAAATTGTTTCCTTTAATTATCTGAAACAGAAAGACTATTTTTCTCTTCCATCGATGTACAGCCAACAGAGAGGAGTTCGAAAATCGAATTCCTCTATACTCGCGTACCATTCAATTTGCATCGCGTTAGTGGTGACTAGTGTAATTTTGTTACAATTTTTGACTTAACCTTAGCTTAGAACACTGACACTATTAGAATAATATTAGTCAAAAAATTAACACGTAAGATAACTTCGTAATGTTTAAACAAAATGGTAAAATATTAAACTTGGTAATGGAACACCAGGGTTAACGAGTGAAAGACAAAAAAAATGCGGCACAACAAAAAATCACAACGCACAAATTTTTCATCTGCATCTCTACATAAAATAAGACGAGATTTTAATTTTGTACGAGAGTGAAATATCTGTTGGTAAATTGGCAAAGTTGACATTGAAATCATCTTTAGATCAAGATCGAAACTACATTATACTTAGATACCGTCTACGCCGTAGCTAAAGAAGTAGATAGGGTTGCTACGCTGTAGACAAAATATTACGCCCGCTACAGACACTAATCATAACGATCGGTAATATGTAATTTGTAGCGTGTGTGGTTATGAGTAGCATAAGTTATAAGTAAATAAGCCGAATTATACAGAGTTGGTATAAGCTGTTATCTGTTAATGCTGTTTGGCAGGTACAACGTGGCGTTCATGGTGTTAACCTACTTCTTGCCAATCATGTCAATGTCTTATACGTATTCACGGGTCGGGCTCGAGCTGTGGGGCTCGCAGTCCATCGGTGAGTGTACGCAGCGGCAGCTCGACAATGTTAAGAGCAAACGAAGGGTAAGAACAAAACCATTATTTTATTTTTACTGCATGTTTAATACAACTCATATAAGTCCCGTTGTTGAGCGACGCGAAGCGGCACTTTGGTTTGATATAACGATGGTGAACTTTAGTTTTATAGAGATGCTATTGTATTAATTCTCTTGCTATAGGTTGGGTTTACAAAAATCTATTTACGTTTACATTAACAGTAATTACTCATTATCACTAATATTTTTAAAATATTATTTCAATAAATATGATGACGAAACAGTAAAGTGCCAAAAAACAAAATTGATGAAAAGACACGAGTATTAAGATCACCACCAAAAGACTGTTTAACCCTTATAATATTCGATATACGTTTTCTCTTTGTCCCGATAAACTAGTTATGAAACTTTATTGAAATAAATTGAAAAGTTTTGTACACTACCGCATAACTTTTCTTTATTAAGCAGAATAATTAAAATCTAATATAAAGTAGTTAGTAATTCAATACATAATTACAACAACTAAACAGTTTCAAGTGTTTTGCGATATTTAATAAATTAGATTATAATATCCAATCCACAACCCGCAACAACCCACTTGTATATTTTACCCTACTGATATATATTTAGTAACTTGAAGAGTTAGCAAAACTGAAATTAAACATTATTTCCGCAGAATTTATACAACAGTTGAAAGATAAATATTACAGAACAATTCTATTCAATATTGGCAATGGACCGCAACTGATCGTAAAATAATTTTAGGCATTTAAAATACACTCAAAAATTAGAAGCAGTATAATGAAGTAATGAAGAAGTTAGCATTGTTAGTGAAAAGGGTTATTGGAGCAAATCAAGAGGACGTTTACAGAACCTCAACTTAAGATACTCTTTTATGGGAAATTAAAAGAAATTAATATAATGACGGTTATGGTACAATTTATTTTTGCCAAAATTTTATATATTTATAAAAAATACATTGCTTTTTAAAAACAGTATATTCATTCGGGTAACACTAGGGAAAAGCAAATCCACGTAATTAATTTATCAAACACCAATTTCAGAACTCTTTAAAGCTCGTATTCTAAACTTTAATACTGTTTGAATACATTTAGAAAGAGATGATGCTATTGAGTCCATATAGCGTCATCTCTATCGAACAGCACCAGCAGAGATTTGGGTTTGAGTTTAATTGTATTGCAAACTATATATAATCCTTTTTTCAAGAAAGAACACTCTGAAATTCCCTTGCTATTTGAAAGAACTCTTTTCATTTCAAATATAATCCAATATTCCCCGCAGATAATAAATAAATAATATACATAAATGGCAGGAAAATATATCCTAGGTGCAGGTAATCTATACATATAATAAGACAGTAAAAAATTAGCGCGTTCAAACAAACAAACAAACTCTTCAGCTTTATAATATTAGTATAAATAATATGCAAAGTCAAATATATTATGATATCCTATTGTCTATTCAAAGAAAAGCCTCGTACAGCTAATACGAAATAAGTTGTTTTCCATTCTCTTATATTACAGAGTCGAATAACATTTTACGGTGTGTATCCGTCAAAAGTAAAGATTTTGTACAAAAACATTGTCGTTGATGAATCTATATTATAATAAGACTATACATATAATAAGACAGTAAAAATATTTTGTCTGTACATTTAGTATTTTTGACTGAAATGGATAGAGGGGCACTTAAATAGATTATTAGAAAGCAAAAAAAAAATTTTTGAATTTTTTGTCTGTCTGTCTGTATGTTTGTTCACGTTTATCTCCAAAAGTACTGAACCGATTTGCTTGAAACTTTCACTATTTGCTTTGTTTTAACTCAGAATAATATCTAAACTTTGTTTCATCAAAATCGGTTCATTAAAAAAAAAGTTATCATCATTTTAATGAACTCAAGGCATGATAATATTGCGAATTATAATGTACACCATTCTTACATAAGTTACATGGGAAATTTAAAATCTAAAGACAATTCATCATCATGATACAATACATACATAAGATAACGTCTTTATCCCCTGCGGGGTAGACAGAGCCACAGGTTATAAGACCCCAAAGGCCACGTTTAGCATGTTCGTGGGCAGTGAGATGGAACAGGGAACCAAAATACGATGAAACGAAACCAGTTTTTATCAAAATAATATGATAAATGCGAAAGTTTGTTTGTTTATTACCTCTTCACGCTTAATCTATACATATAATAGAACAGAAAAAATATTTAAGTGTAAATCAGTTTCATTACGCATGTTAGTTTTTTCATAAATCACTAGATGGCGCTGTTTTATTTAATCAATTTCTACAACGCACTATATTGTAGTTTTTTCAAATAAAGCCTAATAAAGGAATGTGTTTCGACATAAGGCGAAAATCTCCTTCGTATCTTTTCATGATCTTTGCGCTGAGAATCGAATAGGAAATTTTCTGTGAATTTTGCTTTAATTAATTAATAATTTCTTCTGTGTTGATTTCGGATTTTGTTTTGCTTTGTGTTTAGGATTTGGTGTTACTGGTTGAGTTTATTTCAAGACGGACTTTTGCTGTGTTTTAGGCTTTTGTTTTGCTTTGCGTTTAGGGTTTAATTGGTGTAATTGCCAACTTCATAACGCTCTTTTAATGTATTATTGCTTTCTAATTAAGTTTCAGTGTTAATTCCATAGAATAAACTAACAAATTATCATTTGTAGGTGTTCATTTTTTGGATTATTTAAAGTAATCTATACATATAATAGAACAGAAAAAATATTTAATGTAAATCAGTTTCATTACGCATGTTAGTTTTTTCATAAATCACTAGATGGCGCTGTTTCATTTAATCAATTTCTACAACGCGCTATTGTAGTTTTTTCAAATATTTTTTTCATAAATCACTAGATGGCGCTGTTTCATTTAATCAATTTCTACAACGCGTTATTGTAGTTTTTTCAAATATTTTTTTCATAAATCACTAGATGGCGCTGTTTCATTTAATCAATTTCTACAACGCGTTATTGTAGTTTTTTCAAATAAAGCCTAATAAAGGAATGTGTTTCGACATAAGGCGATCTTTGTGCTGAGAATCGAATAGGAAATTTTCTTAATGTGGTACCTATATAAAGAAATTCTTTGAGTTTACTTTACCTCAAGGAATTGCTTTATACCAAAAATATTTTAATCGGTAAAATCGTATATTAATATGATTTGTGTATCAATAACATTCAACTCGAAATTTACGCAGACGAAGTCGCGGGCAACAGCTAGTAATAAATAAATGTTTGACTCACTGGACACGAAATTGTATATTCCTCCAAACACTTAATCAATAGATGTAGATACACTCGATACATATAAAAGCATAGTCGATAGGGCTTGTCGATATTGACCTATCGATAATGGTATCGACAAGTTGATATACATCGGTGCTTAGAAGTCGTGAAATATAAATAATGTTAATAATTATGATATTATGATTTAAATAAATTAATATAAATATGTAAATAGATAATAATTCATTCGGGTGTGTGTATTGGAATATAGGAAATATTCCTACATACATTTTCAATTAATTACTCGTAAATAATAATTAAAATTAATAGATAGAAATACCAAGGGAGATCATCTAAGGAGCCTCGTTAGATATTCTTTGCTATCATCCTTTAGGATGATAATTTGATTTATGTTAATATATATATATTATATATATATATATATACTACGAAGGTGGCAAATAGGCATACGACCTGTCTGATGGTAAGCGGTTACCGCCGCTTATGGACCCTTGCAACACCGGGGATGTCACAAGTGCGTTGCCGACCCTTTAAAAACCTAGTTACTCCCCTTTTGAAAAACCCTATACTGTAGCCCTCCAAGTTATATTGCATATGTAAATTAAATTTGGGCATCTTGTCGGCCCATGATTGATGTGATTTTGTTTAAATATGACAGGTAGTGAAGATGATGATCGTGGTGGTGGTAATCTTCGCGGTGTGCTGGCTGCCCTTCCACGTGTACTTCGTGGTGACTTCATACTATCCCGACGTGGTTAACTACGACCATATCCAGGAGATCTACCTCGGAATCTACTGGCTCGCCATGAGCAACTCTATGTACAACCCTATCATATACTGTTGGATGAACTCCAAGTAAGTTATTCGCTGGTCTTGGTTGGTAGTCCAAATATATATAGGCTACCAATCAAACTGTGAAGGCACATTTAATACGTTTTTCGACCCTTCGTATTGCTGCCGAATAGTAGTCCGGTGACATCGTAGGTTGGTGAGCGGTCAAGATAATTCTCATGACTACTGGTGGTGTTATCGCCTTCATTGAAACAAATGGATGCTATGAAATTAATTTACAAAGACATGAAATGACCACTTTTGTTACCTCATTCACAAAGATATATATTTGTATATTAAGTACAAAAATTTTTTCACGTCCAAATTTACGAACGACAGTTTTTTCAATCACTCGCAGCTACAAGTGAATATACTTACATCTACGTACGAGTAACTTGTAGCCCTACTCCTATAGTACCAAAAAATCAGGAATCCTTCGTAGATATTCGTACTTGTACACACGAGGACAGGTCGAACAAAAACATGTACAAACTGCCCACGGCTATAGGGCTTCTACGTTTTTCGTCATTCCTATATATTAAAGGTACAATAAGCAATTCCTTAATTATTGTGTATTCCAGACGACGTTCGTTCCCACGTTCTCGGTAATCACCAAGTAATGTGAAAGCTAAGATCTTTTCTGTCGGGTGTAAAAAAAATGTATATTCATTTTTATGACAAGATAGAGTATAATAGATTCAGAACATATTGATAAGCATTTTTTATCTATATAAATGTCCTGATCGCTAGGATTAATAGAAAATAACAATAACCATAACCCGCTTATTAGGGATTGATAAAATAATATATTGCCAAGTCACCGGATTTCCTAAATCCTCCGTGTTACTAGTTTGATAATATAGGACTCTCGGTAATCTCCCGTCGCTAGATTATTTATGGCGAAATAATGAATAATTCATATGTACACAAAGGATACGGAAAAAAGCTGACGTTTTCACAATAATATAATATTTCGTGAGAATCATTATTTTTAGTTTGTGTCACTAAACTTTTCCGTGATACTGTACAGAAGTAGAATAGAATTGCTCATGAATGCTGATACTTGAGTTCTTTTAAGCGATTTTAGTGCTTTGTAGTACGTATTTATAGTCAATCTGAGTAATTGAGAGATATACTCGTATACTTAACAACTTACGGATACTTACTTCACGATGCTCGCCTGATTCTCAAAATCAATAAGGTATTTTCCAACAATAGGTTGTGAATGGTTTCATGAAATAATTACCAAATTAATACATTAATTACAATAAATAATTTAAATGATTTGCGTGACTGTCAAAGTAAAAATATGGATAATATTTATTTATAAAGTGAACAAAAAAATAATAATGTTGTTTTACAGAATTTGACGTTAGAACGTTTAACTGGTTAAACGCTCTAATGTCAAATGTAATATTTGTCAATATAGAAAGTAGGTATAACATATAAATAATTAAAATATTGGTATATTTTTATACGCTCATACAAATTAGACGACTTTAGCGCATTGTGAAGTGACAATTGCAGTGTATTTATTATGGACCTATTTGCGATAAAACCTAAAACTTTTTTAAATATTTTTTTTTCAAATAACATAAATCCGTTCAGTAAAGAGTTGCTAACAAAGTTTAAAAGCTTTTAAAATTTTATATATAATAAAACTATCAATTCAAAAGTGTTGTATCTAGTGAGGTAATGTTTTGACTCGGGCAAGATTTGAAACCACGTCTTGAAGAAGACTAATAATACCAATAATAAATTGGGTCACAGAGGCCTTAGCCGACCGGATCCATTCATGCGTGATAAGATTTTTATATAAACGCATTTGAGAACTTTGGCGTGACTAGGAAAATGGAAATGCTACATAGTACGTCGGTATTTACCAATCTTTTCACCGTCAATTAAAATTCTTCATTTGATATATCGTGGATACCTTATCCGAATTAAGTTACGTACTATTTTTAGGTATATGGTTAATTAAGGTTACTGAACTATGTGTTTGTGTGTTTGTCAACATATCATATACATTTTTAGTTGTCGCCCTTTGTATCTTATCAGTGTAGTAAAGAGTAAATAAATAAATAACTTAATAAATAAATACATTAGGTCACACTAAGCATCTGAAAAGCGGGTCAAGGGTGGTATAGCCTTTGACAGTGACAGAGTGAAGAGATTATGGGAACTTGATAAACTTTACAAGTCTCTACCAGTTCAATAAACCGCTAATGTTGACTGTGAAGAATTTTTTACCTTTTTTTATATTTATCTACTTGTATTCAACAGAGATATTTATCCTTTAGTGATCTTCGTTCTTTGGTGTTCACTGCCGTCTCGCATAGGTTAAGGAGGAGCTTTAGACTTGTTCCGTCAGACATATGATGAGGTCATCGAGGAATATATTACCGAGAGATATATGTCTCTCTCGCCTCAGTATGACACTCACGCTTCCTTTTATATTACCCCATCATGGTATCGTACGTGAGAATAAAGTGAATACACACTTATCTTTTTATCATAATTTCTGGCTATATTCTATTACTTTAGATTCCCGCTTATAACGCTTATAACTAGAGACTTTTTTTAGAACTTTAAAGAGGTATAATTCCAACGCACGTAACGTAGGTTCTCAAATAGTAATTTTGAGGTCTTAAATAACAATCCTCGATAAATGGAATACCCAAACAAAATGTTTTTTTTTTTAATTCAACCAGTTTCTGTGATTAACGCGCTTAATCTAACAATAAAACGAACTCTTCAGTATTATAATATTAGATTGGCGCAAGAGTCGATTGTTGCTAAGGAGAGCGTGAGGAGAGACGTTGGTTACATTTTATTATGCATCTTATTAAATTGGAAGACCCAATTGTGTTATATCCTTTGTGTTTCGATCGTATGTCCAGCCCTTAACATGTATAACAGTATAATATAATATAATAATAAGTATAAGACGATTTATTCTCGATAATGACCGATACGGAAACGCACAGGCCTTACATGTTGACGCTCGAAACAGCGGCGATTTTCGCAGTGCAAATTTAAAGTTTGACGTACCGTATCCGGTGGCGATCAGTGTAAGAAGACGCCGGTCTTCGTGTGCCGCTCCGTCGAATGATGCACAATTATAACGATCTTAAAAGATTTATTTCGTAAGAAGTAGATTTATTTCGTAGTTATATGTATAGTTTTAAACAGTTTATCTTTGAAAAGCTACAGGATTGTTAATCTTTTTATTAATTTTATGTGTTATTTTAGTTTTTTAAATAGTACATATATAGTTTTATTTTGAGTTCCAATTATTTTTCTTTTTTCATTGCTTACGGTGGCAGACGAGCAAATGGCCCACCTGACGGTAAGTAGTAACCATCGCTCATGGACATCTGCAGTACCAGGGGCACAGCTGAGCCTCTGCCTACCTGGAGAGAAATACTCTTTTTAAGCCT
Organism: Scirpophaga incertulas; assembly: GCA_036419045.1. Classification (NCBI taxonomy): domain Eukaryota; kingdom Metazoa; phylum Arthropoda; class Insecta; order Lepidoptera; family Crambidae; genus Scirpophaga; species Scirpophaga incertulas. The sequence continues at coordinate 20,078,781 of CM071638.1, read as the reverse complement.
CGTTTGAAGTTAGACATATCGTAGCGCTCAGGAAACACCGCAGCTGGAAGCTCATTCCAGAGTTTGCATGTACGCGGAAGGAATGAACGCTGAAACCGAACTATACTAGACAAGATCGGTTCCAGGTGGTATGGATTGCCGGTCGCTAATCAGCTGGTGCTCTTCCAGGTACCGTAGAAGGCAGGTGCCCATGATCTTCTCCATAATTTTGGAGAGTAAGGACGTTATCGCCAATGGCCTGTAATTTGACGGGTCGGATCGGTCACCCTTTTTGGGGATTGGGTGGACGTGGGCAATCCTCCACAAAGATGGAACCCTTTTCTGCTGATAAGAAAGACGGTAAAGCCGCGTTAATTCGGGGTCAATTCAGGGGCACACACGTCTTTAGCACTACTGCAGGGATGCCATCTGGCCCACTCGACTTATGTACATTCAGGAGCTTGAGTTCCCGCCTGACCGCGCGCAAATTTGTTACATAATTGAAATAAATTTTTATATTGTTAATATTATGTATGCTCGCGACTGTAATTTTGTGCTATTGTCAATTGAGTAACACGTGGATAGCATTGTGGGCTACGATATTGCAAACTTTTGTGTTATGATTTGTATTTATTTGTATTTCGTAGCTGTTTACTGTTCCTTATAAAAAAATAGCACCTACTCGTACCTAGATAATCTGCCGAAAGCTTCTAAAAAGCAGGGAAATTATATATTATAGAAGTAAAGTTTCATAAAACTACCCAATATAAAATACAAGGCTTAAGCCTCATTACATGAGACTCAGAGATATGTGTTTAAGGTTCATTTTGTAGTACGAGATTCATTGATTTGAAGAGATGAAGTATACAACCGTTATTAGGATAAGTAATAAATTGATTATTACCATATAAAATACTCCTTCTATTTATACACGTTTTAGCATCGGTGGCGCTAACATTGGTATTCTAGTCGAGCGACGGGTGATGTATTGATCGTGATACATAACCAACAAGTTATTCGTTTTTTGAATGTCATATGTATAATTAAGGGGAACTTTGGTCTTATACATCCCGCCTCAATTACACATTCATTCATCATTTCACAAAACAGGAACACCTGACCAACAAGCTGTGTAGGCTCAATAGTGTTCATAGTTACATTTAAAGGTGGGTGGAAATTGTTACTCCAATTATAGTTAAATTATCAATTTATAGTATCACTTTTATAGTACCGCATAGCAACATTCTCGTAGATTCTAAAGGTAACATAATAAACAAGCCGCGCGAAAGATTTCGCTCCTAATGAATTAAAATTCAATATATTAACTCTGGATATTGCCAAATAATTTCAAATAGTTGCTACAAAATAGTGAGCGCTACATATTATGAAGACTGTTGTCTGATTCCTAATCCCATATTTCCAGCAGACCGGCGAGCCCGTTCCTGAAAATTCCAATTCATGAGGCACGTGGCGAGTTGCCATGACTACAAGGCTTAGCTATTACTGCAATGCAATTCAACGAGAGAAACATTGTCGATTTCGACGTCGACTGCAGCACTGAGTACGGCCATATTTTTTAAAGCTATTTTCCTCTCTGTTATCATCTCGCTCGGTATTGGGCGCTAGTATCGCCTCCGGCTATTAAGTAACCTTGAATAAAAAATCACATGACATTTATAAACTCTGATATATGCTTCTTCTCCAACTCAACTTGCATCACGATTATCCATGAATTTAAAAAAAAACAATATATTCATATACATATATATATAGGTGAGAACCGTTTTGGATGATTAAATATTGTTCAGCGCGAACCACATCTTTATTTATTAACCAACTTGCAGGCATAAATTTATCATCGCCCCAAAATCTCCATCTTCTTGGCAGTGACGAGAAAGAATGCAAACTCCGCATATCACATCCATCACTCACGAAGTTAATCAATCAAGTTTGCGACTTTTACGCGTAACCTAATATCTTGTTGGTTAAGGTCTATTAATTTATTATTTAAACTAGCTTTGCTCCCGTGTCTGCTTCCGTAGTTTATACTATGTTAAATACTTTTTAACGTAACATAACTGTTTATTGCACACTAAAAACAAGAACATAGACTAAATCACAACATAAAAATTAATAACAAGTGGTATTATTGCTAAATAGCAATCTCTTCCAGGCAACCATGGACTTGAGAAATACTAAATGGAGAATTAATTAGAGGATGGCTGCAGTAATTAGATTAAACCAAAATAAATTAAGGAATCATTGACAGGAAATGAACTTGATTCTTAAAGTACTTCAGCGGTCGTTTAATATCACTGGCAAAACTACATTCAATGAATCACTTCTATAAGGATGAGGCTTTGTCCCCTGTACATTTCTGATGAGTAGGCCTGCTCTCTTCCGATACCCTTATTTTTGTATGTTTTGTATCTGTCTTACGAATTAACTCTGTCAATTCCCACTAAAATAAACTCTTAATTAATATTATATACATCACATTAGTCTAGAAATCAAAATTTTGACAGCTTTACATTGACTCTAGAAACCTTTGATGTGTATAAATTACTATATATTACTATATTCTATTGTAAAAAGTCAGTCTGAGAATATAACATGTTATTAGTTTTAATAACAGTAAATAATAGTTTTTCTTGTCTTTGTTTGCTAAAAAGTCCCCCAATATTGGAGTCATGAAACCGTCGATACGTTTAAACGAAGGCACAGGTACTAGTTATCTATACTAATATTATAAAGAGGAAAGATTTGTTTGTTTGTTTGTTTGTAATGAATAGGCTCCGAAACTACTGGACCGATTTCAAAAATTCTTTCACTTTTGGAAAGCTACATTATCCCCGAGTAACATAGGCTACTTTTTATCCGGAAAAATCGACAGGTCCCACGGGATGCGCAATAAAGGCTTCGCTCAAAAACTACTGCACAGATTTTCATGCGGTTTTCATCAATAGATAGAGTGATTGTTCAGCAACGTTCTGCGGTATTTTTTATCTCGGAAAAACGGATAGTCCCACGGGAAGCGCGATAAAACCTTCGCGCCATAAACCGACTTCCGCGCATATGTAGCCGTGGGCCTATAGACCCAATCCCGAAATCCACGCAGGCGAAGCCGCGGGCAGAAAGCTAGTGTTGAATATAATAAAACGTCTGTTGTTGTTATTTAATTTTTATTACTAGGATTTTCACTGGACTTGGCTGTTGCCTTATCGACCACTAACGAAACTGTTCACCTCACAGCCCGGCTACGCTCAAATTACCTACTTTCTACTTTATTTGATTCAATTTATCAATGTTGGCAAAAATTAACAATGAAGTGCCTGATAAATCATCAATTCTATTAAAATTATAATTACTGTGGACTACATTAAAAGTAACGACTCAATCTTACTATAGATAATTTACTGAAAATACGAAATTGCGTTTATAGTGGTATTGTGTGTTTAGATATACTATATATGTAGTTTTGGAATAACTTTCGTTCACTAATGCGCTACCGGATTCATTTTTCTTTCTCAAAGCAAATTTAATCTTCATCATAATAATCACAGCTTGTCCCTGCAGCTCTAGCGAGAGACACGAAACATTCTTTGTCTCATTGAAACATCTTATGAAGCTACCTCAAAGGTTTAGAACCCCAGTGGCTATGTAGGATACTCCCATTTATCGCTTTCTCGACACACATATGGAACTCTTCAGGGTATTTCGGAGGCAGTGCCTGTATCGACAGGGATGCCCTTAATTAAGAGTAGGCGGCGTCCGCAAAACATCTTTTTTCACCCTAAGATTCTTAAGCCACAGTAGTCCCACATTCTCCACCGCGGCCCCGAGGATCGCGGGCCTACCAACAACCTACCTATAACATAGTCGTTGACTACGCTGGCACATTGCGAATTATTCCATTTCACATATACCTTAATATTATAATAATTGTTCGCAAATTTGCAATTATATGTTTTTATGTGAGTGGTTTTAATTCATTAATTACACTCTCAAGTGCACGAAATAAGTATTAGAAATTACGTAATCAAAATACAGGATATCTACATTAAATAGAGAATTGCTCACACAAAATATTATTCAAATTTTAAGATCGAGCTAATATTTATGTGTATTATAGAACGGAATAACTCAATTTGTTATCAAATATTGAAGGTGTCATGGATTCAGTTTCTAATTTAATTTTCGTCCATCAATTTATTTCAATCTGAACGATAATGGAATATTACTTTATTAACAATGTGCTATCAAATTTAATTAAAACGACGACATGATATTGATTCGACATAATATGGATTCGTATTTTGTACATAATCTACAAAGGCAACACTGTTTTTTTTAGAACTGGCCACTTGAAAACTATAATAAAAAATTCATTGAAATTTAAGAATGACAAATATTATTGGATATGTCGTTAATTTATTTGCCATTTGTTTTACCATTCGACGGCAAATAGAAAATTATCTGTCACGTCAACGTAAAGTACTGACGTGCAATTACACGCGAAAAATTTTTTGTGCAATGATTTATTACGAGTTTTTGATTTTTTATGAAAGTGAAACAAGTTATGAAGTAAGGACATTAACAAAAAAGTTATGATATGACTTCGTTTGGCAATTCATGATAAAGTCCCATTTTGTGTCGAAATTTCGAGGAATAGCTTTTATTTCAAAAAGCCATCGAAGACGAATGGGCTATGGGTTTTTTCACTTGTTCTATCGGATGCAGTTACATCGTTACACGATGTAAATGAACACTATTTTGAAATGATATAATGCAACTAATAACTGCGTATCCTTAGTTTCTGATGAATTTAACCCTCATACGTGGTGGAGCACTTACGCTGTTGTACTTTCAATTCCATGTGCCCCTCTCCTGAGGGGCGGTCGCCCTCACGATTTGCCTATATGGTTTTAGAACCTAGGCCAGGCTGAGTTTAGTCGGTAGGTCACGTGGCTGGACCGTTCCGGTCGCGTGGAGTCCGACATAACCTCCGTGACACTTGCCGCTGTGGGGGTATCCTGGGTACGTTTCGTGCTCCTTGTGAGGATTCTCAGGCTTCCTCTCCTGAGGAAAAAAAAAAAAAAACAATTCCATGTTATAGCTCTTTATTTCATGGAGATGTTTAATAATATCTATTATCTTATTTATATGGTAATAATTCATATCTTGTACTACTCGCTTTCATCCAATGATTATCACAGGACAACTTACTACGAGTAGGTAATTAATGAAAGTTGACCACAATCTAATGTGATGTAGTAATGAGAAAAATGTTAATGCTCGCAAAGAGGGGGTTGGGGAGACCTGCAGAATCATCATAAGTATTTACGGGCAATGTTTTTTGTTTATTGTAAATTGCTGTATATAAATAAAAAGCGTCGGTGTAAATAACTATGTAAGATAAATCTATATAATTATCCAATAATTTTAAATATGTATAAACCATATTACACTAGCGAATAGTAATAGCGAGAGAATGAAAACATCGTTCCTCGCTCCAAGTCTATATTTCATTTAGTCGAGTAGTAACAGCGAGAACATAAAAACATAGTTCCCTGCTTCCATTCTATATTTGGCTAGAGTAACGCTGTCTGAATCTATTTCCCGTACTTTCTGTATGAACTGTTTCAGTCACTAACGACCTAGTGTTACGTTAAAAATGCGTTACATACGCATTTTAACACACAAAACAGGATCAGTTTTAAACCGTCACACAATATGCGATGCGTTATCTATACTAACAACATCATTATATTATTTTACCGACCTATTTTACGGATTTCTCAGAACGATCTTCGATTTTCATAATCGTATTTATATGTCTTGTGAAATTGTCACGCTTCTAACTTTTTGACGAATTCGTTGGAGAATTATTAGCGGACATTGTCAATCAAACAGCTTCGCTTCCTTTTTATTGATATTGATTTCACAAGATAATGTAACTAGTACCTCTTTACTTTTACTGCGTAATAAATATAATTGTTGTTAATTGACCTTCGAATAGTTAATTATTGTTGATTTTATTGATAAAAAATTCATTGCGTCCTTAATGCGACACTCTAACCAGGTGTTGTTTTCAAAGGAAGAAAAAGAATATTGGAATGGGAATTTATACACTGCTTTTACGAGCAAGCGGTAAAAAGGTTACAACGTAGCCACGATGCTGTGTAATAACAATGCGAAGGTTAGTTTCCGTGTTAAAACAGGATACAGAAGTAAAAGTTACACCGCGACTCTCAAATTTGCAAAAGCAATTGCATTTTCATAAATGGACTCATGCTTAGCACGCTAGACTTGGCTTGCTACTACGTGTGCAGCTGTACTAAAAGATTTTGTAAACATATTAAACATTTTTCTACATGTTCACTTGAACACACAGGTTCAGAAGAGGGTTCAAACAGTTCTTCTGGTGCTGTGGCGCCTTCGGTGGCGGTGGCCTAAGCCGACATCGACCTTTTGGGGCCGACCGCCTGGACAGGTCCATGCGCTCCCTCTCGCCTAGCAGGAAGAACGGTACGAGTAAGTAGTGCCCACTTCACTTCATCGGCTTTTCATTGAGTATTTTATACTGCATATTCAAAAGGATTATTTTCCCTATGTTTCAATTTTTAAATAGAAATAATGGGATAGGAATTATTTTTTAATCGTAGTCCGAATCTAAGAATCTTAATACATTTTAAAAATCCCGTCTTCTTCTTAGGTATATTCAAGGTGGCAACAAAAACGACAAAACCCACCAAAAAGCCGCCCGGCTCCCCCCACTTGCTGCATGCAAATAAAATCCACAAGTAGGAGATAAGGTGGAAAGTATTTTTTGGTAATTTCCAGTTTTCGTATCGTCTTTCGCGCTGGATTGGCTTTGACAGAGATCTGTAGTTAAGCAGCCCCCTGATTGTGTAACGCTGTTGCAATCAAATTTGAACGAAGTTGCCAGATAATGCAGTTACATTGCTGGTTTGTTAAGATTCAATGTGATAATTATCGTACACCAGCAAATGTATCTACACTATCTGTCAATTTCAATGGAATTTGATAACATCCGAGTTACATAGATAGCCTACTGACCATCACTCGTGTAGCTGCTTGTGAATGTTAAACTACCACCATTCATTCCGTACCGCTTAACGCAATGTGCGAACCGATTACCGTCTGAGACCGGGCATTGGAGTAAGTGTTTGGGGCTCGTGTTTTTAATTGCATCTTAAGAATAAAATCGTGTTTAAGGTGCTGTTTTTGACACTTATTCCTTAAGCTTAAACTGCATCTTAAACATAGTTGGCTATTAATTCGATAATTCCTTAATCCGTTAATCATTAATTGATAAAGTTAACGTTATCATTAACGGATCAATTGACATACGTTAAACTTCATCAAACCTTTTATATTATACCTACTACCATGAAAATACAGAATGTACGACGACGCGACGTGAAAAACATGCACTGAGCAAAACATACTGATAACGGTTGAAATCTGATGCTTTGCATATACAAACTTATCTTTTAACACTTTCATAAGATTATTAGTAAAATATCACACAGAACGAAGGACGAAAAGAGATAGTGTTATGTTCGTTAAAAATAGCATCAAAGTGTACTGACATTTCTTTTTATTAATATAACCCGAACACCACCCAAAAGTTTAACAAGTAAATCACTGTCGCAAGGATTTTGTAACGTGTTAACGGATTAATGATTACCGTCAACTAGCGTTATATCTCCCAAAATATAACGCTTTATCTTTTATCAATGTCACAGATGAATAAAGGAAGGACAGATTGCTAACCTTATATAAATTGCTATGGTTTTAAAAATCATCATAGATGGCGTTTCTTATATCATTCGAAATAGTAAAAAAATTATGTTTTCTAAAATTTATTAAACACCGCATTTTATTATTAAAATTCAATTTATTCACTTTTTGTATTTGCATTAAATAACTATCAATTTTCCATTATATTTTCTTTTGATTTTCGTAAGCCTTGAAAAATTTGTATTACAGCCAGTAATATTAGTATACATAGATTAAGAATGTATGTAGGTATTACATTACAGCCTTAGCCTACAGGTTATTCTGTGCGTTGGTATGAAATATCAATCAACGTATACCTACAACAATATTGATGGCGCTATATCATACTTAATTTGTTAGTACGTACCGCCACCTTATATTATAAGTCGAACTAAGGAGTACAAACTATAATAATAAGTTTTACATGAACTCAATAAAAACCTTTGTATGGAATCAGCAATCAATCCTTCTTTTATTAGCCTATTGACATATACTTTTATAGTGATTTATTAGGAATTAATAAAGTAAACAATTAATATACGGTGCCAAGCTCTGGTCGTAAGATATAAGATGTGTTATTAATACGAGCCTCGGTGTCAGGTGATGATTAGGGTGATCTTTCGCAGGTACGATTCGAATTTCGATGCACAGCACTTACAACAATACTTTGGCAAGCAGTGCCTGACAGAGGCGTGGCGCGTCGGCCGCGCACGCCGAGTGCGGAGGGAGCGACGCGCGCGCGGGCGTGGAGCGCACGTGGATTTGACGCGAGACGCGCCCTCGTGTCCCGCGCACCCCCCAGGACCTCTACGCCTAGTAATTGGTCGGACGTTGCCAATGAGACTGTACCACTACAAATTCTTACTACTATACGGAAGTGACACAAGTTTGTATCGATATTGAATTTATAACGGTAGTGGATGATGTGAGATATTATAAAATTAATTTTACCTTAAATTCATCAGTAACCTGATGCGAGTTTTTATCATAGCTTTCCTAGTGGACCAAACTACTCCCGATGTGTTATATAAACTCATTATGTTCTGCTTTCTTGGTTCTGTGCCTAATTATTCATATACTCATTTTTTTAAATAAGATGTTTGTCTTTTTTAGTGTACAAAATTGTAAATTGTATAAAGATAGGTTTCGCTAGGATAATCGATACATTAATTGTGTGAATAAAATCATATACTAAATAGTTTAAAGGATTCCTTATAACATCTGACGAGACCTAAGCCAACCTCATCTGATTGCGGTGCACCCTTCGAGCGGGATCGGCCATCTCCCGACCCCGCTCGGCGACCTCCTTCTGGAATATCACTGCTACACAGAAGGAGGCCACAGCCCTCCAACCTCCCTCGTCCGCCAACATTGCCGCAATCAATGCCAGCGGAGACAGATCTCGCCTGATCTCCGCGACCAAGACTCGGCACTCGGAGGCCCCCGCTCCGCCAGCGTGTGCTGGGCCGAGTCGGGATCCCTCCCGTCCTATTCGACACAGATACTCACCGAAGCAGCCGTGCCCGGTGAGTATCTGAATCAATCGGTAGGTGACCTCCTCCTTCCCGTGGAGCCAAGCTTCGAGGTGCGGGAGGCGGTGCACCCTACCTAATAACAAAAGAGTCTCTGGCGCTACTCTCTCCACCAATCTGCACTGGGCGAGCATGGTAGAAGACAGCCCAAAACCCCAAGTCCCCAAGTGCCCAACGACACCAGAGACTATACCGATTTTGACGGACATTAGCACCGTTTTGGTGCCAGGAGTGTTATGAATCCTCGAGCGGTAGACTCCAACCATTAATCTGTATGAGATTAATGTAGCTCTCAAACAGATCAAAAAGAACAAGTCGCTTGCCGTAAGATAATGGAGTTACAGTTGAGCTTCTGAGGGGGGGTAGACTACCAGTCCGAAAGACCCTTTAGACGCTCGTCGACTCCGTCAAGGCACCTAAAGCATGGCACGAGTACAAGGGATGTGATGGCACTGTTTATCAAAAAGGGGGATAGAGCTCGGTTAAAATACAGACCCATCACGCTCCTAATTATAAACTGTTCTCAAGAGTCATCACGAATCGTCTCGCATGGAGATTTCACGATTTACGACTTCCTAAAAAAGCCGAATTCCAAAAACGCTACAGTGCCATTGACATACGCAGCGGCAGGTCTTCGAATGCTTTAATCTGCCACTATGCTTGACGTTTGTAGATTATAAGAAAGCTTTCCATTCTGTCGAGACCTGGGCTGTGCTTCAGTCTCTCTAGAGATGCGTATTGATATATACAGAGTGTTGTAGTTACTCTCAGAAAATGCCACAATGTCAGTCGGCCTTTAGGACCATAATTAGACGCAATACGGCTGCAGCAAGATGTGAAAAACGGCGATGTGATATCACCGAATCTGCACTAAAACTTTTGGACAACAGCGAAAATAAGACGCCGCTTGGTTTTGCTGTAATACCGTAGTCATATCTGAGATCATAGAAGATTTAAAAGCGTCACCTACCAATTAAACTCAGGAAGCCTACATCTTGTTTATACATATCGCCATTAGAGAGTCACAATAGCATAAAATAGCGATGACGTGTGATAGGAGCGCCGACGACGCTGCGCTGACACTGAATACGTGCAGCTTTCTGTGTAACTCATACCAAGCGTGTTTGAGCTCTTTCGCGTTGCACTCAATCAGCTGGTATAGCAGGGTCGGACCCAATCAGCTGGTATAGCAAGGTCACACGCAATCAGTTGGTATAACAGGGTGGCACCCAATCAGCTGGTATAGCTGAGTCGAACCTAATCAGCTGGTATAGCAGGGTCGCACCCAATCAGCTGGTATAGCAGGATCGCACTCAATCAGCTGGTATAGCAGGGTCGCACCCAATCAGCCGGTATAGCAGGGTCGCACGTCATAATATATTCATAATAATGCTGAGATTAGTTACGACAAAGACGTAGGTTAAAAAACCAATAACTTTGTCAATTCTTATTATACATATATAGCTATATGTATAATTTTCTTTTTGCATATACCTTCATTGTATAGAGTTTAATAATCTTTTGTATATGTTTTCTACCAACATATTTTGAAAAGGTCAAGTTTTTGTATTAATAATAACAATACATTATTAAATATTTTATTGTAAATATTAATGTTGTAGGGTTATGTAACGGGCATAAATACACAAACGGGTAATGTAAATAATTTTCGAAATATATATTATATCTAGTTTGTTATTGTACTTATTAACGGTTATCATTGACGTTGTAAATAATCTTGTAAAGTTAAAAATTACATAAATTATCAATGTACACTGTTACCATCTAATTAGAAAATTACGCCTGTATATCAAGAAATTAAATACTTGAGAGAAATATATTTGTTTTATTTGAATGGTATTCATTTATTGATTAGGAAGACCAACGTATTTTAAAAAAATATTCCTATCATATTTTTAGGTATAGTCTTAGGCAACTGAGATATTTTTAGTGCACAATTCATGAGGAGTAATAACTTTTATTTCAGACAAGATCCATAAGAATACAAATATGTATATATATAATGAAAAACAATTGCACAACTATAAAAACTTACACACTTAATATTAATACTTTTTCTTTAAGTAGAAATTGTCACTCATCGTTTAAGGGCGGTGGTTTGGATGTGCCTCTCTGCCAGACCCCGTAATATCACGTTGCATCACGTATCTATTCGTTTAAAAAATAATCTTTATTCTGGATGAATCTTCATTAAAAGAATCAACTCGAGCCTCAGTGTACATTTCTGATGCACTACAATCCCATAAAATGCCTGAAGATATTATTGAATGCTACTCATATACTACTATATAAACTGTTTCTCTGTATTTCTTTTTTTAATATTAACGGTAGCAAAAAGGCTTTCGGCCTGCCTGATGGTAAGCAGTCACCGTCGCCTATGGACGCTTGCAACACCAGGGGCATCACAAACGCTTTGCCGATCTTTTCAAAAACCTATTTACTCCCTTTTTGAAGAACCTCATACTGTAATCCTCCGGGAAAGCCTCAGCAGCTGTTCTAGGTATCTAAGGAGCTCGTTCCACAAGCGGAGCGTGCGCGGAAGGAAATTTCGTTGAAACCGCACAATGCGTGACTATTTAGGCGTATGCGTGACTGTTGAGGATAACCACCCTGCCGATGGCAAGCGGTGCGATGGTAGAATGTGGCCGTTGGCATCATGTCGAACAATTCTTTGGAACACAACCCGTTGTATAAGCGATAGAACACACTCAAAGAGGCACAGTCTCTCCTCAGACTTAAGGGCTCAATACCACATGTGAGATATGGGATCGTCAACGATACGCTCAGCGCGTCTTTGGACCGAATCAAAAGGATCAAGTTGGTATCGAGGTGCTCCTGCCCACAGGTGACAGCAGTACTCCATATGGGGCCTGACTTGCGATTTGTATAATAGCAGTCGTTGCCTCGGAAGGAAGTACCGCTTAGCTCTGTTAAGCACACCTAGTTTTTTTAGAAGCCAACTTGACCTTGTCATCTAAGTAACTTCTGAATTGGACGTCACTGGAGATGTTGACACCGAGGATCCCAATACTCTTCGAAATGTTCAGGGCTGTGTTCTGGAATTATCGGGCTACAGTGAATGGGGCTTTTTTAGCGGTGAATGCACAAACTTGTGTCTGAAAAACTTGTGAACACAAACTAGAGGGGCTAAATCGGACTAAATTGTCCCGCCCCCAATCGGAGACTCTGGTTAGTGTAGGTACTCTCGATTTCAGACCGAAGTTGTTCACGACTTTCCTCCACAATGGAACGAGGAGTATTTGCACGGCCCGTGTAAAAAGCATCTCCAATGCTGTCGTCCGCATGGCAATGGATGCCGCCAAGCGACAGCATGTCATTGATATGCAGCAGAAACAGTGTTGGAGATAGCACAGAGCCTTGTGGGACGCCAGCCTTTATTATCCGAGTTTCAGAGCAGCTGCCGTCAACTACGGCTCTAATGCTCCTCCCGGATAAAAATCTAGCAATCCATTTGCATAGCCCCTCGGGGAGTCCGTAAGATGGCAACTTCGATAGAAGACCCCGGTGCCAGACCTGATCGAACGTCTTCGCTATATCTAGGCTAACTGCCAATGCCTCACCTCGACTCTCAATGGCAGATGCCCAACGGTGTGTGAGATACACTAGAAGATCACCAGTCGAGCACTCGATCACTTTGAGCATTCTAGCAAAAGATGACTCACAACAGATGACTCACACACTTATATCACAATATGGAAATATTGTGATATACGTGTGTGAAACTTTACTTTACGTTGAAATCGTCAAATCAAGCTTACTAAGTCACTGCCACATAACCTTAGTATGAAACACGAATAAACAAAATTATTTCCCAAGAGTAAAGTCACCGATTTTATTCATGAGGTTTAACTGTATCATAAAAGCAACATTACCAACGATCCGGTTCGCAAACTCGCCGAAGTTTAACAATTTAAATCATCTGCTCTGCACTTGCTCCCGAACGATGTAGAGATTGCAAAATTTTACGGCCCCGATTCGGCGGCGCCGCCGTAAAAACCGGCATTCTCAAGACTTGTTCTTTAGTGATATAATTCCAAATACCGCAATTATGAGACAAATAATCATTGTAATTGTCACGTTTTAGGAAACGCGTAAGAAAACAAATTGCATATTTTGGGTGAAAATTTTATTATTATTATATTAAAATTTTATTATATATAAGTAAATAAGTCGAAAGTAGTGAACGAAAATATACGTGTTATGGTTTTATAAACATTTCATGAATTAAATTACTTATTGCTGTAAATCATCTACAACTTGTAATTTCACTATTAAAAGAATAACAGTTAAGCGTATTTCCTTTCGGACATAACGGCGTATTTCTTAAATTTCATACAATCTATACAACAAAAACAATTGCAACGGTTTACCTTATTTTATTATATTCAATTATACATCTTGACGGTCATCGAGCATTCACAATTTTGTAAGGAATTGAGGATATGTTTTAATAATTTACAAGTATGTATTCTTAAATGTAAATTGATACAACTGTAATAAAATAAAGTCGTGAAATTCCGAAATGCCTCTGTTCAAACCAAAGCTTTGCCATCCTATCCAATTAATCTCACTATACAAGATTATGAAATTATATTCCACACAGCATCCGTGAATGCAATCTTACAATTTTCTTAGTAAATAAGCAACACCTCTGTAATATAATATTGAAACTGTATGATAGATTGTTATGGACACATATGTATGTATTCAGCAAATTGTTTTATTTAATGATAAATTAGTGAAATTACAAAAATTGCTTAAGGAACATGTTCAAGTTATTTTACCTGTTACATTGCAAAACCCCACCCACACACTTGATTAACTTAACAACATTCGTATACCCTCAGTAATATTATCTGAGCCATAAATAGCGTACACCTCAAATGGGTCATTCAACAGTCTCGTGCCCGTCTCAGGTTGTCCTTTAGTCGCCTAGACACCACATAAACGGGCTTTTAAAATTTTACGAGCGCGATATGTGGTTGAAATTTCATACCGTATCTTAGCGATGCGAAAGTAGTAAACTTACATCTTTGTCCTGTTACAATCTATGGAACATTATCGGTTAAAAAAATAAAATTCATTAGCGTTTAGTTTTATCCAACAGATTTTTGGATTCTGTTTGGGTTACTGCGATGCTTTAGCAAAGTTCGTACAGTCATATTTAAGGGATTTCTCTGCTAAACCGGTTCCAAAAAAGTTTGAAACGTATCATGAACACATCAACTGAACGATGTCACTGATTACAGCTCATATGTGTCCCCACCGAGAGGCTTAAGCCTTTTTTTGCGAGGGGAAATGCACTTTACGCACCGTGACACCACGCTGACAAGGCACGGCCGTGTGTGGGACTCTCCGGTCTCAAGGACCGACCTACCCATTAAAACCTCCCGGTGTTCTCTGGGCCCATAACGGGGCGCGTGGCGGGTTGCGCTTTCTCGATTCTACCGCCACACGCCCACGGGCTAACTCGACCTAGTAGGTCGAGCTATCGCCAAGGGGAGGGATTGTCCGAGCACACTAGAACAATCCCCCAGGTAGAGAGGCACTTGACGGCGTGCGCGGTAGCCGGTCGCGCAAGCTGCCTTTACGGCATTAGACGAGCACTTGCTCACCTTCACCTGTCAATCTACCTACGACCGAGAGACCTAAGCCTACCTTAACTATGTTATAGCGATTGAGCCTTAGTCAACCACGCTGGACCAGTGCGGACTGGTTGTCTACATATACCTTTCAATTTCTTCGTACATGTATACAGGTTGCTTCTCGCCTAATAATAAACTCAGATGAAGTTTAAGGTACAGCGTGCTTATTCAGTAGAAACTTATATTCTTTCGATTGGAAAAGATTCGGGTTGTGGTGTGGCAAGAACGCAGGATAATCAATCCTACAAAAGAATCCCACATTTTTACAGTTTAAACCAGAGGTTTCAGAACTTTTTTGGTGTCGTAGACCCTTTGCCACGTTTTCCGGTTTTGGGTAGATCCCCTACAACTTACAAAATTTTATAAACATATATACACATATTTATTACTTCATACGTACTTTTATTAATAATGTTCAAGTCTCTATGTTAGAAGATATAAATAGGTACTACGAGGGCTGCTACTTATGTATCCGGAATAGAAATTTAAACAAACGTATATGGCTAAATATGGGTTTATTGTTTTTCAAAGTATTCTCCGCGATGATCGATACACTTTTGCATACGTTGAAACCAATTTTTATAACATTTTTCCCACTCTGATTGGCGGTATCTCTGAAACGTGCTGTTTGAACGCGTCGACGACATCTTCTCGGGTCGAAAATCGTTGACCACGTAATTTATTCTTTACATTTGAGAATAAATAGAAATCATTAGGTGCCAAGTCTGGGCTATACGGTGGATGACCCATCAATTCTATTTTTTGACCCTCCAAAAATGTATTTGTTTCGCATGATGTGTGACAGCTGGCATTGTCGTGGTGTAGAATGATTCTGCGTCGCTTGTTGTTTATACGTATTTCTTCAAATACTTTCGGCAAACAAATGGTCGTGTACCACTCCGAATTGACCGTTTTACGATTCTCCAGTGGTATTGTAGCCACATGACCATTAATACCAAAAAAGCAGGCCACCATTTGCTTTAAAGTGCTTTTTGCACGAGTCACTTTCGTAGGGTTCGGCTCATTTTGAAACACCCAAACTGTAGATTGTTGCTTAGTTTCGGGATCGTACGCATAGATCCAAGATTCATCACCTGTGTAGATGTTATAAACAGATTTTGAGTCACCTCCGTTAATTTTTTTTAACATATTCCTTGACTTCCTTCCTTAACCTTCCTTAACTTCGTCCGTGAGCTTACTCCGTCCACGATTGAACTCACTAAACTAGTGATACACAGTGGTTTTTGATGTAGCTTCAACGTTAATTGATCTACGCACTGTTGTTGCGTTAAACCACGTAGAAAATCATAATAAGTCATAGCACGAATAATTTCAGCGATATGACATTTTAAACCCATCAGAAACAAAACACTAGCGTACGTACGTATAAGGAAAAAAAAATAGCGGCCAATATTTCAAAAAAAGAACCATGGAGGGTATATTGCGTTTAAAAATGTTGTAATCCCAGATTCCGGATATTTAAGTAGCAGCCCTCGTATCAGTGTAAGATGAGATTCATTATCGTGGATTCCCATTTTCACTTCATGGACCCCAAATTGTTTTTCGCTGACGTAGACTTGTAATTTGTCATAGACCCCTAGGAGTCGCCTTTGGGAATCACTGGTTTAAATTATAGGCAAAACATATCTTTAGCCGTTCTGAGCGAACTGCAGTAATAAAAAATGGATGGTGGAAAGAACACTCTCCAAAATGTATTATCTAAAAAAGACCAACAAAGAGCCGACTTTACAACAAAACTCTGAAAGCTTAAACTCTGAGTATAATCAGTGATAAGCCTTGTAGCTACGCCGTAGCACACAAACACATTGAACTTACTGGGATAATAAAGTCAGTTGCACAGAGTACTGGCAGTTGCTTCAGAACGCCAGCTCTGGGCGCTCGTGCTAATTAATTAACTCGGTTGTTTTATTTATGCATATCCTTCTAATGTCAAATTATTAAGTGTTACGGTGGATCAAATTTAAATATAACCGTAAAACCTCATTTCTGATTCGATCACATAGAGTTCACGGAGTTCCATCCGAATTTTGGTTGATTTTGAACCTCCATAGAAGATCAGTAGAAAGAAACATGCATACATATAGTGTAGTGTAGAAAATGTATCTTATTCTTTCAAGAAAAAAGAAACTATAGTCACCAACATTTTAAACTACCATATAATGTAATTTATTCGCAATTGATATTAAACTCGATGCTTTCGACATTAGACAATTATACATTTGGATTGCTATAATTACATAATTATAATATTGTGTACAACAATTGGTATTGATAACAAATTTTAGTTCTACTCGACTATAAGAATTCCTGTAACACGAACAAAACTAAAAATATGCGTATAATTATTTTCAACAAGTTACTTTTATGTGTCATTTCGGTGGGTATTTTTATAACAATGTTTTCTCCATATATTTTGTGACAAAAAATCTTTATTTGCAAAATATGAGAGTAAGTGAGAGGGCATCAAATAACACCAAAACTTACTGAAATATTTAAATACAAATTTAAGCGAGTCCACTGAAATGAAAAGTGTCCACCGAAATTGTAAAATAACTACCTAAATTATAATTACACCACTGATATGACTAGATTCTGTACCGGAATAAAGTTAGTCTGTCAAATGAGATAGCCAGGAACATCATATAAGTATTTATATAACATTTTCTAACTAGATTCGTATTTTAACTAGAATATTTAAACATCAAATACACCAGAAATTTCGAACCTACATTATCTAGGTAAACGTAAAATTTTATTTAATTTCGAACTTAAATTTTATTTTTTAAAGTCCTACAAATCCACTGAAACAATAAAACACCGAAATGATAAAACGAGGTAAGTTTTACATTTAACTCCGCATGAATATCAAAAATACACAAAAATGAAAAAAAAAGCGTTCACTTACTTTAACGCTAACTTAGTATTTACTTAACTTGCTTAGTTTTCTAATTTATGAAAATCACATTTATGTCCATTTAATTATATAAAAAGGAAAAATAAAAATATTCAATTAGTTATTTAAATTTAACTTTATCATTATAAAATTCTCCTCCTGTAGACTGTTCAGATACTGAGTACAGATCTTTGGAGGGCAATAAAAAATACTTTTGTGGTCTTAAAATAACAGGTATTTTTATTATAATGACATGTATGTATGTAGGTACGCACTTAATGAAGATTTTCAGAAATAAGTGTGTTAATTATTTATTTAAAATAAATAAAAATGTTGTTCTAAATTTTGACATCTTTCCTGTAGACTAAAAAATAAACGATTATTTTTTCGTAACAGATCCCATATTCAACTTTTATTTTTTGTGTTGGTAACACTGAGTCACGCATCAGTCGCCGGTTGAATGCTGAGAAGAAAGTCCTATACGTTTTGATAAAATATTATCATAATTAAATACACAAGTTTTTGTCATCAGTGCATCTTTTCTTAGTGATTTATTGCAAAGTAAGTATGACTATTTCAAATGTTAAACTACTTTGGCATTATGTGATTTAAGAACTAGTTTATAACTGTGCCATTGTTAAGATTCTAACCTTAAAATTTTGATTGCATTATTTTTTTTTTTGTTTCGTTTGTCTCTCCTGTAGAAATCTCTTCTGCAGATATCATGTCTACAGAAAAGATAAATTCTACAGAAGTGAAATTTAGACCTTTTGTGTTCATTCTTTTGATAAGTTGGTATTTAAATAAGCTTTATTATATGTCTTGACTTATTAATTTCAAGTATAAATGTACATAGTTTATTGTTTATAACCTTTTCACTTGAATGCTACTGAATTAATTTTGATGATTTAGAGTATTACCGACAAATAACTATCAACTTTATTCAAAACTAGCTTTGTTTTGCTTTATATATAATTTTCCCGCGAGGTAAGTTGACGTAGGCAAAGTCACGGGCGTGCGATAATATAAAAATTATAACATTTTGAATCGATTGCGTGACTTTTATTTTGTGCGTTTTCTTTTTCGAGTGTTTTGTGTATGACCCCATTATCAAACTGTCAACACTGCTCAAACGAAGCGGTACTTAGGGCGAACAAAATTTTGAATTAAATAAAATGGACGAGTTACAATGACCTCTGAAATGAAACTTTTTAGTCCCCATATCACCGAAATGGCATACTTACTTTTTGTGGAAATGTGCCATTGTTACCGCTGCCCCGACGATCTAAGAGAAACTGATTAAAGAAAGGCAACCGGGGTGCAACAACGCTATGTTGACGAAGCTATTTTGAAACTACGAAAATGATAACTTATTCAGAACAAAAGTTGACTGTTTGTCAAATAAAAAACAGGAAAGAAAAACAAACAATAACAGTTTTTATTGACAGGCTAATTAGGAAAGTTACAGCCGGAAAAATATTTTCTTAATAATATTCATATTTAAGCTAGTTACTATAATTAAAAGATGTTTGTTACTCAATGATTAATACAATAACCAAATGCACTTAATTGCTAATTAAAAATGACACATCGTATTTGTGTCACAAACTGCACAGTTGAGGCCTCGTGCAATTGTCGGCGTTCTCGATTTATTGGAGTCGCATTTTACGCTTCAGTTCTAACAGCATGTGAGGTTGTTGCGATATCTATACTAATATTATAAAGAGGAAAGATTTGTTTGTTTGTTTGTTTGTAATGAATAGGCTCCGAAACTACTGGACCGATTTCAAAAATTCTTTTACCTTTGGAAAGCTACATTATCCCCGAGTAACATAGGCTACTTTTTATCCCGGAAAAATCTACAGATCCCACGGGATGCGCCATAAAGGCTTCGCTCAGAAACTACTGCACAGATTTTCATGCGGTTTTCATCAATAGATAAAGTGATTCTTGAGCAAGGTTTTGCGTTATTTTTTATCTCGGATAAACGGATAGTCCCACGGGAAGCGCGATAAAACCTTCGCGCCATAAACCGACTTCCGCGCATATGTAGCCGTGGGCAAAAGCCCTTAACCCTCTATAGACCCAATCCCGAAATTCACGCAGGCGAAGCCGCGGGCAGAAAGCTAGTATATTATAATTGAATGATAAAAAAGTAGATTTTAATCTAAATAACAAACGTAACTGCTGAGAAATATATTTTACGAGAGGAATTGTATATATATTTAATTTTGGAATAGAAGCCATTACTCAATATTTTTGGCAAAGGTAGAGAAGGAAACCAGCTTGTTGCACTACCGTTCTCAAGATTGCGCTGTTTTTTTTTTTAAATTGGGTAATTCACCAGTATATTACTTGCGGGTGGCCGGATTCACTAAGCTGAGCTATTAAACTCTTCACAACAAAGTTTACTGCAAACTTCTTCAAAGCTCCCGTAGAAGGATCACCTCAATAATTCAGAAGAATTTACCGCGCACCCAAACCCAATCTTTATGCGCCCGACGTGATTCCCGATATTCATTTACTGCTCAGATGATTCCTTCGTGGTTGAAAGCACTGAGGAAATATTTCATGTAGGTAAGTTGTGATCGTATTAAAAAGAGGTAATACGTATAACTTAACAACATTCATTGGATTAGCATTCGTACGAATGTATTTGAATTGAAACTGTGTTACTCGGATAGGTTGTAAAATTACTGAAAACTAGTCTCATATTCTTTCTACAGTTAAGATTTTCTTGTTGTATCTGAGGAATCAATAAATAGGAAAGTTAAGTGTCAAAGTCGTATTTCTTCTGCCACAAATTCTGAAATTTCTACTTATAAGCTTGTAGCTTATATTTAAAGGCACCAATGGTATTGAACGCTTTGCAATGTATGTATAGCTTATCTGTCAAAATGTCATAGTTTTGACGGATACATTATGACGATGACACCTGTTAAAAGGGATTCCTAAACTGCGAAGACTAATACATAACAAAAAAAATAGTTGTCTAAAATGTATTTTCGGTAATATTACATATCCCCAAGTACAATACCTGTGACTGACTTGCGCTAAGTATAAATACAGTTAAATATTCTGATAATACACAAAATATCAGTGATGGATCTCTGATATTACTTATATATGTTTAAATAGCTTTTATATAAATAGTTTTATCTAAGCCCGCATGTCGCGTAACAATACACCCGCTTTCAAATAATTATTTTTGGTTTTCCTTACTTTTGTATCTACATCATTTTATTTTAAATTGCACCTACAATAAATAGGTATCTGCGGATAATTTACATTGTTATATTTATAACAAGATCTACAAGTACGCGGTTCGCTGTAAATGAAAATTATCTCAGCAACACTAATTATGAATAAATATACACTTCATTGCATGTACACACAGTATAAAATCAGAATCAACCTCCTGATTAGAAGGACAGAGGGCGAGAACACAGTGCTTCTGACGTTTGATTTATTTTTTACTAGCTGTTGCCCGCGACTTCGACCGCGTGTATTTGATTTCATTATACAGTTAACTGTCATACAGCAAAAATAAATAAAACGAAAATACAAAGTTGGAATTTCTACGTAAATATTTCCTAAACGAATACATAAAGGAGTTTGTTTGAACAGCCTTTCAATGTAGGATAGTCCATTTATGAAGGAAGGCGTTTTTACTCGCATGCGTTTTAAACGCGGGCGAAGCCACATTCGACCGCTGCTACCCGTAGATGAAAGAAAATGTGAAGAATTGGACACAGATAATTTTTCAACTTGACCTGGCCTGTGATTGAACCCAGATCTTTGCGGCCAAAGGCATTTGCGTTACCATATATGACCACTGTGCCACGAAAATAGTTTGATCAACACGATCAGCAAAATCGCACTAATTGTTCCGTATACAGGCAGATACCTAGCTGGTATCTGCCTTTTAATAGTTATAGCTTAAACCTGCGACTTCGTCTGCGTTTTCGTCTTATCTCGTAAAAAAATAACACATATCATTTTAGGGTTCAGTTTTAGTAGGGAAATATAATATGTCAATCCAAAATATAGTAACTTTTTAAAATTAGAGATGGGTGAGAGTATTATAAATGTAAAAGTAAACTAATATATACAGAATGCTCCGAACTGCTCAGCTGTCAGGAGTTACACGTGTTATTGTGAGTCAACCATAAAAGACAGACATATGCTGTTGCGGGATGTTTTTTAGACAATTTTATGTAGAATATTTCCGTCATACATGATTTTTATATGACTTTAACCATTAAGGCTACACACGCGACGGAAGCTAAAAAAAATGGAGTTACTTCTCCCGTTTTCCCAAATTTTCCCTTCACTACTTTTCTCCTATTGATTGTAGCGTAATGGAAAGTATTCTATAACCTGCCCAGGAGTATAAAGAATAATTATACCAAGTTTCGTTAAAACGCATCTAGTAGTTTTTGTTTCTATAAGGTACATACAGATAGACAGACAAACAGACAGACAGACAAAAATTTTACTAATTGCTTTTTTGGCATCAGTATCGATCCCTAATCACCCCCTGATAGTTATTTTGATAATATATTTCATGTACAGAATTGACCCCTCTACAGATTTATTATAATACATACATACATACACTCACGCCTTTTTCCCACGGGGGTAGGCAGAGATTACGTCCTTCCACTTGCTACGGTCCTTACATATCTCTTTCGCTTCATCTACTTTCATAACATTCCTCATACATGCTCGACGATTGCGGGTACTTCTGACCTGGCCTTTTTTGAGGACACTTTCGATTTGTTCGAAATATGTTCGCCTAGGTCTTCCTCGTCCCGTGTCTCCACTCACTCCAGCTTCATAAATCATTTTGGTCAGTCTTTCATCCATCCGTTCCACATGCCCAAACCACCCAAGCATCCCTTTCTCTATTCTTGTCACGATTATAAGTATATATAAAACAACTTTATGTCCAAGAAACTTTATTTCGACCGCAGTAAATAAAAGTGTAAGCTAGTAAAATAGACTTAAAATGTAAATAAGTCTCCGATACCGGCAGTTGTCGTTACGTTTATGAATCTTCCAAGCTGTAGCTCACGGCCGACCCTCGCACTGAACTTTTATCGTGGGATCACCGAGGTTTTATTATTTATATCACTTTCTGCAATATTGCTTGTGAGACGACATAGGAGAACCCCGAGGAAGGGCTAAGGAACGATCGCAAAGTTTCGATAGAAATATGTTCCGATAAATTCACAAACGCGAAGGTCGGGGCAAGACATTAGTCAAAATAAAAACTGTTATAAGACTTTCCGCCCAAGTATTAAGTGCTTCTCAAGAAACATAAAAGCTTTAGTAATTGGGCGTGCTAGTTGCGTAGGGTAAATAAAGGTCTGTCATACTGACATACTGTAATAACACCTCTGAATCACAATATATATTCAGGTATTTTTTGGTATCGCTGCTCATATGACAGATGCGAAATATCTGGTCGCTTTACATACACAACTCTAACTGCTTGAGTTAGAAAAAGATGGCGCTATGTGGGCTCAATAGCACCATCTCTTTCTAACTGTACTCAAGCATCTAAATTGACTTTACGTTTGATATTGAAGTTTAAGTTGTTTTTATCTAATTTTGTCATTTATAATTTTCATCGTTATATTATGTTATTACGTTTTATTTATTATATCTCATAGATAGTGTTTTGTCTTTCTTGCCAATTTTTTTATTTTAGAAAGCTCGTTTATTATTTCATTCTTCGCTGACAAACAGGCAACAGTACACTTTAATCCCTTTTTTTTTGGTACCGCTCTGATAATTCTAGTATATCTATTTCAATATATCTATCGAGAAATTCATTATTACCACTTTAATTATGTTTTGTTAACGCATTTTCTTTAATTTGATTATTTACTTTTTCTTTACAGCTTTCAGGATCTCTGTAGGTTCTTACGTGTATTTATTGGATACTGTTTATTTTAATTTTAATTCATAACGACTTATTTATTATACGGGTTGATTTATCACCATCAAGATGAGAAAGATCAGAACGTTGGCAACATAAATGAGCTTTTTCTTTGGATTAAGGTGGGAACTCCCAATAAAAATGTTGACTTTTCTAACTCATCACCAATAATTTGTCTACAGTAATATTATAAATAGGAAAGATTTGTATTTTTGTATGTAACGAATAAACTCAAAAAGCGAGCGATTTTAATATTTTTTTTTCATTAGAAAGCTACATTATCACTGAGTAACATAGGCTATATTTAGTACTAGATTACTATAGAAATTCTTATTAAAACCAACCGAAGGTGTAAAAAAATTTGCCATAAAATGTCTTTCATCGCATACACTGCAAAGAGTAATAATGTCTACCCGTACGAAGCCGGGACGGGCCGCTAGTTATTTATAAAAGTATGATATGATGCAGAATTATCAGTATGAACTTCAATAACATATCAAGATATGAACTGGACGTCAAGGATATATTAATCTTTATCTGTAGTATTGAGAATAAAAATATAATAAAAATAACTTTTCTTGTCTAAATACAAAACAAAAATGGGTCATTTCTAAAATATTTGTCACACAATTACTGTGATAATTAAATATAAAACTTGTCAATATAACATTACTTT
The DNA here is from genome assembly GCA_036419045.1 of Scirpophaga incertulas. Taxonomy (NCBI): domain Eukaryota; kingdom Metazoa; phylum Arthropoda; class Insecta; order Lepidoptera; family Crambidae; genus Scirpophaga; species Scirpophaga incertulas. Next base: position 20,054,240 of record CM071638.1, on the reverse strand, counting down.
TAACATTAATTACATTCTTTAACCCAATGTACTTTGCGTTCAAATAGACAACTACATTTTACCCTACTAATGACCAAAATCACATACCAAATTCATTATCAGTCGTAATTCGCAATAGCCTTCGACATTTTAATCATGAAGCCACAAAAGTGAAATATGCTGAGCGAATCCGATTAGAATTAACATGTCGATTTATTTAAGTTATAACTTACAATCCAAAACAGATTTTGTACAGACTATCTAATTTAGGAGAAGAAGACAAAAAAGAAGACTGTTTGAATGATGATATATTGATAAGCTTCTCGATTGGGACATATCTAAGCAGCTGTTATCGATATATATAAAAAAGTATTATATGTAGTTCTGCTATTTCGCAGTAGTTTGCAATCACAACCAGGATGACTTTATGTTGGCTTTATTAATCAATACAATAAATTAGTCACGTTGTCTAGTTAATCGAGAGAACGAGAAAATACAATTCCAAGTTGGGCGCCAAGCAGACCGTAGCCATTGACTACGAAACACCTTTTTGCTTAAAATAATGGCTTTAGGTCAAAACCTGTGTCGTTGTCGACTACAAATTTCCTTCTGTATTAATTAAAATATCTAAACAGCTAGTATTAAAATATATTGATATTTTAGCGATAACTTTATTTTATTACAGATATATGTACATACACAGACATAAAACAAAATACAGACGAATGTATACAAAGGACTAACCACTACAATCTCTAACAAGATCACTTCAAACTAACCTTAACAAGTACAAAAGCTGAAACGTACTAATTGAAATACTGTATCTCCAACGAATACGTTTGCGTTCAGACATGTGGTCTAGCCGCAAGCATTGAAACTGCAGCTATGAAGGATGGCTGCCAGGTTAACAAGGTCTTCGCTTTCTTGCAATGGAAGCAAGATGTAATGGATAATATTAGTGCTGCAGAGATTTGTAAGTTCAGCTGCAGTGAAAAAGGCATTCAAATTGCAACCATACCGACTAGAGTAACTTAATTTAATATTTATATTGGGCATCGATAAATTTCGTGTTTCCGAACAATGAACGACTACACTAATGCAGTATGTATATAGCATACTACCCCCACAACTAACAATAGTTGCGTTAGTTTATCACTTAAGATTAATTACTTGTTAAGCATCTATTCTTACGACTTCACTCTAGTCGGCCAGCTAAGCCAAAACAGAGACGAATGGCAAATACCTCTTTGAAGCATATCGGAACGATCGATTTCGCAAATTACCAACAGCTAACCACAAGCTGCTTTGGGAAAGATTGACTGCAATTGGGCATTTGTCACGTAAATAGCCCACGGGCAAATGGGCTCGTCACTTCCTTACGCACTTATTACACAGGCCTACAAAAAAAAAATTTTTGTTTGGTGCCCAAGGTTTTTAAGCTGATTATTACGAAGTTCGGGGCGCTGAATCCAAATATGGAAACCGTTTTTCTCTGACAGCTATACTTTTTTAGATACGGCATACTCTGTCCTTATTAATTTAAAATTATTCGCATTAAAATATGTTTACTCTAATATTACTTTAAAGCCGGTTCACTTGTTCTCAATGTTACTTTAAAGAAAAATAAATACAAAGTAAACTATAATACTATTACTTTTTAAAATTATTATAAATATTTCTTAATATTTCCACCTTTACAGAGTTTTATTATAACAGACCGCATCAGGAGTGTTCTCTCAGTCACCATAATATTAGTTGAGCTAAGTTGCCTGGCAAGTGCTGCTATCTGAGGGAATTCCTTTCAGTTAACTGAAGTTAGTTACAGAAAAGGCCACTAGATGGAATTAGCGTATGTCTGCATGCTAATTTTGGTGACCGAGTTCTCAGTTTGAGGTTAGGTTTGAGCAGAGTTCTCACTGTTTGATGACTATATCCCTGTGAAGTAATCCAGTCCAGATTAAACTTTAATCTTTAAGTTTTCATTGCATTTAACTTTATGTTTAGAGTGTAAATAGTGTTTTAGATTTATGTATACTGTCACTGTGTTGTACAGGTGAAAATGAGTTCCAGTAGAAGAAGTTGTATAAATCTTCCCTGTGTGTTTTGCTACATATGTGGTGAGTACACATTTAAAGAGAACAGGAAAGGTGTCACAGACTTTATTAAGAGGGCATATCATGGATATTTTGGTGTCAGACTTGGTGACCAGGAAAAACCATGGGCACCTCATATTGTCTGCAAAACGTGCACAGAACATTTACGGCAGTGGACTACAGGAAAAAGGAAAAGTCTTAAATTCGGCATACCAATGGTTTGGAGGGAACCAACAAACCATATTGATGACTGTTATTTCTGTCTAGTAAATATTACTGGTATCAATAAAAACAACCACAAAAATGGTATTATCCTGATTTAGCCTCGGCAAGACGCCCAATCCCCCATTCAGATCCGATCCCAACATTTCACCAGCTACCAGAGCTCTGTGAGGATGAGTACACTTTCGATCTTCCCTCTGAAACATATGATGCTAGTGATAGTGATTTTGAGGGAAGGTCATCATTTCCTCAACGTTTCAACCAAGATGAGTTAAGTGACCTTGCCAGAGACCTTAATCTTTCAAAAGAAGCTTCAGAGTTACTTGCCTCAAGACTAAACGACAAAAACTTACTTGAAGAAGGAACCAAAATTACGTTTTATCGTACAAGGGAAAAAGATCTGTTGCCCTTCTTCTCTCAAGAAGACAATTTCGTTTTCTGTCATGAAGTTGAAAAACTCATGGAAAAAATGGGTCTTCCTAAATATTCTCCGAATGATTGGCGCCTGTTTATTGACAGTTCTAAGCGTAGTTTGAAGTGTGTCCTTCTACACAATGGCAACAAGTATGGATCAATACCAATTGCTCATTCAACGCAAATAAAAGAGGAATATGACACCATAGCTTTGGTATTGAAAAAGATTAAGTACTACGAACATCAATGGGTAATATGTGTGGACTTGAAAATGGTAAATTTTCTTCTAGGACAACAAAGTGGATACACAAAATATCCTTGTTTCTTATGCCTCTGGGACAGCAGAGATAAAAAAACCCATTGGGTGCAAAAGGAGTGGCCTAAGAGAGAAAATATGGTAGTTGGTCAAAAGAATGTTATTAATGTAGCTTTAGTTGAACAAGAGAAAATCATCCTCCCTCCACTGCATATTAAGCTAGGACTTATGAAGCAGTTTGTTAAGGCTCTTGATAAGAACGGATCATGTTTTGCATACATAGGAAGAAAGATGCCTCAGTTGAGTACAGAAAAGCTGAAAGCTGTTATTTTTGATGGCCCACAAATAAGACAGCTAATGAAGGATCCTAGCTTTATCGATTTCATGAATGAGCAAGAAAGAAACGCATGGACATCATTCGTTGAGGTCGTAAGAAATTTTCTAGGCAAGCACAAATCTGAAAACAATGTTGATCTAGTAAACGATATGCTTACAAACTTCAGAAAGCTTGGCTGCAACATGAGTATCAAAGTTCACTACTTACATAGTCATTTGGATCGTTTCTCTGACAATTTAGGAGACAAAAGTGAAGAACAAGGTGAAAGATTTCACCAAGATATCAAAGCTATGGAGGATCGCTACCAAGGAAGATGGGACACCCATATGATGGCAGATTATTGCTGGAGTTTAAAAAGAGACTGTTTCAAGAAAGTACATTTAAGAGCTTCACGAAAAAGAAGCTTCAGAAATGTTGAGTGACGTGAAGTGAAGCGTGTAGTGTTGCAGCGATCATAACTTTTTTCACGCTCATATTTGACTGAACTACAGTTAATTAGCATTTTATATTGTTGATTTGTATAATATCTAAAGTATAGTTATGATTTTACTTTATTGTCCAATAAAATATAAATCTATAAAATAAAACAGTTTTTTTCTTTAATGTATGTCTTATGTGTGGTGTGTACTTGTGTGTGGTTAAATTTTTATCTCAACTATTATTGTATGTATGCCTCTACAAAAAAAAAGAAAGCTCCTAGGAAAAAACTGATGCCATATTTGAATTCAGCGCGTCAAATACATATGAAATCAGCTAAAAACACTGCGGCACCAAAACCACTGTAGGCCTGTGTTATCATTACTGTTGGTATTGACCTAATTTGTGTTTAGAATAAAAAATACAGTTTAACACTTCATAATTCAATATTTATTTATGTTTTCTTTCACTCTTTATTTCAAATCGATGTATAATAAAATTCATTACATACTATCAAAAATTTAATGATTTCAAAGTTTTATGCTGTAACATATTTTATTGAAAATAAAGCATGCACTGCAGGCAAACTACAAACACAATGCCATGCTTTAAACACATAATTAATTATCTCGACCTCATTCTCGTGCCTCGTCTTACATAAAAATGGATAGTTAAGCAAACACACGTGTAATTTGAAATTTAAAAATATTATTTGATGGTGTTGTCTTAACACCGTGCTTAGCAAAAGTAGTAAAAAAAAGAAGAAATATAACAAACTTGCTTTTTTTTCTGAGTAATGTTGATCAGAATCACTAGTACAATCTGAGAAAGTTTGGATCACGTATTTGACCTATAGCCAGTATGAAAATATACAGATACCAACAACTGTCTGTTACCGGGAAAATCTATTTCATTAAAATTAAGATTAATTGATGTTCCTCGATAGATGAATTTTGGCGCATAATACGCGTGGGTGTCGATTCAAATTTATCTGGCAGCGTCATCCATCATCGGGTTAGTTTTCAATTTCCAAAAATCTGTATTCGTTCTAGTTTGAAAATAGAAAATGGAGAGATAAGGCATCAGTTTCAAAAATAATCAAGGCACGATAAACGTCTCACTAATGTAAAACGCTTAATATTATTCGTTTAATAAACCAAGTTGTGGAAAGGAAGATAATCCATTCTACGACGCTAACGAAAGGTGACGTTTATTGCCAATGGCAATTTAAAATAAGCCGACCTATTTAATAATTATAAAGATTTATAATTTATAAAAAAATATATAATTTAAAACAGAAAAAGGAAATTAATGGTTGGTTTATCTGATTTTAATTAAAATAATTAAATAGTCAATTTAAAATTATGATATGATATGATTAGCAATTACGGATTCTGAACAGAGTTGTGATAAAAAAATTGGTTGTCTGTAGAACTCCGTCTACTGCCGATATTTGAACGTGACAACGTCTATTACATGGTAATTTTTTCTGGGTGCAATGAAATTATTTAAAATAAAGTAATGTATAACATTTATATTTTTATTTAATAGTTTGTTTAAATTTTCTGCTTCTGAAGTTATACATAAATTAATTATTATGAGTAATGTGCACTTGCACACTAAATACAATAAGAACATGATTGCACATACATATGAACATACATTCATTCATCTTCATACAGAAGTTTATAGTTACAATAAAATTAAGCGTGGACTCCGTGTGGCGTCAGATTCGGCCGTTACGGTGTTTTCGAGAATGACTCCACGCCGTACCAATTTAATAGACGTTGTCACGTCAATAAAGTAATGTATAACATTTATATTTTTATTACGTTGCCGTGTGGCGTCAGATCGGCCGTTACGCCGTTCGTGGACTCCGTGTGGCGTCAGATTCGGCCGTTACGGTGTTTTCGAGAATGACTCCACGCCGTACCAATTTAATAGACGTTGTCACGTCAATAAAGTAATGTATAACATTTATATTTTTATTACGTTGCCGTGTGGCGTCAGATCGGCCGTTACGCCGTTCGTGGACTCCGTGTGGCGTCAGATTCGGCCGTTACGGTGTTTTCGAGAATGACTCCACGCCGTACCAATTTAATAGACGTTGTCACGTCAAAATATTAGATTGAACAAAAGTATTAAAAAATAGACATCAGTAAATATTATCTTTATTCATCATAAGCCTTTACAGGCTTTTATTGTCGTCTGTACTAATTTAAGCATAAATGAACAAAACCATAAAATCGGGGCAAATTCTGACTCTACACCTAACTATTTTTTGTCTTCTTCTAATTATCAATATTATTATATATGTTTGTTTCCCTTGCGAAATGTTATAAAATAAGACAAAGACTATATTCTAAGCTTAAAACTACTTAACGACTAAAAATTACTACAAATAATATATACAACATTTACAAAATAAAAAAAACTTCACCTCCAGTGCTGCCGTCAGGGATGGTGCCCAAAAGGCTGGCAGCATTTCCCCGTTGGATGGCGAGGCTAATACGCTGACCGAGATAACTGCCAGCCTTTTGATCACCCGTCACCTCGGCGAGTCTCTTCGCCAAATCCTTAAAAAGGGACCGAGCGCTTGGACCCCATGGATCCATTGTCTCTACACCAAACGGCGCAAATATGTAGCTATCATTGAGAGCCGAATATTTACGCCGCTTAGAGCACTCAGCAGCGGCAGCCGCCGCGCCTGCAGCAAGGGACGTACTACCTGTATGACACGGAGCAAGCGTATCAGAGCAAGTTGCGTCCCACACAAGAGGACGACCCTGCTTCCATGGAATGAGCGGCATCCCATCAGGTCTCCTGCCGTCGTCACGAAAGATACCACTAGGCTCAAGAAGCGCTGGCACGTTGACTGCGACAAGAGCTCTGCGAATGACGTCATTGATGCAGGCGTGGCAGGAGACTCTGCCAGCGCTTTTTTGGCAAAAGAGGCCATGGTGACCATACTCACCGACACGAGCTCCACAACGACAGCGATGGGGGTGATTAGTCTTGATGCCAAGTCTGAGCGATACAGCGAGGGATATCGTGCTCCTGTCAAGCAGCGTCCCGACACTGGCTGAAGGAAGGGCTTACAGCCAGTATCCGGACTCCACTTGGAAGGACGCTAGGAGACGAGCACGGTCAGTAGCGCCTACAGCGAAATTTAAAAGATCGCTCTGCATACGCAAGCAGAGCGGCTCGTCCCACTGTCTCTGTGAAGATAGGGAAGATGGTGGATCTACTCCCGGGCATGCCCTAGACTAAGCAATTCTAGCCTCTGCAAGGTGAGCCGGCTCCACTGTGTTTTCGAAAGTATATCCCTTAGCGAACTGACAATATTATTATTATTATGTATACATTAATATAATGATAATATAGTACAACAACAACACACGTCTGCTTCCACTTGATTGTTGTTTAATATACTTCAAATAATATCTGTGTAATTAATATCATGTTTTCCTATCGTTGATTGATTATAATTAAAGAAAATACACATATTGTAACAGATCAACTAACATAACTTTGTTCAAATATGCTTGCCACAACATAATCCAATTACAATAGACAATTATGACGCGAGATCCTATCACACAGTTGAGGTCGTGGCGCGGTGAGAAATCAATTAGCCTCCGACGAACACAAAGCATTATTGCGACGCTGTGAAAAGTAAAGCGAGGGATCAACGATGAACGAAAGCCAAATACCTGAAGGAAAACGACGCCGCCGTGCGACGTAATTAAAAAATATGTTAACTTCTTTTATACTTAGAAAAACGTATATCAGCTCGGACCGTTTTATTGTATACTAGCGGACCCGACAAACTTCGTCCTGTCAAAAAGATTTGTACAGTGGCAGTTTTTTGTTCCTAATTATTTTATAGATAATGTCGCATAGCCAACCAAATCTCAAAAAAAGTCTAAATGACCTCATACATTTTGTGGCTATTCAATTTTAGAACGTGACATTAAATCCTCCAACGATGTATTCTGTGCTCCAACGCACGCACGCACACTGTTTTGATAGATATGATTGAATTTCAACTATATGTAGCGTTAATAAAGCGCAAATTGACTCTTTGATGTTAGGAACACGCCGTCATTGCTTACACAACAGTGAGTGCTTGCAATATGAACTTTATATAATAACAATAAAGCTCAATTCGACTGTACGTTTTAGTTAGAAAACGTTTGCATGGGAAAATAAAAGGGCTGTTTTTAGGGTATTTCCGATAATTATTCGAATTTTCCTCATTGTAAAAACCCTCCTTGAACTTCAACGAACATTAACAAAAAAGAATTGGCCAAATTGGTCTAGGCGTTGTTGAGTTATGAGCTTACCAACACATTTTACGATTCATTTTTATATATAAGAAAGAAGACTAGATTGGCAACACATTGAAGCTGACAAGACCCAATACGAATTTTGTTGATGTGTGTTTTTGCGAATACGTTTGTGACGTGTGATCATATGATACTCGTATAATGCATTAGAATACCAGTGAGCTAAATTGAAAATTCAAAATAAAAAATAATAATAATAATATAAACGTACGTACGTACGTTTGATACGTAATATTGTGGATATTTCTTACTTAAATATAAACGTTCTTGCGTAATTTTTAGGAATGTTAAAAATATAATTTTTTTGGTAATGGAAGACAATACCGGTATTTAAAAAAATATAAATGGAATATGTTACATTACTTATAACAAAATTATAAAGAACGCTATTTCCCAGTCAACTTCAAACCCAATCGACGAAAACAAAAACAAAAATTACACAAAAAGTAATATATAATATTTGTTGTATAATTTTCAACATTGTACATTCAAAATTCATGGTGTACAAATCAAAAATATATTGTAACAAACTAGATAATTAGTTCTGATGTATGTAGCTATCTCCATAGCACACGTTACTTATTAATATTGTTCAATTCTTTATTGCCTGCTTCAACATTTTTTTCAGCACTCTGGTATTATTGATAAGAGAGTTACAGTTTGATAAGTTACAGTTTGATAAGTTAAGTGTTTGAATGACCACTTCTTGCAATGACGACAGACGTCTTGCATCCAGAAGAGTCTTGCATCAAGAATTTCACTGTGGAAATCACCAAGAGGGAAGACTGGGCGCAAGGCGGACATAATGATCCCTTAATTGACGGGAGTCTGGTGTGGTTCACCGATGGCTCCAAAATGGGGCTAACGTAGGATGTGGCATATATGGGGGCAGACCCAGGGTTAGCAAAAGCATAAACCTGGGAAAGTATGCCACTATATTCCAGGCGGAAGTCTGTGCCATAATTGAATATGTACAAGCGAACCGCCAACGAAACTACGTAAACCAAAAAATCGTAATTAATTCAGACAGTCAGGCAGCTTTACTAGCAATAAACAATAACACACTTAAATCAAAGCTAGAAAAAACTCAATGACCTGGGAGAAAAGAACAAAATCACTCTCAAATAGGTGCCAGGTCATTCTGGAATAACCGGCAATGAGAAGGCCGATGAACTAGCCAGGGCTGGGGCTCAAGGAATATAGTTCGGCCCAGAGCCTGTCTGTGGTATCTCAAAGAACCAGGCCATGCAATACCTGAAAACTCGCCTTCTTAACGAGGCGAAAGCAGACTGGCACAGTACGTCCGGGATGACACACTCAAAAGCACTAATCGAACTCTCGCAAACGCACTGACGAGCTATTAAAGCTTAACAGGAGTAACTTGATCGTGATAGTTAGGGCTTTGACCGGTCACTGCAAGTTAAATAGACACCTTTACAACATAGTTTATATATTGTTATTTATTTATATAAATATATATTTATACTTGTATATATATATGTTACTACATAGTTTATTAAATATATGTATATAATTGTATTATATATTAGTTTATAATAATATGTATCCTGCAGCATTTTATTCATACAGATACCTTCATATTTAAGTATAGACCTATCAAAATCTCGATGCACCTACACCACATCTCCACACCACCCAAAGGTTGGCTGGTAGAGAATACCTTAGGTATTAAGCCCGCCTATGTAATTTTTTTTGCATAAAGTTTAATAAATAAATAAATAAATGAAACTTAAGGACACTGACACATGCAGATTCTGCGAACAAGAGCGTGAAACACCAATACACCTCTTGTGCTACTGTGAACCGCTGATTCACAAAAGAAGCAGACACCTGGGGAAACATATCCTTGACCCAGATGAAATAAAAACAATCCGAACTGGGAACATCCTATCTTTCTTGGTCAGTGCCCCGTTAAGGGAGCTACTGTAGGGCCTACATAAAACCTACATAGGAGGCTGGTCACAATAGATCTTAATAGGTCGCAGTGATGCATATCAGCCCCGACTTACACGAATAATAATAAATACAGTTTGATAGATAGATAGATAGATAACACTTTATTGTACATACACCACAAAACAGAGAGAAGAAAATAACAAAATACACTTAAAATTACTTGTACAATTGGCGGTCTTATCGCTCAAACAGCGATCTCTTCCAGACAACCTACGGACGGAGAGATGTAAAGATCTGGAAAGACGGGGGTGTAAGATACTTACATATCAACAAATAATTTTTATAAATATACTGACAAAACATTATACTTAAAATCAAATAATGAGCTAACTGACTTACCTAACCTAAAGTAAAATATTATTATACAGAATATTATCGAACAGCCAATAAGCATAATCATACAGAATTACTTTATGTTAATGATATAATTTTTATTTATAAATAAATGTATGTATGAAGATGAAACGCGCTATGAAATCTAAAATTGATAAATATAATACGTAATACAAGCTGATAATAAGTAGCGCAACGGTCGTATAAGCTAAAGAGATAAATAGTATTCCTTGACTTGGTTTTTAAAAGAATGTACCGTTTGTGCACGCCTAATACAAACTGGGAGAGAGTTCCACAGCCGAATGGCCTGCACAGTAAAAGAGGAACTGTAGAAACTGGTGCTATGTTGGGGAAATTCAAGAGTTAAATTCTCTGATGACTTTAACGAGTAATTGAAGCTGCTTAGAAAATTAAAACGTTCTTTTAAGTATTGTGGATAAGAGGGAGAGAATAGTATATTGTAAAGAAGTGAAAGTATATGAGTGTTCCGGTGAAAGCATATAGGCCACTTGAGCTTAGAGCGAAATTCGGAAACATGGTCATATTTGCGCAATCCAAATATGAACCTTATGCAAAAATTTTGAAGGCGCTCAAATTTATTTAGCTGGTCCTCCGTGAGATCGAGATAGCAGGCATCAGCATAATCAAGAATAGGAAGTAGCAGAGACTGCGCTAACGCAATTTTAGTAGCAATAGGTAAGAAGTGTTGATATGTCTGTTGCTGCTATAAATTGTAAAAAGTGAGCATAATTTTACCATTCTTACTGTTTACACCAAAAACCTGTTTCGCGCTTGCTGCCCGCACGCGCTCCCTAATAAATGGTAGTGTGTCACAACTTTCAATTAAAAAACAATACTTTTATCTTTTTATGACCCGCTTTACATATTTAAAACCGGTGGAATTACATCAGCTTTACGAGAAAAGGTGTTAAAAAAATCATAATAACACTAAAAAACTCACCAGACCCGGAACTACTGCTATCGGTGTCGGAGTTGCGTACACCAGAGCATTCAGGTAGCTGAACTGAGGCGACAATAACAGACCGGCCTATACGCGACCAGCGTCTTTACATTTTTATTCCTATTTATTGTGAGTGTACTTAAACGGTGCCAGTAAGAATATTGAAGAGAAGAGAAGAACTAAGTGAATAATTTCTATGATCGACCTAGGGTTCACCGAAGGCGTAGTAAAAACGCGGTAACAATTAATTTATTTGACATTTAACAAACAACGATAACAGGGCCCAGCACGTTGTAAATATATACATTTTTTCCCAAACACTTAGAACATAATGCTCATATCATAGATATGAAAATTAAAGCAAGTATTCATGAAATTTATAAATTCTATTACTAAAATTTATTTTGTTATTTGTATTTTGCACCAAAAGGAATCAATTTATTACAAAAAGGACAAATATAAAAATTATAATAATATCTTAAACTTTACTTGCAAGTATTTTGCAATGATGCTAAGCAAGTACATAAATGTAACGGTCCCCGCATAAAAACTGATTACTGCCAGCCTGACTAATCGACAAGACTATTTCGTTCGCTCTTCAACATATCACATTGAACCAGCTGAGTGTAGCCAGTATAAATCTAACTTAGCTAGGCAATGCATAAAAATAATTAGAAATATTAATGATATTATGTTCTAATACCAAAAAGACCAGAATTACCAAAAATATTCTGGAAACACACTAATTGACCTAGTGAAAAAAAGCCAATATTTCCCCCGAACTCAAAAATTCTTCAAGTAAAAATAATAGAGAAAGTTTTCGCTTAGCTCAATATTTTCCTGTAGTGATTTTTAATGTTGTTTCCAAGCCCACACCGGGAGCTTATTGAGTTTCTGTAGCAAAACCTAATTTTGTTCGCACATCACGAGCGTAATTTTTTAAATTACTTGATGTAATACTTTCAACTTTTATTCTATATTTATTTGCGGAGCGTTAGCACAATATTTATACATGTTAGTCCAAACGCTACTCTTTATGACTTACTTAAGAATATTAAACTATTGTGTATGTATTTTTTCTCGAGTAAGTACAAATATAAAGATGATTGGCGTACTTCTATATGTTTTCCAACTTCAATTCAATGGATTCTTTCATGAATAAAATTTAATGAAACATTAAAAATTAAACAGAGCTAACAAAAATTGCTAATTATCGGCACCCATTTAAGGCTCGGACTAAATGAGACCCGAAGCATTGCATCATTGAATATTTGTACAGTCATGTTTAATAACATATTTTAACCTTGATTCTGGTTACAGACAAAACCACTTACAATAAATTGTACTTTCATTACACAGCGAATTTCTCATTAATCAAAATCCACACCTTGAGACAAGAAACACGCGAAAATTATTGAAGTAATCCAACGGAGGTAACACTTAAAAACACATCGGAGTAATATTCTTTTAGGAGTGCCTCAAGGATCACATTTGATCCCTATTCTTTCTTTGGATGTAATGACATCAAAAATAGTAAAATTATTTAATTGTCATTTATAGATACACATTATAGGTATGCGTACGAGTATCTCATTTTAACAAATTAGTTTCATTACATTCGTTTATTTATATAATCAATCTGATAGAAATCGTTTTCCATTGAATATCTTTCGTGAAATCTAAGAATTACCTTTACATCTGTTGAAACATTAATAATAGATAATCCGATTGAAAACGTTTTGTTTCAAATATCGTAAAGATTTTTGTTCTATAACCAGATGGAAAATGTTTTATGTGACCAGCTTTAAAAACGTTTTAGAAAAATATAACGTCTTCTTTCGCCAGATTTATTTGTAAGCTTACTTTATTCCACTTTATTCTTAACTAATATTCAATAAATCTGTAAACATCATATTTGTATTTTTTAAATAAATTTTTAAATAAGAAATACGCAAATAGTGCACGTTGTCGAATGGCTTATTGAAGAGGCGAATAATTTGCGTTGTTATACGTATGTAAAGATTTCTAATTTGGATGTTGATACGTAGTTATTAGTAATAGGCAAACTAAAAGATTAACAATAGATTAGAAATTTCAATAGGGTTGTATAGTATTTGGCGGCTGTATTAATTAAGGCTTGTTGATGAGTAGGGTTCGAATCCCACCTCACTCGAAAATGGGTTTTCTTTCTTTCGTATTTGTATAGTTATTTATTTTATTAATATCATGAAATACATATTACCATCCTACATATTTTGTATTTGCATATATATCCTTAACAGTAAGTGATCCGACAAGATTTAATTTTCCGCGAGATTACTGAAAAAATCCTGAAAAAAAATCATGAATCGGACACTCAAAATGTTCACCCACTGGTACCACACTTAATATAAAAACATAGGCTTTGACATAGATATTTCATAAATTTTGTTATTTTATTATTTACCTTAATTCACTTAAGTCTCGAAATTCGATTCAATGAAGTGAATACGTAAGATAATAAAAAGAAAACACTTTTTAATAGAGCGACCAAAAAACCACCGAGATTCTTTCTTAGAGTCGGACAAATAAAATAAGGTTAAACGTCTATCAAATGAATTACCTATAACTTATCTGGAGGTGGTGAAAGTATTTCTAAATGAGTATACCCTAAAATAGAGCTATACAATAATGTGTGGAAACAACTAATATTGAATTAATTATCATTACCGTCATGAGGCTTGATCCTAACCAAACTAAATTAGGGTGATCATGCCTTAGTAAACTCACTGGGTTCAGTGAGTATTGGACAACTGCACACATATATTTAAGTTTTTTCACCGATATTGTATTTATGTTGTGATATAAAAATATATGATCAACTTTTGAATCAAAGATAAATAAATACTTTTTTAGATATATATTTTTACAATATTTCCTACTAATAATAATACTTTCGACATTTTTAATATCAGCCGAAAGACTTGCTCTAAGGATAACCACGCCAATCGATTTTCCGCTGCGCGCCTTCTTGTAATCATCACATTTAATCCTTTTGCTACTTCAACTTTAGCACCCAATGGTCAATATGCGAACAATATGCTTTGCACTCTGCTACTTAAAGTTTACAATTCTTCACAATATCGAGGGCCTGGTTCTAATGTGGATTCTATTATTTCTGATGCAATCACGCAAATAAGCTCAGCCCTGTCTGCTTCCTTCCTTTGGTTGTCTGAGTCTCGTAATAGCCACTAAGTGAGTTGACCAATCGTCGGTCGATCTGATGGGAAGCCCACTAACGTTGTGATTCTTGGCGTATACCTGCCAGTAGAGAATCTATCTTCCGCTAAAGAACCAAGGTCACCGACATTACCCGATGAATTGTGAAGCTTATATGGGTAGGGCACATTAATACTTTAAGCACGAAACGATTAAAACATTGGTTTTGTAACATAATAACTATAAGACGAACAGATACGCAATTAAAATTCAAGCAAAATTTTGATTAATACTTCGACTCTCACCTTTTTAAACAGCCAACAACTACGCTACAAGAGGAACTACAACGTATTTAATATAGATAAATCTAAGTCTTTCCTATTCTATTATGAAAGTTTAATTCAATATGGTAGCTAATAAATTCCTGAAGGCTTCGTTAAATGGAAGATTAGCTCCGAGTCTGTACCCTGTGGAACCAAAAAGTGAAACAAGAAGTTAGCTCTTCACAGTTCATTAATTTCGCATAGAACTCTCCGTTCGAGTTAAATTGCTTTAGAATATCTACGTCTAATAGCAACGTTGAAGTTGGTGATTGAATGCTGTGGCGAAATCGTGAGGGATTACATTTAATGTGGCATAGACAGTCACAGCTCTTTTGTTTCTCGTGAGTAACTCAGGTGATAATGACTTTAAACGCATATATATTGAATAATACATCTCATATATTATTTTAAAAGTATTTGTATTGATGAATATTTATATAATAATACATGTGTGGATATGTAAATATGTGTAGATTTAATATTTTTATACACTTGCTTAAGAAATGATCGGATCTGTTATTCGGTTTATTTTACCTTCTTAAAGGGACAGGGGCAAGGGGGACCTGGGGGGCGGCAAGGGAGGAAGGGGTTAACGGAACCTGTTTACTCCTAAGCCTTATTATGTGTAGCCCTATTTTACGATATCTATGTAATGCTTAAAACTCAAAATATTTACAAAGAAATAAGCTAATTATTAGAATTCAGATCGAGCTATGTTTAGTTTTAATTAGTTTTTGAACATTTCTCGTTTCTCTATTCTATGGCAATATTAAATTTCGTTAGTGATAAATTAACAAATCCTTAACCGCGAAAACATTAAACTATTTACCGGAATCTCTCGAGACAATCCATTCGTTGGCTGACATTGTCTTCGACAAAAGGACTATAGTGATGAGTAAGCAAGAATACAGAGCGTCTCCTGCGACACAACACGAGTATATTGGGACAAATATTGGCCAAATACTGAACAAATTGGGAGAATGTATGCATTGGCGTCGATCATTCTGCGTAGATCTCTAGCGTCCGCGACAATTTATTTATAGCATATGTTTAATTATTAATCTAAATTAAATATTTTTCAAGCCGAAACTTGAAGTAGAATGGAAAAAATCGCATTGCAATTTCCGTTCAGCCTTTATATAAGAAAAAATTCATGATAAACTTTATGTCATTAATTAGTTCCACTGTAAAATTATTTTATGTTAAATTAAGAGCCGACTCCCAAAATGAATTTTAATAAGTACACGGGCGAGACTAATCCCGCCACCCGCATACTATTTTCGTGATGATCACGGTGTATATTCTTCTTTACATTTAATTTGGCGCTGCCAGTTCTGTCAACTTCATTCATGCTATGTCGATCCTACCATGTACTTATGCGTTATCCGTTTTTCATTTATCTGACACTTCTATGGTGAAAGAAAATACTTCGAGGCAACCTGAATGCACCTATGAAAAAATTCAAAGGTTCATGTAGTCAATGAATTTCCACTAGGCCAGCGTAGTGTTTTGTGCTACGATTAAAAGTAGATTCACACCTGCCACCTTTTTTTTTTTCCTCAGGAGAGGAGACTGAGAATCCATCATGGATACCAACGCAACAGGCAAGCAGGGATGCGTTGATTATGTCGGACTCCTGGTGAATCGAGGCGGCTCGACCCACCAGACCTACCGACTAAACTCAGCCTAAGCCTTTGTTCCTAATGACCCTACTGGCTTTATTGACGAGGGCCGCACCTCAGGAAAGGTACGGTTAGCACTGCCCCATGGGGAGGGCATAAGCGCTAGAAGTAGGCACGGTTCACCAAAGTGGGACCGGCCAGTATTGACGGGAACCTACACGTGGCTAAGCAGAAGGCTGCCGAATAAGGGGAGACAAAGGAGGCGGCGGTCCTGCGTTAATTGATTGGAGGGGTCGCTTAGGACATGTCGTGGTCTACGTGTCCTCTGCCAATATGGACTGATATCCCGGAATGGATCCGCTGAAGGCGGTGTTGAAGGGTAATTTACTGACTCGCGAATCAACGGGTTGACGTGCTCGTCCGCAGCTCTAAAGAACCGCTTAGAGCACTCCCTAGTGTTGTTGTATGATACACCTGCCACCCAGGTTCGCACGGCTGCAATGTGCTATTCTTTACTTTGTATGCGTGAATTGTAATGGCCTGTTGTGTCACTCTCAATGATCTTGCCAATTCTTGTTGCGTTTGACACGAGTCTTGATCAAGCAATACCTCCAATTCTGCATCTTCGAAAAACTTCTCTCTTCCACCTCCATGCCGGTCTTCGACGTCAAACCACCGCTTTTGAAGCGTTGAAACCACTCGGCACGTTCTTTCACTAATAGCAGCCTCACCATAGGTGTTTGAGAGCATTCGATGAGCCTCAGCCGCAGATTTCTTTATATTAAAGGATAAAACTAAAACATGCTGAAAGCTGCCATTTTTAATCGAGAATAAGTTTATGATGCAGACACAAATCGACTAATATTTCGATGGCGTTATGTTTTATTTATTTCAACTACCACTTACCGCTATAGCCATCTATTGCAAAACGGCGGAAGCAAAGTTGTACAGCAATACATATAAACCTTCCTATTGTATTGCTCAATCTATTTCTGAAAATTGCATTGAAATCAGTTGAGTATTTTAAAAAATCTAAGTGAGCAAACAACAAGCGATAATACAAAAAAATTACGCATTTTGTTACATAACTTATCAATACATATCACGAGTGTAATAATACGACACGTGTGTAATACGCGTACTATTGTCAACTCTTAAATGTGAAAGTAATATTATTGCGTCTATGGCATTTGTCTACTATGATGTTTCTAAGAGGCTTATCATTTTCCAATTCGAATAAACATGCTCATTCGATAGAAATATTTCAGTGCAGGCAGCGAGATTATTTAGTTGGACATACACGCAATAAGATTAACGTGTCAACTGCGCAACTATTTCAGGTAGGCAGGTGTGCCGGGAGAAAATCTGTCGGCCATCATTCTTCGTGATAGTATGTGACTTAAGCCGAGGATTACGTATCTGTGGCTACCGCTGTTTTACGGCACCTGTCACGGGGTACCGATGCAAGAAGATTTACAACTAGTGTATTATCTAAGTCGAAATGGATATTAGGAAAATATAAAAAATGTTCTAACGAATAAAACTATCTAACGTAAAAATTGTAACGCTGCAAAATGACAATGTCCTTGAAACGAAACATTTTGCTTCTATATAAACAAGCTAATGAATGCATCTACTATCGACCTTTACGAGTCTAGAGATCCAACTAGTGTGTAAGGAGATATCGGCTGGCGATTGCTTAGTCGAAGCTAAATAAACCTAGTTTTCTGCTGAAGATAGAAAACTATTTTACGTGAATGTTACTCAAGGTGATATTGATATTATTGCCTTGACTGAAAATTTACTAACAATCTCTCTGTGTGAAATTTAACTATTCCCCAGCAGGTGGTGGGTAGTATGCTTCTGGCAAATGTAAGTCCTCGAAACGTCCTAGATCTGTGTCGCGTGATTTATCCGTTATGTAGACCAATCTTCATATCAGATAACTCACGGGACCCAGTCGATCCTGCCATGTACCAATGTGTTGTCAATTTTACAAATTCCATATACACATTAATCTGATACTCATACGGCACAAAAATATCATGAAGCAACCTGAATACTCGTGCAAAGATAAATAAATGTTTATGTAGTCAACCAATCCACACTGGGTCAGCATGGTTGACTAAGGCCTAACTTATGAATATTAAATCCATTCTTTTTTATCAACCTATTTTATTTTCTATCAATTTCCTGCTTACTTAATCTTGTCTATCTTGATGAAGTCCTCTTCCTTTTCGTGTTTGAAACTGTTTACCAAATTTTCACCTTTTTTGTTTTATTTAATAAACAAGTCTAGTCTGTCAAAAAAACTGTATTTACATTTTTACAATAGTACGCCTCAATTGAATTGTATTAATGACAATAACTGTGGGAGATATACAAAAGAAAATACCATGTCTCCACCATCCATCAGTAATATGAAACTGTGATCAAGCTACAGTTTCAAATGTTCCTTAGCAAGATTTGTTTTTTTTTTGTTCTTAGTTACG
Organism: Scirpophaga incertulas; assembly: GCA_036419045.1. Classification (NCBI taxonomy): domain Eukaryota; kingdom Metazoa; phylum Arthropoda; class Insecta; order Lepidoptera; family Crambidae; genus Scirpophaga; species Scirpophaga incertulas. The sequence goes on along the minus strand of CM071638.1, from coordinate 20,035,267 downwards.
AGACCTAATAAGCCCTTGACATGACTATATTCCAGAACGAGACAAACTCACTTTGTGATACCTTACAATAGATTTAAAACAACATTAAAACAGCTCTTGCAGTACATAGCGCCATCTCGCTGATTTAAACGATCATGGTTGATGTAACATTACAGGCAGTGTTAACAAAATAGTAATATATGTAGTGTGTAATATATATATAATGTAATAATAATATCTATACTAATATAATAAAGCTGAAGAGTTTGTTTGTTTGTTTGTTTGTTTGTTTGTTTGTTTGAACGCGCTAATCTCCGAAACTACTGGTGCGATTTGAATAATTCTTTTTTTGTTGGATAGTCCATTTATCGAGGAAGGCTTAGGCTAAATAACATTACGCTATGACCAATAGGAGCAAAGACAGAGCGGTAAATGTGTAAAAAACGGGGAAAATTATTCATTTTTGAAGGCTTTCTTTGCGTGCGCTGCGAAAACGGTTCAAGATACACAAAAAATATGTATGAAAGAATTATTCCTCTATACATGATCTATGTGGGAAAAACCAAAAATCTGCCGGAAGTCACTATTCCACGCGGACGAAGTCGCGGGCAAAAGCTAGTATAATAATACACAGTGTAGTAAAATTTTATTCAAGTCTTCAAATACTTTGCATCAAAGACGCTTATTCATTTTAATTTCATGATAATATTTATGATATTTTATTTTATTTTACACTTTGAGGAAAACTTACAGCTAATACAAATATTGATTATAACAATCGAGTAAATTAGAGCCATTTACAAGTTTTCACGTGTTCAAAAATATGTATATATATATATTATATAAAACCTTTGTGTATTAAGTAGGTACTTCAAAATTAATTTCTAATTCAAGATGAAATTATTGTACAATTTTTTAAATTCTGTTAAAGAGGTACAGAGCAAGTCTATATCTATGTTTTTGCTAAGATCTTTGAATGATTTTGAGGATCTGACAATAAATTAATTTCGACGGTAATTAGTCGATGGAAACGGTACATTCAGTAATCTATTATGAGGCATTGTTGTCTTAGGTGCATTGATACAGAATCTGCTTAACAATCTTGGTGAGTCTATATAACCTTGAAATGTTTTTAGGACCACGGCTATATCAGCCATTTCACGTCGCCTATGTAAAGGTAAGATATGAAAATGTTTACATCTATGTTTGAAAAAATTTACAGCATTTGAACTGTATGACGAAGAAATCTTTTCTGTATGGCTTCCAGCCGTAACACATAACAATCATATTGTGGGTTCCAAACCTGAGAGGCATACTCAAGGTGGCTACGCACGAAAGCACAGTATAAATTTTGATATCTTGGAACTTTGATGACATACGCAGCACGAAACCAAGGCACTTAGTGGATCTGTTGATAATCGCATCAATGTGGCTATCGAAAATAAGTTTCGAATCAAATATGATCCCTAAATCTTTAATTATATTAACTCGTTTCAGCGTTTGATTAAGTAATGTGTAGTCATAATGATCCACAGTTGGCTTCCGGCTAAGAGAGCAGATATAGCATTTTAAGACATTGAGATCTAACTCAATTTAACTACAATCAATTTAACTATATTTATACAAATACTAGCTTTCTGCCCGCGGCTTCGCCCGCGTGGATTTCGGGATTGGGTCTATAGAGGGTTAAGGGTTTTGCCTACGGCTCCATATACGCTGAAGTCGGTTTATGGCGCAAAGGTTTTATCGCGCTTCCAGTGGGACTATCCGTTTTTCCGAGATAAAAAATACTGCAATACCTTGCTCAAGAATCACTCTATCTATTGATGAAAACGGCATGAAAATTTGTGCAGTAGTTTTTGAGCGAAGCCTTTATTGCGCATCCTGTGGGATCTGTCGATTTTTTCAGGATAAAAAGTAGCCTATTATTCAATCCGGACTTTTATCTTTACGTCTGCTAAATTTCAGTAGTTGAAAAGCAATCGGTTCAGTAGTTACGGCGTGAAAGCGGAACAAACAAACAAACTCACTTTCCGATTTATAATATTAGTAAGCATTTATTGTATTACTCCCATAATTCACCTTCCATTTATCATTCATTATAACATACAGAAACTGTGCACGACGCACACTTATTCTTCGGGGTTGGAGGCACGTCGGCACACTTCGCTGCTGGGGTTGGAGAAGGATTCCGAACGGTGCGGTGCGGCCCGGTGGTGGTTGCAGGAAGAAATAAGAAAGCCAGTTTTCTTTGTTCGGTCGGCCAGCAGGGTCTTCAGGAGCTTTCTGTTCTGGTGGTGGACAGTCGTCCGCTTCAGTATGTGGTCCCCGTCGTAATCCGTATCGAGCCGGGGGAGTCCCTCAATTTATTCCAGAGAAAATCCCTACCAAAAAATGGGATTTTCGAGACCCCCCTGGCGAGGTTATACCGTACAGAAAGCACCTGTCGAACCCCATTTGCCCTTTATTTTTACTATTATTCTTACAATAAATTCTTATTCTTTATGTGTTCCCTTATTTTCATCCCTTTCATACATAGGTAATCTGTAGGGGCTTATTTTTCCCTTTATTTTGCCGTTTACAATACAACTATATGTTTTATAGTCCTCGAGATATACTCGATAATACGTCGGACGGGGTGAGTTTTCATCCCTATTTTCGGCTTAATTTACCCCCCACAAATTACCTATAAGCTTTAAGTCCTTACCTTTTAGGGCATACATTCGGAGTGTATATCCGATACTATATCTTAACTCGCTACCACTGAGAATGCTCTGTGATATACATATATATGCACTTTAATCGGCGTGCGATAGGACATTAATCCGACATTTCCATACATTTTGTGATTTCTCAGTGGCTGCTCGTTTACAATTTTATAATTTATTGTGCCCTATTTATTTGTAATACTGTTGTTTAATGCATTAACATATAGTATGCCCTAATTCAATAACAATTTTCATATATCTCTCATACTTTTTCCATAAACTCATATGTTTACACACTTACGCTACTGTCTTTTTCTAAGGAATTTAAAGAATTATTAATCAATGTATATACCTATCTTACATACTATATGTAGTCTTATCACTAAGGGAACCTATTCTATGTTAATTTATTCATTTCCTAAGCTACGTTTATCTTTATTACTTATCTACGCTTAGTACTATTCTTAATTATCTTATATATGTAATACATTTCTATCAATTAATTATATTCTACTTAATTATTTATTTATTTAAACTATTCTATCCCGAACAGAAACAGATTTTACAAACGAAAAATATGTTCCTGAAATGCGGAAATAACCTAATCAAACAGCTCTGCATATATTGCAGTATATTGTATACTCCAACCGCGGTAACTTGGTTCAACTGAAGTTTAGACGTGCAAGCTACCGGAAGAATTCGAGCGTGTGGCCAGAGATAGGAAATTTAACGGCGCCTGCTCCGCTTCTCTGCTCCCGAACATTTTAACTTATGGAGGTACGGGAAATCGTGCGTCAATTAATATAGAACACAGTGAATATTGATACCATGTTGGTTGCAAGCATTTCAAACTGAAATTCTATTGTTAAATAACTTTGCTTTTGCAGTATTCTTTAAATACTTTGAATCATAGATACATCAGAGACATATAGAATATATATAATACTAGCTTTCCGCCCGCGGCTTCGCCCGCGTTATATTCGAATTTCCCACAGGAAGGATATGTTTTCCGTCGGTAAAATTATCTTATTTCCTTCCTTGAGTCCTCGGGTTTTACGAATGGTATATACGGGGTGGTTACCCCGTATATACCAAACGTAAAACAAAAATTGATTAGCTGTTGTTATCGGATTTTCGCATGGGAAAAAGTTATTTTACCGCGGTAAAATATTTATGTAAAATATTTTATGTCATTTCCGGGTCTCAAACAATATTCATACCAAATTTCATAAAAACTGGTTTAATAGGGAGTGATGTGAAGGACGGATAGACAGACAGATACTTTCGCATTTATATATATTAGTATTGATACGGACGAATTAGTATGGATGCGGACGAATTAGTATGGATACGGATGAATTAGTATGGACGTTGCCCGCGACTTCGTCCGCGTGGAATTCGTCTCTTATCAGCAAGTTGCTAATTTATCATCTGATTTCGATAAAACTAAATATGTATGTCTAGGCTAAGCTTTATCTACCCGTAAAATAACAATTAAAATATGTTTAGGTGTTTAACAGACAGACAGGCAGACGGATAGACAAACGAATAGGTGGAGAGACCAATGGATAAAATGGTATATTGACGAACGGATAGATAGACGGACGAACGGACGGATATTATGTTATTCGTAACATAACTACTTACTTGCAGATACGTCTTTAAAATTGCATCATTATATAAGGCCGCAAATAAAAAAAAAGAATGATAAATAATCGGGGGATAGGTACATATAGTTTTTCACCAAACCTTTCATCCCTCCTTTCAACCCTTTACAACCCTTTTCTGCATTCAAAAGGTAGCCTCTGTCATTTCTCAGGCTCTAGACTGTGTACAAAACTTCATTTAAATCGATTCAGTGGTTTTAACAATACTTCTTTCTATACAACCTTTCATCCCTCCTTTTTAACCCTTGATAACCCTTTTCTGCTTTAAAAGGTAACCTTTGTCCTTTCTCAGGCTCTAGTCTATCAGTCCTTCACAACCTTTTTTGCATGAAAAAGTAGCCTATGTCCTTTCTCAGGCTCTAGACTATCTGTGTACCAAATTTCATTTAAATCGGTTCAGTAATTTTGGCGTGAAAGCGGAACAGACAGACAGACAGACAGAGTTACTTTCGCATTTATAATATTAGTATGGATTTTCAGAAATCCGAAAAAAGAGTGCGTGCTATAACTATAACTAAAGATTATATAACTATTACATAACTATATGAAATGTTTTAGCCTATAACACGGAACGTTCTTATAGACTTTTTTTAGCAATTTAAGATATATTTAATTGCTTACGTGTAGGCTTGGATAGCTTAGTAAAGCACTGATATTTACATTGGCACTAAAGTGACTGGCAGTAACAGTGACTAATAGTGGCATATCACTAACATAAGCAATTCGCAAGATTAAGATACGCAATTTTTCGGGCTATGTCGGTGATGTTGGTTCAAATGTTACCCTGAACAAATGTAATTTTTATACACAAAATAATCAACAAGTTTGTTTGTATTCTTCCAACTGTAATAAAACTCCTTTCTCTTCACAGCACTTCTTTATTTTTCACAATTTACTAACACAGTAACACACACTTTAACTTAGTACATGTATTATTATCCTTATGATCTAACTTTCAGACCGACAACCGCTTGCCAACGCTGTCCCGCACAGAATGCCCCCGCCACGTTTCGCATGGTCTTCAAGCAGCCATTTCTATTTTTAAAAGCGACATCTACTTCCGCTTTTGTTTTATTTTATATTTAAAAGAATTGACATTGACTACAATATTTATAAAAATACCATTAATTAATTTAACCTAATACAACCCCTCACCGATCTCTTAGCTGTGAGGTGGTAACAATATCTATAGATAGTAGACTCGTTAATCCGGCAGATATTAGACTAAGATTGTGCCGGATTACTGGAAAATGATAGTACATCGAGTTTTATTTTCAAGTTTTAAGTAATAAGTTCATATTGTTGAATTACAGACAAAAATAGTTTAATCGTCTGTTTAAAAAAAAGACGTTTTAAAATACATAATCGTCTTAGGCCTATTTTAAAGAAAAACATAAGCATACCAAGACTCACAGTTCTGATGGACTATTCTATTGGAGTAAAAAAACTGTCAATTTCCTTTTGCTTCTTGACCGATCGGCATTTGTTTGTTTATACAAGTATGTCTCAACATGATTCCCTTATCACGTCCATCTGAGAGCGCCGGATTACTGGAGTAACGAATTAGCGCAGTGCCGGATTAAAGAGTGTACTTCGGATAAAGATGAAGAATCAACAGACAATGCTGTAGGAAATGTTAAGTTAGTAGGAAAACCTTCTGCTAGCATAACATAACCGTGTTGTGTGTATTTTACCGTGGGAGAGCCATGCTTCGGCACGAATTGGGTCGGCTCGACCGGAGTGATACCACGGCCTCACAGAAAACCGGCGTAAAATAGCGCTTGCGCTGTGTTTCGCCGAGTCAGTGAGGGTACCGTAGGCCCAACCCCCCTTATTCCCATTATTTCCTTTTAAAAGGCCGGCAACGCATCTGTGACTCCTCTGGTGTTGCGGGTGTCCATGGGCAACGGTTATCGCTTACCATCAGGTGATCCGTTTGCTCGTTTGCTGCCCTACCCCATAAAAAAAAACCACCCACCGTAGACCGAGCGTGTGATATAAGCCAACTATAAAAGTAGCACAGCCCTTCTGAAGATTCATACCATCCCCCGTTGGAGAAAAATCTTCTGATCAGACGCGAACCTCGTATCAACTGAGAACCCGCTGAGGATAATACAGTTCAGTATTGCATAGCTTCTAATACCACTTTTTTGTCATTCTGTAACGAAAAAGTTACCGTTAATCTATATTTTTGGACATCTTACAAATCTTGATTAGAGGTATTCGTAAACGTTTATAATTTTTTCAAAGACTAAATGAGAAGACTCCATGCATGCAATAGCGAAGAGTTCACTCAACTATATCTATACTGTAGCATTTGCAATAAATATTGTGTGAACGATTTATCACTATCAGTAACGGGTGTGATTGTATACGCACCACGTTTCTTATTTGAAGTCTTAGATTTTTTATTTAAAATTTCTATGTGTTATTTATTTGGGTAAACGTGCGTTTTATACAAGATATTTTTGTATATTTTTGACGTGACAACGTCTATTAAATTGGTACGGCGTGGAGTCATTCTCGAAAACACCGTAACGGCCGAATCTGACGCCACACGGAGCCACGCACATTACTCATAATAATTAATTTATGTATAACTTCAGAAGCAGAAAATTTAAACAAAACTATTAAATAAAAATATAAATGTTATACATTACTTTAATTTAAATAATTTCATTGCACCCAGGAAAAAATACCATGTAATAGACGTTGTCACGTTCAAATATCGGCAGTAGACGGAGTTCTACAGACAACCAATTTTTTTTAAATGTTATGAATTATACATAAATATTAGGTTCATAACATCATATAAATCATATAAATTTGTTATATTGTTTTTGTACAATCATATCGTAGCAGATAAAATGTTTTTATTCCCTTTCGCGAAATCAGTTCAGTCGCCATTTTTAAGTACACAAAGGAAAAATCAGATAAAGACTTAAGCTTGGGTATGTTTTGTAAAGATCATTTACTGGGACCTCTTTCAAACGATAGATAATGGATCATAATGTAATATGTACATTATGAGTTGCTGAAAATTATTTTTAAGCAAATATTATCAGAAGAATACTGAAAGTACTTTTTACTTTTTAAAGACTTCGACATGGCTACTAGGATTTTAAATAATTACGTGTTTTCTTGGATTTTATTGGAACATAATTTATAACGGAATATCTGCTGAAATGCTGGTAATGGCTACGTGGCAACACTTCTGTACAACTCACGTTAATGTTAAGTCACGGAATAGTATTATAAGATAATATGACGCTGTACGTACAGTACGTAGTAGATCCAAACGAGGACAGTTTAAAAAAGGCACGGACTACGAGTCCGTGGAACGTCCGAAAAAGATCGTGGTCAAAATCCGCTAACTAGTTGGACTAGGACGTTTGTTCAATCAACGTTCAGCCTAGTCATTCAATTAAATGTCGTCATTCAATGAACGCGCTAGTGGTACAATCAAATAGCAGATTCAACCAGATGACTGCGACATATCCATAATTATATCCCTTATACTTTCAGAGTTTCGCCTATTTTTTCAAAGTAGAGTCAGGTTTATGTCAAGAGAGGACTGCCAAAATTAGTTTTCGTAAAAAATACAAAGATATTTCTTCCCAAATTTAGTATGTTAATTAAATAACAAAAATTTTTTCTGGGTGCAATGAAATTATTTAAAATAAAGTAATGTATAACATTTATATTTTTATTACGTTGCCGTGTGGCGTCAGATCGGCCGTTACGCCGTTCGTGGATTCCGTGTGGCGTCAGATTCGGCCGTTACGGTGTTTTCGAGAATGACTCCACGCCGATCCAATTTAATAGACGTTGTCACGTCAAAAACACTTCTGTACAATTTGTTGGAGAAAAGGCTAAGTACTGGGAGATTAGTGCAAGTCCGTGATTGTGCCAGTGTCACAGAAAGAGTCCGTGGTCACAGGAGTATAAAAATTACCGAAGTATTAGCCGACTCAGTAGGTATTGTGGGTAAATTGTATGCGGAAAGAAGTATAAGTATGTATATATCATTGTTCAGGACAAGAAATAAATATGCACCCAAAGGACATTGTTCCGGCTCCATACATGTTCTGCCTAAGAACCGTTCGAATCGAAAGTGACTTATATAAACTCTTAAAATTATATGGAATCCTATGAAATAAGTTTTCACGAACGGACACTTCAGGAAACTAAAATAATTACGAAAAAAGTTAATATTTTGAGGTTATAAATAAAAAATAACCAACCTTGCGTGAAATATCAGAGTAGTAATATCAAAGTAATATTAACAATACTATGTACAGCTATATATGTTCTCTTCTAGAATTAGGAAGGGACTACTCTACTAGATACTAGGAAAAGAGATAGTACCTAGTCAAGTTTAAGATAATTCTTTGACAATTATCATTTTACAAAAGCCAGTCCTTTACACACATCCGCGTCTACCAAGTACCTACGCAATGTAATCGGAGTCCGTAATCAAGCCAAAGTTGTTAGAATAAAAGCATGAAACGCATAGAAAATCCAAAAGAAACGAAAGTTGCAAAGCATTCAAAAATTAAATGAAACGGACGCAGACAAATTAGGAAGTAAACCAGTGTTGCCAATTACGAAAACTATAATACTTGAATGCCAAGCTAGAAATTCGCGATTTCGCCTAAAAAATATATAATACTATTTTTTTTCTAGCTAGTCAATTTAGGTATTTAAATGAATAAAGTGTTATCAACTACGAGTAATTTTTATAACCGACTTCAAAAAAGAGGAGGTTTTCAATTCGATCCGTGTTTACCGAAATCGCGAAAACTTCCGAAACTGGCAGCACTGGCTGACGGAAAACATATTATACAGCATCAATAATGGTGACCCAACTTTTTATTTGGAATTTATTTATTTGAAGTGTCCGTGAAATACTAAAATATGTTTCAAATAATATAAAAATAAATAAAAATTATAGTATAATTTATATTCACATCGGTTCTTAGGCCAAAATTGAACAATGTCCTTTATATACTTATATATTATCTTTTTTACAATGAAATATATTCGTAATAACAGACAGAAGCAGCGTATCGCGTGAAAAATCGTGTAAATAATAACAAGCCGCAGCGCCGCCACTCGGCGATCCTCGTTGACCGTCGTCGGTAAACGTCGTCGTTTATTAGGCGCGAACAATCATAATTCAAACAAGTTGCAAATAATAGTTTTTGTGCTGTGGTTTGAGTTTTTGAATTTAGTCAATTACAAAATGGGAATATATTTTTTTTTCTCCCAGTTTAATCAAAAGTGTATTTATTTACTATGTTTTACAAAACAAAAATCTCAAACTAATCTTTAATTAATATAACTTCAGCTTTACTTACTTACGTACAGTATAGATAGACTAAATACACCAGAAAATAAATTAGAAGCAAAATTTGATGTACCTTTTTTAATTTTAACGGGCATAATATTTGCTCGCTCTTACGATCAAAGGTTTCACGTAGCTGTCTCCTCTTCAACATAAGTTTAATTTATATCCAGCAAAAAGATATGTCCAGTCAAATTTTGAGCATGGCCCCTCGATTTATCATAATTGTATATAAATACAGATATAAGAAAGGAAGATTTTCATGATCACCCCGTAATTTGAAATAATTTATTTATATTAATTTTAGATTTTTATTAACTAATTTTTATAAACATAATTTAATATTTCGAAATATTTGTATGCCTCCAGCAGAACAAAAGCAGAACATACCAATTTTCAGCTATATAAGACTTTTCGTAATTTTGTATATGTGAAACAAAAACCTATTCTGGATCCATTTCTTTTACATTACCACAGCGCAGGACTTAATATAAAATAAATATCAGCGATTCTAATCAAAGCGCTCGTTGTGTCGTGTTAGACGATAAAAGCGAGGCATTTCGTAGATGCGGGAATTACCTCCTACAAATATCGGCCACATTATAGCTCGCATCATCAGATAAATTTTAGCTTCGATGTCAAGACGATAGGTGGTGGTTAAAATTTAAATATTTATAGTTAAAGTAAGTATGTAGTTAAAGTAGTAATAAGTAGGTACTCTTTACTTTCTGGCGGAGTGCCCCGCATGGGCCTCTGTCTCCGCCGGCATTGATTGCGGCAATGCTGGCGGACGAGGGAGGTTGGAGGGCTGTGGCCTCCTTCTGTGAAGCAGTAATGCTCCAGAAGGAGGCCGCCGAGCGGGGTCGGGAGATGGCCGATCCCGCTCGAAGGAGGCGGCGCCGGGCTCGGTAGCACAGCTGCGGCGCCGCCGCGGGTCGCCGGCGGGCGCGAGGAAGTCGCGACCGCTACGGCGACCCGGGATGGACCACGCCCCTTCCGTGGCCGGGGGGCGTCGTCGGTGGAAGGGACCGGGGAGGTGGTAGCTTCCCCCGAGGAGGGCTCCCCTCTAGAAAGGGGAGCGGAGGCTGGGGGTTCCTGGAAGTGGCCTTTGTGTTCCCGGGGGCTCCCTACATGCCTGAGGAAGGCCATCCCTGAGGTTTTTAGTGGGTAGGCCTCCCCCTTCTGGGGAGGAGAGCCCCACATAACCCCGGCTCTCCGCAGCCGGGGTATGCAATTCAATGCATTTTCCTCAGCGTAACAAAAAAAAAAAAAAAGTTACTCTTTACTACTTTACTTACTATGACGACGTAATGTAGCTTAGCGACGTAATTATATAAATTATGACCCATATTATTATTATTATTTACATATTACCTACTCATTACATGTAGTCTATATATTATAGGTACTATTAAAGTAAATTAGAAAGACACTTTATGCACTGATTTATATTCAGATATAATGTGATGACTTATATTTTTTTTTTATTTAATCTAATATAGCCAATTAAATTTCATTAATTAAGTCTATTGATTTTAGTATATTTGTAGTCGTTTTAAATTATTGCTCTCGCTCTAGTACCATATAATTCACTAATTGTATAAGGATGTGTTATTTATTAAACTAACAAAATTGTTTTCATATTTATCATTATTTTATTGATTAACAATCTACCACCAAGTTGGTGAGTAACATTTAGTGTCCTCATATTTAGGCATATGAAATAGTATTTGATCAGAAATAGTAGACACTATTTCTGATCACAATGCAATTAACAAGTTTTTCAATTTGACAATAATGGCAAAACAACTCCAGTAATTGAAACATGTGTTTGAACATTGAAACAAAAGTTTACTAAAGTTCTCTGAGTACTGTAAAGCTCTTAACTTAATTTCGAAGGTGTTATATAATTGGAACATTGTTAATATACTTTTAACAGTTTTGTTATCTGACATATCAGTGATGAGTTAATTTTGCTGTATTTAATTTTAATTACCTTCATTAATTACCTATTTATAAATTTATTAGATATTAAGTATAAGAATACGGTAACCTTTAAGAATACAACACTGTATTGAATGTCAGAATCTATCAGCAGCGCTTCAGTTCATCAATGCATACATTGTAACACTATTTCCAAGAAACGTTAAAATTATTTAAGATAAAACAAATAACCGTCTTTCCCCGAAGCACTTTCCACAACATTACAGGAACCTTTTCCCAAAGTCACAATACCTAAGCAATTATACTAAATAAGTAGGAATGAAAAATTAAATTTTCAGAACGATGAAGATAACAATAACAATAGTGTGTGAATTTATAATAAATATTGATATTAATTATTTTTATTAAGCATTAACATTAAAGAACTTCATTAATTTTAATGCTGATAATCATGTTAAAAACATTGACAGGAAAATATCAACAAATTGTAATTCACATACAAATTCGATATACTCGTATTTACTGAATTATCGATTTTTCCCGGGCATTCGTCACGTTAAATCATAAAATGTTGATTAACAAACTTAATCAATCTGGCATACGTGGACCGCACCTTGGGTGATGTGAAATCTACCTACATAACCGTAAGTTCAAACGGTTATGAAAGGAACAGCACAAACAGTTGTCTGAGGGATTATTAGCTGTAATTGTTCTAGAGTCATCTAGAACGGATAAATTTTTATATATTATTATAATAATATTATAGACATACTTTCCTCGTTATTCAACTCAATGTGAGATAATGAGTCTACGTTGGTATTGGACTTAACCTGTTTATATACCACAGAAAAAAAAAAAAATATATATATATACTAGTGATAAGTGTTGAAGAAAATTATAACTTCGGGTACCGTGAGTGGAACTTTTATTTTATTTATCATCCCTCTCGACCTACCAAAAACTCTTTAGAAAAATCTGGATATTGCAAAATTGGATCGTTAGTTAGAAGTGTGCTCGAAACAATCTAAATATTCCTTATCTAGTATTATTTTTGAACCTTTCTTAAGACAACGAGTTAATGGTTTGGTTAGTCCTCCTAATCTGGAAATGGATGAATTTTCTATAATATCCTATTATGATGAAATGAAACAGTCCAGTCGACACGATATAAACGTTTATTTCTCACAAACACTTCTTGTAATCTTTTAAACTTAAGTACTTCACAACTTGTTCTTAATACACTTCTTCCACCGTAATACACTTATAGCCGTGCTATTAGAACTGAATACTGAAAAGGACTGAGTCTCATCGGCTGCTTGCAATTCCAAGTCAGTTTTAAACGGAAGTCAGAATATTACTTTTTTGTTGTATTAATGCACGGAACGGAAGCTTACTTTTACCGACATATGAAACAAGGAATACCTCGGTACAAATCAATACAACAGCCTTGTTTTAAACGGAAGTCAGAATATTACTTTTTTAGATATAGGTAATTTAAGCAATAAATACAGCATTATAAATTCATAACAGAAAAATCATTACACTATTAATCCAAGAAAACGTTTGATTTCAGTGGAAGTTTTCGAAAGGGGATAATTTTTAATAGCAGTTATTTTATCAGGATTGGGCTTTACACCTTCATTACTAATAATATGGCCAAGGAAACTAGTTTCTAATTTTAAAAATTCTGATTTGTCCATTTGGACTTTAAAATTGGATTCCCGTAATTTTTTAAAATCTTTTTCTAGGTTTATTATATATTCCTGAAGGGATGTACTAAACACGATAATGTCATCAAGATATACTAGGCAAATTTGGTTTTGTAGGTCTCTGAGGACATTGTCCATAACTCTTTAAAAAGTTGATGGAGAATTTTTTAAACCCATTGGCATTCTCAAAAACTCGTAGTGGCCATTTTCTACGTTAAAATCATTTCAACCTGATAAAAGCCAATTGCTAAATCCAGGGTGGTAAAGTACTGACATTTACCCAATTTGTCCAGTACCTCTGTGATATTTGGTATAGGATACTTATCATCAATGGTTTTCTCGTTAAATTTCCTAAAATCTGTTACAAGACGCCACTTAACTTTTCCTGAGGCATCGGCCTTTTTAGGGACTATCCATATGGAAGAGCTCCATGCTGAGTCAGAAGGTCTTATAATAATCTGTTCCAACATCTTACTAATTTGATCTCTGACCTCCTGTTTGTGAACGTATGGATATCTATAGCTTTTAGTGTGTACCGGGATTTCGTTGGTTGTTCTGATTTTGTGTTTGATTTTGTTGGTGAATGTAAGTGGTCCACCCTCAAGATAAAACACGTCAGAATAGCTTGCACATATTTTTTTTAAATTTGCAAGTTCCTCTTGGTGAAGATACGTGTTTGTGGTGAAAAGAAAGGCACTCAAAATTCAAAACGTGACAAGACAATTTTATTCGAGAAAAAAACCAACAGAAAACTCCATCTTGAATCTAGCTGTCATTACAATTTTTTTTTTTTTTTTATGGATAAAGGAATTAATCCTAACATTACCGGCCCCCAAGGACGACTAGTCCTTAAAAGGGTTAAAATTACATTGTTTCCAAAATTTACTTAATACTAATATAAAATTTACTCTATAGGTAGCGGACAAATTTTAGTTATAGGGCGTTTGAATATGTGATTTTTATATTTAAGCGTAACTACTCTAGTCAGCCCATCATTACCCGGGTGCTTTTCCAATACTCTACCTAATAGCCATTTTCCAGGAGGAAGTCTTTCATCTTTAACTAAAACAACAGCACCGATATCAGGTTCCTGTTTTTTATTAGCCCATTTATATCGGTTTTGAAGAGTTGTTAAATACTCAGAACTCCAACGAGACCATAAGGTTTGAACCATTTTTTGTATCATTTGCCAACGATTGGACAATGAAACCTTCACATCTGAAAGACTTTCTTCTGGTACATGAATCGGCATTTCACCTATAAGAAAATGTCCGGGCGTGATTGGAGGAGGATCATCTATAGCACTACTAATTGGTGTCAAAGGGCGAGAATTAACACAAGCTTCCACTTGTGCCAATAAAGTAATATATTCTTCAAACGTAAGCAAAGCTGTTCCAATAACTCGTTTTAAATGTGACTTTATGGACTTCACCCCTGCCTCCCATAATCCACCAAAATGTGGCGAGCCAGGAGGAATAAAATGCCAAGTGGTCTTGCCCTGAGTGAGCCATTCAGAAATTTCTCCAACCACACCAGAATTCCTATTTTTAAACATATAATCTAGCTCTTTAGAAGCACCAACGAAATTAGTAGCACAGTCACTCCACAAGTCACTGCAATAACCGCGTCTAGCTGTAAAACGGCGAAAAGCAGCAATGAAGGCAGCACTTGTTAAGTCACTGACCAACTCTAAATGAATGCTTTTTGTGACAGTACATATAAATAAACAAATATAAGCTTTACTAGTTCGTTGACAACGTCCCGCATATAACTTTAATATCACTGGACCAGCATAATCGACTCCAGCATTAAGAAATGATTTACCAGGCTTAACACGAAAAGATGGTAGATGACCCATTTGTTGATTCATTGGTGCAGATGAAAACCTAAAACATGTTAAACATGAACGAATTAACTTTTTAATCAAATTTTTTACACCAATAATCCAATAGCTTTGACGAACAATATTTAAAGTTAATTGGGGTCCACCATGTAAGGAATGTAAGTGACAATCATTTACAATCAATGATGATAAATTGCAATTCGAAGACAAAATAATAGGAAATTTAAAATTAACATTAAGCTCTGAGTTTTTTAAACGTCCTGCTGCTCGCAATATTCCATTTTCACAAATATAAGGGGATAGTGACTTGAGTTTACTATTTTTACAAATTTCTTTTCCCTCTTTCAAAGTTTTTATTTCATTATTAAAAGCTAATCTCTGTGATATACGAATACAAAACCTTAAAGCTTCTCTCAATTCTGGCACAGTAAGACAAAATCTATTTAATTTAGGGATAAATTCTAGGTTATTTTTATGCATATTTCTAGGTTTACAACAATTAATAAATCTTAACATATATGCTGTAACACGAACCAATTTTTGTAATTTAGAATACTTATTTAAAAACAATTGCATTTCATTTTTTTTATTGACAATATTAGTTATAAAATGGACTGTATTTTGTTTAACTTTGCTTTCTAAGTTAGTTTCAGATATGACAGTTGGGGAAAACGAAATAGTGCTAGATTCACTTAGGAACCTAGGTCCGTGCCACCACATTTCAAAACTTTTTAGATTTTCTGGAGGGATACCACGTGATGCACAATCCGCGGGATTATCTGAAGACTTAACATGATGCCAATGATCGGAACTTAATATACTTAAAATTTCAGAGGTTCTATTAGCGACATAAGTTTTCCAAACATTAGGTTTTTTCGTAACCACGACAAAACAATTGTAGAATCAGTCCATGCATAAACTAAATTTTCATTGATTTTCAAACTGTTCTTAACATCTCTAATTAAATTTGCCAGTAGAACGGCTCCACATAACTCCAAACGAGGTAAAGACACTTGCTTGATTGGAGCAACTTTAGTTTTTGCAAGGATAAGATGTACATAAATATCACTACAGGTTATTACTCGTATGTATACAGCTGCAGAATAAGCTAAGGTAGAAGCATCGCTGAATCCATGAATTTCCACACGATCAGAGCTATTACGTTTAGTATGTACCCATCGACTTAAGTGACAAGTACCCATATTGACTAATTGATTTCTAAACTTAGACCATTCTGATGACAGATCATTTGGTAATTCATCATTCCAGTCAACACCACATAACCAAAGCTTCTGTAAAAATATTTTTGCTGTGATAATAACAGGACTCAAATATCCAAGTGGATCAAATGTATGAGCAATATCTGACAGTACAGTAGTCTTAGTAAATGTCTTTGTTTGAGGTAATAAATCTAATTTGAGTTCAAATTCATCGGTACGCGAATTCCAATTTATTCCAAGAGTTTTTATTGTATCATCTCTAATAATATCTACACTATCCTTACTAGTTTTATCTGAGGTTGGAATATTATCCAATACTACTGAACTGTTAGACGCCCATTTGTGCATCTCAAATTTTCCTCTACTCATTAAATCTATAATTCGTTGTCGCAGAATAATTGTGCGATCCTCATCATCCTCGCCAGTCATCAAATCGTCCATGAATATATCATTGTTTATAATATCGAATAAATCTGGAAAGTCTGATTTTTCATCAGAGGCTAACTGCTTGAGCGTTCGAATGGCTAAGAAAGGAGCACAAGAAGTGCCATAAGTAACTGTAAGTAAACGTTTTACCTGTATGTCTTCATTGGGAGAAGGACGCCATAAAATACGTTGGTAATCGGTGTCCTCGTCAGCAACTAAAATCTGACGGTACATTTGTTTGACATCCGCAAACAAACAAACCTTGTGTGTACGCCAGCGAAGGATAAGATCTTTCAAATCTTGTTGCAGTGGTGGTCCGGTCAATAGTTCATCATTAAGAGATGTGCCACAAGCTGGTTGTGCTGACCCATCGAAGACCACTCGAAGCTTTGTTGTCAAGCTGGTTTCTCTAATAATTGCATGATGTGGGAGATAATACACTTTATGAATAGGTGGCGCTGAAGGTTCTACATCTTCTAAATGATTTAAATCTTGATACTGATCAATAAACTTTTGATATTCAGTTTTAAAGTTTTGGTTGTGAGCAAATTTTCTTTCCATATGTTTCAATCTTGTCAAGGCTATTTGGTGAGAATCACCCAATCTTTCTTCGTAGCCATCTTTAAAAGGTAAACGAACAATGTATCGACCATCATCCAACCTTGAGTGTGTTCGTTTGTAGTGTTCCTCACATTGTTTTTCTTCTTCAGTAAATCTTCTTTTGTGTGTGTCATATTCTTCTGTCTCCCAAAACTTTTGTAGTAATTGCTCAATATTAACAAATGTTGTATTAACTAATATGGTGTGAACATTACTTTGTGTGTTGGTAGTCCCAGATACTAGCCAACCTAATCTTGAATTTTGTGCAATGAGATTGTTATTCTTCTTAAGTCCGTCTATCAATATTATAGCATACACATCTGCTCCAAGCAAAATATCTATAGGTCCAGGTCTATTCATTTGAGGGTCAGAGAGCATAGTTGTATTAAGGTCTGGCCAATTTGATAGGGTAAATTCTTTTGCTGGTAGTAGTGAACTTAATTTTGTAAGTACATGAGCATTAACTTTTGTTATATGTGAGGTGTCTAAGGATGAATAAATATCAAAACTGACAGCATATTGTGATTTCATCGAGTTATTTCCAATTCCAGATATATTTGTACATTTGCGAATCTTCTTCAAGCCCAACAATTGTACTGCGGATTCTGTTATAAAGGTCCCTTGTGAACCTTGGTCAACTAAAGCACGAAGATTAATAAAGTTTCCATACTTATCTCGTATTCGAACTTGAGCAGTGGCAAGTATTACTTGAGTATCATTTGTAAACACTTTCAAACTAGTTATAGGTGTTAGGTTATCATTGTTAGGTGTTTCTGTAGGTTGAGACAATATATGTTTATTAATCAAAGCATCATTATGCAACAAAGTATGATGTTTGTGTTGACATAATTTACATGTTGTAATTTGCCTGCAGAATTTAACAGAATGTCCCTTTACTAAACAATTGAAGCAGAGGTTATTGCTTTTAACAAAATTTCTTCTTTGTTCAACGGCTAATTGCTCAAATTCAGGACAGTAACAAACATAATGATTTTTCTTACAATATGTGCAATTACTCTTAGTGTTAGTCGTTTCAGTCTTATAACTTTTAACATCTCTCTTATCTCTCTTGAATGTACCTGTTGTAGTTGTTTGCACCATTTCTAAAGCTCTAAGCCTTCCTTCTAAATAATTAATTAATTTCTGATAGGATGGTAGTTCAACGGACGAGCCCAAAGATTGTTCCCAATGTTTATGGGTTTCTAAATCAAGTTTGGATACCATAATATGTACTAGAAATGGATCCCAATGTTTAGTGTCAATATCTAAGTTTTTCAAAGTGTGAATACATTCATTTGTGGAACATATCAATTCCTTTATAGCTCGAGAACACTCTGTAGACATCCTTTTTTGTGTCAGAAAGCGATTTAAGACTGCATTAACAATTACTCTTTTATTAGTGTAACGACTCACCAATGTATCCCACACAGCTTGATAGTTTGCAGCAGTAACATCAAAATGTCTAACTAATTGCTCCGCTTCACCTTTTAAGCTGGATCTTAAATAGTGATGTTTTTGAATGTCTGTCAAACTTGATTCATTTTGTATAAGAGAAACAAATAAGTCTCTAAAGGACACCCAATCTTCATAGCTTCCTGAAAATGCTGGTAAATTTATTGAAGGCAATTTAGTCATTGTACTTGAAGATATATTATGTTTTTGTTGTTGTGCACTTGACATTGTTACACTATCATTGCGTGATATTTCTTCTTCAATGAAGTTTTAAATTGTAAAAATACTTCTTGAATTTTACTATAGTCGGCTTTACACTTTTTCTTTGACTCTTTACTAATGTTTTCATCTCGAATATAATTTGTATATTCTTCATTGTATTTTTTCCAATAGTATTCTAGTAACTCGTTCCTTGTTTCTAAATACGGTAATTTGTACCTGTCTTTCGGTGTTTTCTTGAAATTAGCATATAATGTTTCTATTTGTTCAACTAATTCTAACAAAACTTCGTAATCCATTGTGAAGGTTCAAATCAAAATATCCGTGTCGATGGACCAAATAATGTTTGTGGTGAAAAGAAAGGCACTCAAAATTCAAAACGTGACAAGACAATTTTATTCGAGAAAAAAAACCAACAGAAAACTCCATCTTGAATCTAGCTGTCATTACATTTTTTTTTTTTTTTTTATGGATAAAGGAATTAATCCTAACATACGATTAGAACTTGTGAGTACGATCCGACACCATTTCTGTGGTTTAGTTGCAAAATTAAAAAATTCAGCTTCTACTGGGCAGAACCTAAGCATCAGTGACCTTTTGTAAAAAAAACCTAAAATATCAAATTTCTTGAAAACGGGTAACTTTTGGATAAGGCAATATGGGCTGAAAATTGTTTGTTTTGACCAGAACTATCACCTCACGACGGATGTGGGTCGACTTACCAGTAATCCTGTAAATAAGATAAATAAAAAAAATATTAATTAAATATAATAAGGAATGGGTATAAAATAGGTAAGGGCTTGAAAGATTCAAGGACTTACAACATAATTCTTTTTGGCGAATCTATTTCTTGATTCCCCCTGGACTGCAACTCCCGTAGATTCTGGATACTCGGGTCGCGACTTAGAAGCCACTCGGCGGCTCTGGCAATGAGGAAATGTTCTCCTTTGGTTCCCGAACCGACCGCGAGTATCCTACCGACTGCGCCAATTACGAAGTCTACAGCCGGAGGCTCCAAAAAAATCAAAGTTTATTTTAAAACTATTTAATTTTAACAGAATAACAATTATATTATAAACTAATTGTAAGTGCTAACCTTTCGATTTTAGAAGTAATTATAATTATTTACTTAATTCGTCTTTTTAAGAAAAGTAGGTTTTGCGTCATCTTCTGCTGAGTCTGCGCCTCGTGCAGAGTGGTGCAGTGTGCAGTGTTGATTTAGGGCAATGCTGACAACGCAATCCTAATACATAAGGGTTGCGTAACAACCTTAATAAATAAGTAAATAAAAATAAATATTTGAAAAATATTTTAAATATTCAACGTCCAATTCTTCATAAGGTAGAATCCCCTAACATTAAGCAGCAATTTTAGGACAATGATTACGGTCTTTTTTATTATTATAAAATTTTGCCGGTAGAAATAAAAAAGTTTTCTTTGAGTAGCAAAAATTGCTACTCAAAGAAATCTTTTTTAATGGAAAATACAGAGACAATATAAAACGTCAACATTCTGTATGTACGCGGGGGACCGCACTGAATGAACTAAAGTTACGTACGATGATCGGCATGAACAATACCTGCGGCGAACGAACAACTACTTTCTTGGTTCCTCGGCTTATAAATAAGCTACCTTCGGAATTGCGTTCTAAGCAAAATGTTACACCTAACAATATTAAATTTAAATTAATTAATCATTTTTAAACGATATTTATCAAAAACCTCATTGGTTTATTAAATATTATTTGTGCTGTATTTTCATATTGATGATTTTATGAGATAAAAAATAAATTTTAAAAAATTGCCGTGAAGAAAATTATGAACATTTAAATAAGACTTGCAAATAAATGTATTAATTTCAGCTTAGTTATTGGAAGATGATGAGGACCATACCTCCAAGTCGGTCATTTATTTATTACCGTACTGCCACATGCATGACACATATTAAAAATACAATTAATTAACTAATAACTATATTGAATGTTCTGGTATGATCATCACAATAATGGCGTATTAAATAATATTCGCAATATCTTTGAGCACTACCTTGACTTAGACCAACAAAGTATACTGACCGCGATCCAACGCATGCTCATTACATGTACTTATAACTACGAAAAAACGAGAGCATGATTGATGATCATTACTTTAAAGTGTCCGCAGCACGACAAAAAGTCGCAGTATTATAATGAAACAAAGACACATCAATCATGTCGCGCGCATCAACCCTTTCTGTGAGACTGTTAAAGCCGAGTTCATACCGGAATCAAACCGGCAGGTGGTGCGGCGCAGCGAATAGTTTTAGAGAGTAATAATAATTTAGCTAGCTTCACTGAATTTCACAAAAAGTGTTGACTTCTTTTATTAACGTAAAAATATTAGTACTGACGCGTACTGATCGCATGTAACGTATATATGTCTATAGACAATGTCTATAGACAATAAGATTTGTTATCATGGCGTATATGGCGTGTTCGAGGACTTGCAAAGCTGAATAGTCAGCATACCAGTTTCAAGGTGTCGCTATCTCAGAGATCCCGGTAGAGGCAGATTTTGTATGATGAATGCAAGCATTAATGCTTTTGTCGTGATTTTTAATATATATTTCTATCATAAATATTATATCTATATCTATCCGTTACCCTAGATCCCATAACACAAGCCTTACAGTGCTTACTTTGGGCTAATTGGTGTAAGTAAAAAGAAATATAAAAAAAAGAAGTGTTGCAAATGCAAATTCAAATAATACTCGAGCGCCAATATTTTTATGAGCCTATTTATAATTTTTTACGTTTCGTAGTTGAGAACAATTAACGAGAGCAGTGTACAACCGCCGCATGATTCTATTTCAGCGTGAACTGACCCTAAAGGTTACCACCCATTACACTGTCACAATAAGCCTCCATGCACATCATTATTTTTCAGTCGTCGTATAGGGCACGTGCACCTTAGGCTATGATATTAATTTCTTTATCACACAGAACAAATATAAAGTGTTGTGAGCTAAAGCGCCGATAAAAGTGATATTATCCACATTACTAATATCGGTATGCATTACTGACGGTATGCCATCAGTACCTAATCTATACTAATATTATAAAGAAGTAAAGTTTGTGTGTTTGTATATTTGTTAAATTGTAGGGGGTAATCTCGGGATCTACTGAACCGATTTTAAAAATTCTTTCACCAATAGAAAGCCGCATGATTGCTGCGTGTCATAGGTTAAATAAAAAACCGAAAAATAAAAAGGCTTTTACGTGGTAGTCCGTTTTGCAAAGTGAATCAGAGAAAAAACGGGCAGCGGACGGCGCGCGTTGGCTTCGGGTGCTCGCTTCGGGGATTATTAATATTATGCCCAACGAAGAGGGCACGGGTCAGGTAGTAATAAATAAACCAAACATGGGAATTCATCTCCATATTGAAAGATTTCTTTCTCATTTCTTGAGTGACTTAGGTGCGGCAATCGCCTTGCTAATTACTTTAGATAACCCATAGTTACATAGAAAACCCATGGAATAAAAAGGTATGGTAGAAGGATATCCTCAATTTTATTACTTACAATTTTTTCGTACATCAGTGGGGTTCTATTGACGAAATAAATACTCTATTTAACACTAACGGTTTGGTTTCCATAGTAGATAGAGTTAATTATAAAGTATATAGGTTGTACTATGGGTCCCTGAAGGCAGCGTGCGCGGCCGGCTACCGCACACGCCGTTGAATTGCCTCTCTACCTGGGGGATTGTCCTTGTGCTCTCGGACAATCCCTCCCTTGGCCACTTAGGTCGAGCTAGTCCGTGGGCGAAGTGGCGGTAGAATCACGAAAGTGCACCCCGCCACCAACCCCGCCTTGGGCCCAAAGAACACCGGGGGCTTTTAGTGGGTATGCCGATCCTGTAGAACGGAAAGTCCCACACACGGCTGCGCCTAGCCAGCGCGGTGTCAAGGTACGTAAACTGCATTTCCCCTCACAAAGAAAAAGCTTGTGCTATGGGTACATTATTACTAACAAATATTCGCAATTATCACGAAACAAAACAAAATAAGATGAAGTGTACATTTATCCTGATTACATACTCAGTCTTTAGACACTTTGAAGATTTCAATAGAGTCGCATTCAAATTTCTTGCAGATGCCAATTTGCAATCTCACAATATATTTACACTCCTATACAACTTTCTACTCTACAAGTACTTTTTAGAACAGACTTTTTAGACCCATGTCGAAAAGTTGTGACTATGTAAATATTGAAACCGCCTTCACCTCTAGTTATGCGGTCCAACCTGTTTTAATTTCATTTGCAAAGGGATTCGACCATATGTTGACTCTGGTAACGATACTTTCATATTTCGAAAAGTTGTAACGTGACAATAGAAAGCAACTTAGGATGTGAGTCCAACTTTACTCATACAGTTTCACAGCTTGTTGGATGAGATTATTTCCAACATTGTCACCTAGTTGTATTTAATTTTCAAAGTTTCTCCATTATGGGGGTTGTCACATGTTCTATATTTGTAAACAAAATAAATTTATAAAAATGTAAAATTTAAGGTTTTCTATAGATATAAGAGAGATATAAGAGCGAGATAGAGAGACATTCATTCTATTTGACATGTAACGAATAAATGTATGAATGACAATCAAAAAGAAATATTTTTAGATTCTGAGATTGTAGAATGAAGCTTCATTCTATAATCTCAGAATCTAAAAATATTTCTATAATATACTCTTCTAAGCATTTATTTTCGACAAATACTACTGGTTCAGAAATTCCGGAGCCTTTGCGACAATAGGCAAAAATCTTAGGTCTAATTTAGTAATTGCCTCTTTTTAAATATCAACATTACGATAATAATATGATATAAATTCATTTATATAATTAAAATTTAAGAGTAAGTGGAACAATTTCCCAAATTACAAATTATAATTTGAGTATGACTGTCTAATTGTTACATTTGATTTTCATATACTTTTTTCATAAATACGTTTTGTGCTAGTTGTGCTACTCGATGTTAGACCGTAACATTTCTAGTACGAATACATTATACTCGTCACACCCCGCGAGGGCACCGCAGAAAATACAGAGAGAAACAACGCTTGATACATAGCAATAACTATAAAATATTTTAAGTTCGGATTTTAAGTTCATTCTATATTATAGAATACAATTTATAGCTATAAGCTTTCAAAATATTATTAGACTAACTGTGCCCGCGACTTCGTCCTCGTGGAATCGTAATTTAGGTAGCATTTTTATTTATTCTTCAAATAAGACACATTTCATATTTATATCATGTAAAGTAGATGATACGAGTACTGTTTAAATGGCCAAGTGGTTTTCGGGACCCAGGTCAAAATTTTGGATATGTTGTTCTCCTTGACGAGGTGAGCAAAAAATGTAATGGTCTCAAAAAAATGTTGACGACTCATTTTCCCGCTAGGGGGCTCTGAAGTCTGAATTAGAAAATCGTGGTTTATGGCATAACAAACGGATAACGTTAGCGGCGCTGTACAAAGTTACCATACAAAAAACGAACTTCTAGTAGCGCGGTTGAGTTGTATATATCCCTTTCAGCTCGAACTACTTGATACAGTTCTAGGCAGGCCCCTTGAGATAATGCCGGAATGATAGAATTCTACTTATATGTTTGCCAGTAAAACTTGAAGACGTTCGTCCCAAAGTGAAATTGTAGCGGCCGTCTACGGTTAACAAAGTAGATCGTAGATGAAATCCCTACTCATGACGAATCAATCTTCGTACATGCTCTGTAGCATTATAGGCTACGCCGTAGCACATTCAGCCGCTTGCGAGGTCTCTCTGTGCGCTCAGAACGCACAGCTTCTCAGAAACGTATTTATAGACAATACTCGACTCAGGCGCTCAGCACAATGCGTTATAACTAAGAGCTAAGCTAAGATATCTTTTTCTAGGTATATTGCGAACAAACCAGATAAAAGCTTTAAAATTCAGGAAGGTCCTATCTACTACAAAGTGTCATATAATAGTATGACATTAAAGAAACTAAAGATGGGATATTTTGAACTTTTGTTAGATTGCTAATAGATATTTGATACTCTGACTCGACTGCGGCTACCAACCAATATTTCGCTACGACGCCTTCACAGAAATCTATCAGATGCTTGTTATAAATGTTTCGAAAAAGTTTCTCTTGTAACTTCAAACTATGTGTATTTAAGCTATCAACTCAGACGAGGAATTTAAAATCTTCAGTAAGTAATATGATAAGTAATCCTAATCAATTAAAAAACATAAATAACCGTGATAAAAGGCTTGTTTTACTTAATTTCTTTATTTTACATGATGGTTTGCCCCGAGTTTCTCTCTATGATACAATTTTATATTCGGAATCGTTCCGTTGAAGAGAACACCTGTGTTACGATCATTTGAGCTAATAATTAAATACCCACAATTACAAAATAATGGTCTTGAAGAAATGTGTGAAGTGTAATAGCAATATCAGCAAGAAAGCTCCAGGCTTAGAATGCAGCAGGTGCGGGAAGGTGGTCCACGCCACAACTGAATGTGCTAAATTATCTGCAAAGCAACTAACAGCTCTTCGAGCATCGGAAGGGCTAGAGTGGAGCTGTGAGGACTGCCTTCGTAGCACTAGCAAACGCTCTTCTTTCTTTATACCAGAAGATTCCGAAGAAATTACAACTTCGATACCATTCGAAATGCACCAACTAATGAGGAATATTAATACTGAAATTAAGAAGGCTATTAAAGAAGAGTTTGAAAGCTTTAGAGAATCATTAGAATTTATCGGAGACCAAGTAGCGAGCATTGAGGAGGCGCTAAAAAGCCAGAACAGTAAAATAAAATACCTTGAAAATAAAAACATAGAACTGGTTAACGCTAAGAAAAATATTGAACTTCGTCTCTCTGCTATAGAACAACGCTTAGAAGAAACAGATCAGAGAAGCTTATGCACCTTCGTTGAAATCGCTGGGTTACCGAGTATACCCAACACGGACGTAAAGACAGTAGCAAAAACGGTAGCTGCTCAACTAAATATCGAAACTGAGGCTGTATATGATGCTCGTCAGGTTACGGGGCGTACTGAGAAGTCTGGCTATCTACTGGTGGAGTTGAATAACAAATCTGTACGTGACCAGTGGCTGTCCGCTGCCAAAACAAAAGAAATTACCGTGGGGGATATTTCACTTCCTGTTCCCGTCGAAAATGCAACAAATAGGGTATACGTGAGGGAGGCACTAACTCGGTCCAAGAAAACACTGCTGTATCAAGCCAAGCAGCGCCTAAAAGCGCCCAACGGTCCCTTCAAGTATGTATGGTGTAAGGAAGGTAAACTGTACGTAAAGAAAACTGATAACAGTACGAAAGTGCAAATTATTCGCTCAGTGTGTGATATTGATTTGCTGCTGGCTTCCAAAGAAATATAACCTTATTTGTGTGTATTCAACTATTAATAATTACTATTCATAATGAAATTCAATCAGGGTAATAATTATTTATCTAACTCAGAACTCTTTGATTGTGTAAATGTTAAGTCATTCTTTAGCAATATACCCACCAACAATATTGAAGTCTCATGCCTTCACGTGAATATAAGATCGATGCTCAAAAACTTTTCAAAATTAATGCAAGTAATTAATTTCTCACAAAAAACTATCGACCTAATTATTTTGACAGAAGTAGGCATCTCTGACCTAATCTCGAATCTATTTCAGCTCCCTGGCTATAAAATGTACACACAACTTCGTGCTCATCGAAAAGGAGGCGGAATAATTATTTATGTCAAAAAAAATCTTCGATTTACTCCTAAAATAACTAACACTCACACATTTGAATATTTGGAAGGCACTTTAAAAACTTGTGACAATAATACGATAGATGTGTGTGCAATCTATAGACCACCATCATCAAGCAAAACTATATTCATTCGAGAATTTAGCAACATATTGAGCAAAAATTTAAAAAGCACTATGGTAGTTATAGGCGACATGAACATCGACCTTAAAACACATACACCTATCAGAAACATGTATTTGAATATGCTGTCCGCGTATGGCTTAACGTGTGGAATATCGGATTATACAAGAATAGAATCGCGAAATAATCAAATAACAAAGTCGTGCATCGACCACATTTTTATACGCTCACACACGTTAACACCGTACACGGCGGCACTAGACACTGTTTTGGCAGACCATCGCGCGACAATGTTTTGCTTCACTGGCGGCTCGTCCGACCACCGCGGTATACAGGCTGCGCCAAAAACTAAATGCATTTATGACCGAAAAATTATGTATGACGTACTTAATAATATAAACTGGAAAGAAACTGACAGGCTAGTAACCTCAAATGCTATTTATGATTACATATCAGATGCTTTCAATTGTGCTTTAGAAAAGTCGAAACGCATAATACGCATTAATAAAAACAGTAAAAAAAACTTTCCTTGGATGAATGAACACATCGATAAATTATGTAAAATGAGAGATGAATATTTTAAGCGATGGAAACAAGACCCCAGCAATAAAGTGTTAAGACTAGAGTATAATAGAGTGCGCAATAAATTACATAAAACCATAGAATATTATAGAAATATATATTATAGAAGTCAAATTAAGACTAATTACGGAAATCCAATAAAACTATGGAATATAATTAACTCAATCGCTGGTAAAGTGAGACAGTCTATCGATGGTTTTATCATTGAGGCATTCAGCTCTCAAAAATCATCAACCCTCGAATTATCGAATAAGTTTGCCGTAGGATTTGATAATGCCGTTAAAATAATTTTGCCGAATTGTTCTACATATCTCCTTAATAACCAAACAGATACACCAGCCAATGTCAGTATGAGATTCCAGAAAGCTACACCAACAGCAATACAGAAGCTGATCAGATCACTTAAGGGGAAAAGAGCACCGGGTCTAGACGGAATTCAAATGATTGATATACAAGTTATTAGTGATAAAATTGCATCTTCTATTTCCAACCTAATAAATGTCAGTATAAAGACGGGAGTGTACCCAGATAAATTGAAATTGGGATGTGTGAGACCGATATTCAAAAGGGGTAAGAGAAATGATGTGAATAACTATCGGCCGGTTACGCTACTGTCGGCAGTAGATAAAATTGTTGATAAGTTCTTTTGCAATCAAGTTTACGATTTCTACAACAAACACTCAATTATTGGTGAGTCTCAGTATGGTTTTCAACCAAACAAAAGCACCACTTTACTTTTGTCAGGGTTTTCAGACTACATCAATACTGCACTTAACGATAAAAAGCATGTTCTTGCCCTCTTTATCGACTTTTCACGTGCTTTTGATACGTTGGATCACCAAAAACTAACACACAAGCTGGAGAGGTCGGGCCTGAGGGGCCCCGTACATGAGTGGTGGGTCGACTATCTTAAGAACAGGAAATATAGAGTTCAAATCGGTGGTAGTCTTAGTAACGAAGTATCCGTAAACGTTGGCACGGCTCAGGGCTCAGTGTGTGGCCCACTGCATTTTCTATCATATGTGAATGATATGGACACAATATTTCGCAGCTGCAAGGCACTCCAATTTGCTGATGATACTTGCCTGTTAATCACAGGCCATGATTTAAATGAAATCAGCTCGTGGCTTCAAAATGACTTTGATAGTCTTAATAAGTGGTGCCACGACTGGGGGCTTGTGCTGAATGCCCAAAAAACCAAATTGATGCATATAAAATCACCGCATTTGAAATGCAGCACACAAATATCTGATTTGTTGGCCCATACTCACCAATGCCTACACAATAATACACTTAATTGTGACCAGTCCTATTATTGAACAGGTCGACACTCATATGTACTTGGGTCTACTCATTGATAGCAAATTTAACTGGGGTCCTCACATAGCGCGAATTTGTGATAAGTTACGTGCGATATTGGCAAAATTTTATATTATTAAAAACCGACTACCTTTTAAAACAAGACTCTTACTGTATAACGCGTTTTTTGACTCAATCGTATCTTATGGGATCTCCATTTATGGCCGTACTTTTAAGACATACTTGGATTCACTATATAAATTGCAAGTCAGAATACTTAAGTTGATAGTATTACCAAGTATGGAAGTTAAAATAAAACATGAAAACGATCTTTTCATACTTTGCAAAACATTACCAGTATTTGAGAAAGTTAAGCTAAACCTATTAAAAGAACAGTTTTTCAACAAGCAGATACAAGCCGAAATAAAGCACTCTGTATATACACGTCGTGTCGCGCAGCGAAAACTGGTTACCATATCTGCCAGTAACTACTACGGTGAGCGGACGAGTGCGTTTCAAATACCACGTTTGATTAATTTGTTGCCTACCTCCATACGTAACGCAATTACTAAAAACAACATTAAACACAAATTGAAAAACTACTTTCTGGAAGAATTAAAATCCTAATATGGTTATATATGTATATATATATATATATATGTGTGTGTGTGTGTATGTGTACATATATAATTGTATATAATAGATATAAGTTCTGTCAAAACACTGGTCACTGTCGACTCTTTGTTATTACTCTTAATACTATTAAACTTAAAAATTGTTGATCTGTGTAACATCATTGTTCGATTTTTTGGAATTAGGTTTAAGAAAATTGTACGAATACGACTATGTATATGACGATATATATATGATTTGTAACATTGTTCTCGCTTCATGTTAACGCGAAAGCATAGTTGGTACTACAGACAAACCCGAGAGGTTTTAGTAGTACCATTGTAAGAAAATGTATTGTTTTTTTTTTGGTAATAAATAATAAAAAAAAAAAAAAATTCGATCAAGACATTCAAACCCATTCATACATCTACATGTAATATCAATAACAGATGAAATGTATTATTTTTACAAGCCGTTAGCATTTACAATAGCTTGTGCCAAAAACTTGTTATTTGTGTTTTCAATCCACACTTTAACTCGCTAAGAGGCAAACTGTGTAATACAACATAATGTAACAAAATATTAATTAATATAATGCAACTATGTTGCAGTAGCGATATTTTGACGCATTTTCCTGAGTGGCTTATCAAACAATCAAAGGCTTAAATAGCCATCCACATTACATGGGCTAGAATTACTAATGTCAGGTCTGAGAAATTACTATTATATAAAATTTCTATCATCCTATTGGAAACGTACTATTTTGGTCATTTCAAACGATTAGGTAATCTGACTCCCAGTGCAATACAAATGAATTGGACAATCTATTCGGAATCAATGAATATGTCCAGTGCAGACGATCATGAAAAATGTGGATAGCTGTTAAAAAAATGTACTTGTTATTATTTTATTTCGTGAATTCGTCATTTACAAAGATGTAGGGACAAAAATCGCAGAGGAAACGTATAAAAGATTAGAAATGATGGACTAAAGGCAAATGGATATGTTGGTATGGGAAAATTACCTGACCAACACTCCTAATAGAACAAAAACCCCCGGTTCATGAAGGACTTAGGACTTACGGAAGAATTATAAACGGAGCTAGAATCACATTAGATTTATCTAGGTCGGAGTGAGGAATGGCTATTAAATCCTAAAGCCCTTAAATAATAACAATACCTAGATCAAATAGGAAACATTCTAAAGAATGTCTAGGTCACAAATATATTTAATCGATGAATGTATATTCCTGAAAGTTGAGGTAATTAGACAAGCATACTTTGATAGCTATGGGAAAAAGCGGAACTTTTACTTTTCAGTTCTTATTCGCGACATAATAATACATCATTTTGACCTAGATAACATCTGATATGATATGATACGATACGATATGACATGACATAATATAACATGTTACGCTGGCTGTTTAAGCTTCAAAAATGGAGAAAAAAGGGGACAAGGATACAAGGTTCAACGAGGAACAAATGACAAATCTTTTCTTTGCGGATGATTTCGTAGTCCTGACTGAGAATGAAATTGTGCAACATGTATCATCTAGATAAATCTAGACGCCACATTCTACAAAAGTATATGCTCACATGTAATAGCAATTAAAAAATATTTAGGATGTAAGTCTTATTAATATTTATGGATAAACTTTGTATCATGGAAAAGCACTCAATATAAACATAAAACATTTCCCATACATGTTGGTTTTAATTGCTCCTTTTTATAATTAACATCACATTTCGAACTTTGACTTACTGGAAAGGAGTTTCCAGTAAGTTGGGATATTTCGGATAGATAGTGTGTTGACAGTTTTAGAATACACGTGTAATCACCCGATTTTATTCTGTATCGTCAGAGCCATAAGGGAGTTTATTGTAATTATAGTTCTCCGAAGTGTCCGGAAAATACCAATTAGCGTGTTCTATTTATACATAAAAAATTTATACATAAAATACGTCTAAATAAAATTTGGTGTAGGTATATTAAGTGTTTGAGTTGTGTTAAGTGAATATTTTTTCACGGCAAAAATTATCTTGTCTTTCCCCTGGTTTCAAATCATCCCCAAATTAATTTACATCAGATTGAGTTTTGTTGTTTGAGTTTAGAGATATTTTAATATGTGTGCGTATCTTTTCGATAAAAATGAAATTCCCTTGCTCGGATCTCTATATTAAAATTGGTATAGAGATAGTCTGAGATCCAATTTTGATTAACCAATATTTAATCAAAATTGGATCGGCGATTTTGATGTGAAAGCCTAATAAACAAACGGACAGAGTTACTTTCACAGTTATAATATTATTACTGGTTTATTTTGTAATTTTATTATTTCGGTTATAGTTCTCAGTTCTATTATTAATTCGGTTATAATTCTCAGTTCTATATCTAATTGTATTCTAAGAAACACAAAAATAATTTGCAAATTACTGCCCACTGGTTTTTGCAAAATTTATTAATGGAAAAAAATTGAGATTATCGACTATTAAAAATATACAATAAAAAAAAGATTTTCAGACAGAGAATTAAAAAATTCAAATCACTACTACACAGAACAACACAACTTCACACACAAACACGCACACACATACTTAAACACACATATATTTCAAAATACAGATAGTAGGTATACCAGCATAACCAGTATTTTCAACCAATTCTGAATTTTAGAACATTTTGAGTGAAATAAGCGGGATTCTTTCATCGAAAATAGGACATAGTAAAAAAATGTAGGTATATAAACAAGTTTTTGTATTTTTATATTTTGAGTTCTAATTACATTTATATGACAATGACAAAAATATCCATAGAAAATGTATTTTAATAGTACGCTACATGCACGGTCGAGTTATTCCCGAAAAGCGGGTTTAAACTTGTCCCGCGTGAGTCATTTAATATTGATTTAAATATCGCAACGTCCTGCCACAATCGGGACGTCTGGCAGCGCTGAAACACACACACACATACAAACACACATGGACAAATGAACTCAATGAAACCAGTATTACTTTGTAAAAACCCGTAATCTGGCTTATTATACATATATACCAATAAATGGTTGTGATTAAACTTAGTTGTGTTGAACTGTCAACATAATAATGTTATTATGACGACAATATTCAATAGGTAAGACTGCGGTTATTAATCATACGGGCTCAGACACCGTACCACCAACCAAGCCATGCGAAAAATATCTGCCTCTGCAGAAAATTGAACACCTTCCGAGATCAACACCTGGTGTCTTAATAGTAGTTAACTACCACGCGGCATACTTGAACCAGTGCTTAATATTTATAACATCTAACCTAAAGATCCGTTATGTTTTGTATTATATCTAAAAACAAGTAGAACAACTTGCAAGTCAAAATATTTAACAGGCAAGTAAATTTGGTAAAATGTACAGCAACGTAACTAGATTAGGAATATTTCTTGACTACTTATTTAAATTCCAACGAGATCCATGGGCCCACTTGCCAGCAGTTTATTGGGCCCTTGCGTCCAATCATTATTTCAGTCGAAATCACTGATGGAATGACCGCTTTAATACTTTGGGCTACACCCTCATTTCGAGTTCGGAATTTTCAAGCAATGTTTTTGCGACCGGAAAATATTTTAAAGCCACATATTCATGTGAGTTACAGGTTAAATAAAAAGTCACATTTGAAAGATTGTTCCTCAGATGAAAGTTTGAAAATCTTACGGTGATTTAAAATTTAAAACTCTGTTTAAAAGACATTTCTAAAAAAAATAATTTTCATTAAAGCTTAGGATGTACAGAACTTTATAGTTTGGATTAGTAGGTGTTGGTAAAAATGTGGAGTACATATTGAAACACAAAAATGTTTTAGAATGAGTTAACTAAGTTAGTTTGACTAGAAAGCGCTTCTAATATTCGAGTGAAAGATGCGATCGTTGTAGCAATTAGGCAATTGTCCGCAATAGTACCTATACCGCAGCTATAGTTTCCCTTTTATCTCTTTGTTTTGATCAACATGCTTACTAATAATTGTAATAAGTGTCAAATGTTCGATATTTTAAACCAAACTTTTACAAATCTGTAATAGGATTATATAATCAAATTATTTCTTGCTTCAATAATTTAATATTTCAACAGTGTCTATTATATTACTCATACATCTTGCTATATTATTCTAAATATCCGCACCATTTGAACAAAGACAAAAGCCCTGAAGGATTTCCAAAGGGATCCCACGATCCTTTCTTACCGCAATTGTCACCACAGCTACGATTTATGTGGGTGATCTACTAATGCTGCGTCTTCTTATACAAATACTATTTTGGACTAGCAGCTCTAGCGCGGCTTCGTCTAAATGGAAAAGTTCATTAATGCTATTGGTCGCAGTATAATTATTCAACACTAAATTAGTAGAGATTTTTTGGCGTAAAATAGGGTCTCTAGACTCGTCCATAGGCCATGTCCATGTAGATAAGCAGAATCCGCAAGAAATACGGCAGGAACCTTTCTGGTAGCAAATCGATAATGTCTAATCACCACCCACCTGACTGTCAAACTTAGTTCAGCGGCGTACGCAGTAAAAAGATAGACTTTTAACTAAGTTGAAACGGCAAGAATTGTTTATTTCAGCTACTTTCATAGTGTTATGTCCTATGGACTGCTGCTATGGGGATCAGCGGCTAACATTGAAAGTATTTTCCTTTTACAAAAAAGAGCGATTCGTGCTATTTACTGTTTACGGGCTAGAGAATCCCTAAAAGAATTGTTCAAAGAAATTAATATTTTAACTTTAGCTAGTCAATATATATATAATTTAGTTTTTGTATATAGAAACTATAATAAATTCAATAAAAACAGTGATCTACACATAATGTGAATACTAGAAACAAAAATAAACTTGCCGTTCCAATGTTCAGACCCCATAAAACTAGCTGTTCGTTCTTGGGGAAATGTATATCTATGTTTAACAAGCTTCCGCAAAGTGTCATTGATTTACCTTTATATAAATTTAAAATCCATATCAAAAATACACTCATGAGTAAAGGTTATTATAAAGTAAGTGACTATCTAATGATCACAGTATTTGGAATAGGGACACTATTCATAGAGCCATGTTTGGTAACATTATTATAATATTGTATTATTTTATATTGTGTATGTAAACATACATACGACTGTAATCGTATTAGTATGATTGTATCTTATACTATATTGATTTTTTATATTATATTATTATAATTATGAAAATTATTCAGATCGCTTATATTGTTACAAAAATTAGTTCATAGTTTTAGTGATTATTATTTTGATAGTAGGTAATATTAAAAAAATTCTTTGTTACACGCGAAATAGCAAGGAATTTTAAAACTACCTACATTGCAATTTCGTGGTATAATATCTGTAATTGTTCATATGTATATATCTTTATATGTCAAAGTGGAAAGTGGAAACAATAAACTATTATTATTATTATTGAAAAGAGGAGATAAAAATAGACCTTCAGAGTTTCTTGCCTGTTCTTCTCGAGAAGGCTCTCCCAATTTCCGAACAGGTGTCGAGTCAATATATTTTTTCTTTTTTTTTCCTTATTCGTACGTACGGACAAGGTTTTTGTTTTTTTTTTTTTTTTATTATTTAAGCTTTTTTTTTGTTTTGTTTGTTGACGTCAATAAGTGCCTGTAAAGGTCTATGTTGAATAAATATTATTTTGATTTTGATTTGATTTTGAGTTGTTTCGCCAAGCCGTCTCCATGTATGGTTACTTGGTCTGGTGTAGTTAATTAGAGATAATCTCTCTGCGTTCTTTTTTACTACACAACAAAGATTTACCGTAAATCCAGCATTTTGGATATGCTGGTGATTGCACTGTTGCAGGGAGATAAAATTGCCGCGATTATTGAGAAGCCTTTGCATGCTCAACGTGTCACTGTATGGTGCGCTATGTGGTCTGGAGGCGTGATTGGGCCGTTTTTTAGGGTTCCGTACCTCAATGGAAAAAACGGAACCCTTATAGGATCACTTTGTTGTCCGTCTGTCCGTCCGTCTGTCAAGACCATTTTTCTCAGGAACGCGTGGAGGTATGAAGCTGAAATTTATATCAATTACTCAGGTCTACTGTCCCTTGAAGCTGTGAAAAAATCAAACTTCTAAGCCAACGCAATCAAAAAATACAGCCGTTTATGCCGCAAATTTTTCGACACTTGCAAGGGAATCAAAACCTACAGGGTGTTTCCCGTGAACTCAGAATCTTGAAATTTGGTACGAAGCAACGTCTTATAGCATAGATAAAGGAAAAATTACGAAAACCATAAATTTTTAGTTACATCACATAATATATATTTTTTTAATAATTTCAAACTTACTACCCATTTCCTCATAAACGCGTAGAGGTATTAAATTGAAATTCATACCAAATACTCAGGTCTATAATACCTTTAAGCTGTAACAAAATCAAACTTCTATGTCAACGCAATCAAAAGAAACAGCAATTTAAGCTGCATATTTTGAAACTCGCAAGTACTCGCAAGGGAATCAAAACCTAAAGGGTACTTCCAGTCGACCTAGAATCTCTTGAAATTTGGCATGAAGCAACGTTTTTATAGCACACATAAAGGAAAAATTCCGAAAACCTTAATTTTTAGTTACATTACAAAATATATATTTTTTAATAAATATAAACTTATTACTTTTTTCCTCATGAACGCGTAGAGTAATGTTATGAATTTCATTTTGCAATAAAAATACCATAGTTATGACTCGATTGTCGTAATGAACGAACTTTGTAAAGCTTGCAGGTTTGTACGGAACCCTCGGTGCGCGAGTCCGACTCGCACTTGGCCGGTTTTTTTCGAAGATGAGGCTGGAAATGCGGTAACAGTGAATGGATCACGCTATCGCGAGATGTTATCAACTCAATTTTGGCCTATCATTGATGACATGAATATCATTGACATATGGTTTCAACAAGACGGTACCACATGTCACACAGCCAATGAGACGATCAACGATCAATTTATTGCAAACAAAATTTGCCGATCGCGTAATTTCCCGAATTTCAGCTGTTAAGTGGCCAGCCAGATCGTGTGATTTAACACCACTGGATTATTTTTTGTGGGGCTATCTTAAGGACAGACTCTATACGGAGCCAATCGAATCGACTACAGCTTTAAAACTCAAGATCCGTGATGTGATAGCCGAAATAGACCCGACATTTTGCCAAAAAGTGATTAAAAATTTTGATGAAAGAATTGACTTCTGTCAGCGTGGTCGTGGTGGACATTTGCCAGATATAATTTTTCATTCATAATTGCCGAACTTTTCTGTTAGTAATACAATAAAAATTTGAATCATCTTCATCTAAATTTTTTGTTTTAGAAAAAGTTCTTGTTGAAAGACCCATTATAATACGTTGTTATAGTATTTTTTAGCATGGCGCTGCTAAGACCAACTAACTGGCTGCTCTTGACTTGCTAGAGCATCGCGCTATGAAGTTTATCAATTACGATACTTTAATAAGACAAACTTTCATAATCGACACCTTCAAAAAAAGAGCATATTTCCATTTAAAAGGCCGGTCACGCATTTGTGACTCCTCTGGTGTTGCGGGTGTCTATGTCCATTTTATTTAATTGCCGCCCTATCCTATTAAAAAAAATCCTGAACATCTCTATAGAGTGGTTTGCTTATCCGTTTTGTTTTTTCAAAGACATTTGGAAAATGTTTTTAAACGCTAAGTGTGAAGGTCTAAACAATGTGGGGAACCTTGAGTGAGGCTTGTATCTAGTACCTAGATATCGTCTCTCGGCAAAAATTATAATTAAATGTAATTTAAGATGTACAAGAAATCAACCTAATCCGCATAGATCATAAATATAAATTATAGTTCATTCGTATCAAAGAAGCCACCCTACTATCTAATATTAAAATAACGACTTTTAATATAACTTAGCTAAAGGGCAATAAATTTTGCGGAGCCCTTTATAAGTGGTAGAAGGCACGGCGGCAGCTGTCCGCTAGTCGATATGTTCAGCAGAAGTTTAAATTAAACCCACGATTCACCAGCGATATTTCAGACTGAAATAACAAAATATATTGGTAGTATATTGTTAACTGGCAGTTGAAATTAACCTTCGGTTTAGTTGGTAGCTGCATAACTGATTAACTTGGTAAAGACTAATTATTGAAGAACAAGTTAAAATGTGTTTTCTTCTGAGTTGTTCCGTTAAGTTAAATAGAATTGAACTGTCAGTCAAGATATTCCTGGTAAACTTCTAGATGAGAGGCATCACCTGAAGTGTGAACATCTGAGTGAGCACAAAACTGCTGCTACGTAACTTATGTTTGTATTCATTTTTGCGTATATGTGAATTGTATTAACGTCTCTAGCCGTTACTCAACTCATGGACTATCAAACACTATTTGACTAAAAGAACGCATATAAGAAAACAGTTTTAAGAATGTTGTGATTTTTATTTGAAAACACTTTATCATTTCAGCCAATAGATGCCCTCTGCTAGACATAGACTTCTCCCAAAGATCTCCATATCGATCCGTCCTGCGCTGCTAGCATCCAACGTCTTGCTGCGATCTTCGCCAAGTCGTCCGCCCATCTTTGAATACAAGTTACATATAGTAATTCCAATTTTTCTGGTAATTGTATTAATAATAATATAGCCTTTTATTCAGATCTTGGAATGTTTACAATAAATTTATATCTAAAACTACACATGCTTTTAACTAAATACACTATTTAAACTAATATCTGTTCCTTGGTTATCATCGCTAGATCTGTTTGCCAGTCGGCAAAGGCCTCCTCCAACCTTTTCCATTCTGTTCTGTCTTGAGCCACTCTGTTCCACATAACACCTGCCACTTGTCTGATATCATCATCCCATCTTTTCTAATTGTATTAAATATACTAAATTTACAAGTGATATGAAGAGCCATTAGACAGCACATTTTAACTTAATATCTAGAATTATTGAAAAGAAAATTGAAAAAATATTAAATATATCTTCTTATATATAAAAATGAATCGTAAAATGTGTTGGTAAGCGTATAACTCAACAACGCCTGGATCAATTTGGCCAATTCTTTTTTCAAATGTTCGTTGAAGTTCAAGGATGGTTTTTCGATCCGAATAATGATCGGAAATACCCTAAAAACAGCCCTTCTTTCCCCATACAAACGTTTTCTAAATAAAACGTACAGTCAATTAGAGCTTCATCGTTATCGTATAAAGTTCATATTGCAAGCCCTCACTGTTATCTAAGCAATGTAGGTGTGTTACTAACATCAAAGAGTTGAAGAATTCAACCGTATCTTTCAAATCAGTGTGCGTGTGTGCGTTGGAGCACAGAATACATCGTTGGAGGATTTAATGTTACGTTCCAAAATTGAATAGTCTAAAAATGTAATAGTTCATTTAGACCTCACCAGGGTGACGGTTCTGTACAGAAGAATTTTTGCCCTGACTATAAAATAAGTAGGAACAAATAACTGCCACTTTACAAATCTTTTTGACAGGACGAATTCTGTCGGGTGCACTAGTATTGTAATAAATATAATTAGTAATTACTTCATTACGAGTATAACATTGTTTAATAGCATATACAACGCTATCTAAATCTTAAGTAAGACGTGAATGATGCCTAGGGTTCCCAATCCTCCGGGATTGCCCGGGAGACTCCGGTAATAATGGTTAACCTCCCGACCTCCTGGAGAGCAACGATTTCTCCGGTTTTTCTTAAAATTTCGGTTTTTGCTAAAAGAACTAATGATAAGTTGCTCAGATGAGAAATTGAGTTTCGAGAAATATTATGACATGTGTCAACTCGTTGGTTATTGTTATTTCCTGCCATAGACAGAATCTTATCGCTATGGCCAGCTTTAATTAATTACATATTTCAATGAGCAAGTGAAGAAAATTGTTCTAAATTTATATGGAACGACTTTTATGCCAGTGATGTGGAAAATGCAGTCTTATGTATTCTTTATTTTATGCAAAATCTAGTGCAAGTCCCTCAGAAAGCCATTAAATTACTGGAATCCGACAGAGTAACAAGCACTGAAATTCATGACATAAAGATTGATTTAAAACGAAGCTACAAAACAGACAAGCTGATCAATTTTATGGCAAATCTGTCATGGATTTATAAAAGCAGTTTGGTGAACCACAATAAACAAATTTAAAAATTGAGTTCAATAAGTTTTTTGGCATATTTACAAAAATGATATAACTTTGAAGTTTGGAATAACAAGCAATGAAAATTTTATCTTTAAAAGATCCAATCACATGGACCGGCATTACTGGACACCAGGAATTATTAAATATTGACTTAGGTGTGACAAATTGTACGACGAGGTTGGAATTGGAAAAAATGGTCCCGTTTGTTCTTTCCATTCCTGTCTCATGCTTCATGCGAGCGCGTATTCAATATGATGATGGAGCAATTATGGAGCAAGGAATGAAACCGAATGAGTATTTCTTAAATAAAAGCAGAATTACAAATACTAACAAATTACGATTTTTCATGTAAAAACTAAGAATTTTGTGGTGAAAAACCGACAAATATTAGATGCTACTCGTGGACAAAATAAATATAAATTTAAAAATAAATTAATGATTTTCTTCTAATAAATATCTCAAACATACAATTCTTCCGGCTTAGTCTTTTCGAGAATTGACAACCCTAATGATGCCCCAAAACTAGATTCCATGTTACAGCTGAAAGTTACTAATGATTCCGCCTTCAAAATAGCCACCTAACGAGATTAGTCAGCAAATAACGCGGCGCCACGAAAGTAAGCTGATTAGTTGCGTTCCTGCCTATGCTAGGTTCATTAAAATAATGGGTAGCGTAAATTCCTTAGCATACCTACAACGTTTTAACTGACACGTAATGTTCAGAAGTCACTACTTAAAAGTTTTTGCAAGTTGATTCTATTTGGTGTGTAACACATAAGTTAATTTGGAAGATGATTCATAGTTAATAAAAGAAAATCTATTTTTGCTTAACAAAATATTCACTAAAGATTTCAGTTGAAATATTTCATTGAAACTGATAGTACTGCGTGGTCGAATCAGTGAAGGCTTCACGGCATGATGAAGACGCCGGTTTAGTAGCAAAATATATTGTTTGTTTATCCATATTAATAATTAATTTTGCATTTTTAAGTAAAATGCAAAGTCACCAACATAAAAATAAATTTATAGATGTAAAACCGAATGAGCCTCAAACTGGTCTTAGTTTGACAGTCACGTAAGATCATCAAATATATTGATTGAAAATAAAGAGGAGGATTTAAAAAATTGTATCGTTGTTATTCTTCAGCTATTTGTAAGATTAATTCTTATTTAGCCTTCATTGGTACAGCAAAATAAAAGAAAAGACAACATCTTTATTCAACATAGACCTTTAGAGACTCTTAATGAAGTAATGGTTAATTAAGTATGTAAGGCTTAATAAATAATAATAAGCTCTTAATTCATATCATAATCATACTTAAGATTATGAGAACAAAAACCTTGAATGTGCATACGAACAAGCAAATTATATAATTGGTTGATCTAGAAAAGGCTGAATATCTAGCAGTTTAATTTCAAAAATGCAAATATCAACGTCGATTTGTCAGAGTATAAAAAATGTTGCCACCTCGAAAATATTTGAATTTTTTATCTAGCCACTTTTCGTTGGTCAAGTTGCTCTATCTCTCATCGTCCCTTACC
The DNA here is from genome assembly GCA_036419045.1 of Scirpophaga incertulas. Classification (NCBI taxonomy): domain Eukaryota; kingdom Metazoa; phylum Arthropoda; class Insecta; order Lepidoptera; family Crambidae; genus Scirpophaga; species Scirpophaga incertulas. The sequence continues at coordinate 19,994,035 of CM071638.1, read as the reverse complement.
TTCCTTCAGATTATGTATATCTGCTTCGTTTACTAATAACCTCGTAAATCGTAAATATATATATATATATATGTAGTACATGTAACATACTATTTACTAGTGATGCAACGGATCTCTGCTTCTGCTTCCGCAAGTGCGGAAGTTCCGCGCGCTTTTTAACATCCGTTTCTGCTTCTGTTTCCGCAACTTTTATAACGGAGATTTAAACAGAAGTTTACAACCGAAGTCTTTTATTTATGACGAATCACTTTTTATAAAATACTAGCTTTCTGCCCGCGGCTTCGCCCGCGTGGATTTCGGGATGGGGTCTACAAAGGGTTAAGGGTCATAGCTTTTGCCCACGACTACATATGCGCGGAAGTCGGTTTATGGCGCGAAGGTTTTATCGCGCTTCCCGTGGGACTATCCGTTTTTCAGATAAAAAATATCGCAAAACCTTGCTCAAGAATCACTCTATCTATTGATGAAAACCGCATGAAAATCTGTGCAGTAGTTTTTGAGCGAAGCCTTTATCAGCCATCCCGTGGGATCTGGCGATTTTTCCGGGATAAAAAGTAGCCTATTAATTAATCAAATATAATAAATAATTCAAAGCAATCGATTCAGTAGTTACGGCGTGAAAGCGGAACAAACAAACAAACTCACTTTCCGATTTATAATATTAGTAAGGATAACTTGCCACTACAAAATTATGAATATTAATAAAATGTTCAGTTGCAAAGTTGCAATATTGTTTTCTATCATTTCTAATATATATATTTCTTAATCTAGATTTGGTGTATTTGATACTTAATAAAGAATTATATTTGTAAAGGTGATGGTCAAAATTTGTATGGAAGGTGGGCCTGAGTAATGTACAGCGACGAAACTTTAAAAGAGTATAAATTATTGTAGATCATCTGGATAAAGATTAGATTTTAAATATCTCCCGTATTTTCGTAATTAATAATTTAAATTATTTAATAGTAGCAAGTTGATGGAATCTTTTTTTTTTAGTTTTTTTTTTCAAAGTCTGTCAAAGTCGCATTGACAGCGGACGAGTGTCATCATTAGTCACAGACTATGTACACTCAGGGTGGTCAGTAACACAACATATCTAGAACTTCATGAATTTATAATTACTAAATTACATTTCTTTTGTCAACTATGTATATAACCATTTTTAAATAAGATTTAAATAAATTATCATTTTATATACTTCATTAAAACATTTTAACCACGTTTTGGGATGCGTTTACTTGAATATCTAGGTACTTTCAAACAGCATTTACAAAAAAAACGGGGGATTTAAAAAAAATATGATAAATTGTAAATTGATGAACATAAAATTACCTATCGATTGATATATCTTACGTCTCTGCACATGATTGAGGCCCACTTTTTGTCCATGTCCTTTGTTTTTTTTTTTTCATATTATTTACACTTCCGTTTCTAAATCCGTTTCCGTTTCTGCTAGAACTTACTTTTGACATCGGTTTCCGTTTCTGGTTCCGCTAAGACACTTTCGTTGCATCACTATCTATAATTCAGTCATGGAATTAATATGTATTTCATTAATATGTGGTTATATAATTTCAACTGACATTTAAGTGGAATTTACAAGGAAAATGAACATATCAGTTTGCAAACATAACTGTTCGGGTTAGGAACATAAAACAACTGATAATTTGATAATGATATATTAAACTAAACTGATAAATGATAACGAATTTTATGATAACAATAATTGCTTAGAATGCACCCGGTTGCGCTGATGATCGCGAATGCACTCAATGAAATATGCACGCCGTCGGCGACAGTCAAGCGAGTGACGTCAGTGGCGGTGTTCGGTGACATACAAGGAACTGAACATATATATATATATATATATATATATAGTATATATATGTATATATATATACATATATATATGTATAGACTGACAAAACCAACATATCAACTTCAGACTCTTGTCAATATGTTCTCTAAACAAAACACAAATAACATTTCCACAACATAAGTGATATTAAAAAATAATAATTAGGTATTGAAAATCGGTGATTATTAGTCACATCGGTGATTTCGAAGTCGCATACGTAATTCAAAAATCGGTCTCCTAGCCCGTGCTGGTTCGCGACGCCGATGCCGGCTTGAACAGGGTTAAAAGATTGCGACTAATCTTGTTCAGAGGATGTAAGAATGATGGTAAAATTAGACTTGGGTTTTATTTAAATGACAGCTGACATATAATATTTTTGTAGTTATAGCTATAGACATATAGTGCAGTCATAGTATCAACAAATATTCCAATTAGGTGAGACCTAGGTTTCTAGGAGGTAGACTCTGTACCAGGGTCGTCTGCATGGGTACCTCCGTCTTATTTCCGCCGCCAAACAGCAGGGTTCGCTTTGCTGTGTTCCGGCGTGAAGGGTAAGATAGGCAGTGAAATTACTGGGTACTGTGACTTTACATCTTATGTCACAAGTTGGCAACGTACACTGTGGTTCTTATGAGGTTTGCAGATTTGCTGCGAATCTCGTGGGAACCACATGTACTATAGGCGACTGTTACCACTTACCATCAGGTGGGCAGCCTGCTTGTTTGTCAACTTTAGCAATAAAAAAAAAAAAAGACCTATTTCAACAAAAAGGCTAATAAGCTAAAAGGGCAACAGGCAACAGGCAAGGGCAACTAAAAGGTTAAAAGGGCAACAGGTCCAACTCAGGTAAATTACGTGACATATTCTCGAGCAATAACATATGACACCAGAACCTGCTTAAAAATGGCGTAACGTTATCCAAACTCAAATATAAACACACAAAGACTAAGACGAGTAATATCACAGGGAAATAAGAAAAGTTTTAATGGTCGTTAATAGCACCGTTATAGCACTGCACCGTTGATTCGATGGACGGCTATCTAGTCACACCAGGCCTGCAGTTGAAATTCTTGTCAGCACTCAGAAAAGCTGACCAATTAAATATAAGTTGGCAGTGGCCTCTTGTAGGCGACAGCAAGACGGTAATGAGATGTAGAGCTTATTGCGTGACAACCGAAAATAGAGGCTTCAACAGCAGGTAGTTACTGTAAAGCATACATTTATGCGGAGCCTTCTTGAACTTGGGAACTGTCAGTACTACAATGCGTAGTGTACGAGATAACTAGACGACAGTTTCTAATTTTTTTGAACTAGAAACTACCAAAATCGAACCAAACAAAAGAAATGCTTAAATATACAATTTTGACTAACAAAACAGGGTTATTATCTCGATAGTAACATAAATAAAAAAATAGAACAGCTTTTTAGGTAGAAGATAACAAACAGAAAGTCAAACAGTGCATTTCAAAGGATGGAAACTAAGAAGTGCATATGTTACCCGTGACACCACCATAAAAGATCAAATCTAAGGTCGAGTCATACCGTCTTCCGCACTAGGTGGAACCCCTTTTTTATTTGATATTTATAGTCGAAGTTAGTTTAATGTCTATTGCAATGCGTTTAATAGTTTTATCAAGTTTACTTCCTTAATTAATAATTAAATAACAAAACGTATTCCAACCAAAAATCTCTCGACAGAACATCAGTTCAGTGAATAAAAGTCTAATATTAACATTAAATAAATTCTTATTTTACTTTGTATAATAATACTAATACTTACACTTTTTTTATGTACTACAGACACACAAACTAAATGTACAGGAAATTAGTTATGATACATGATACAATAATGACTATCTATATATATAAAAATGAAACCCGTTTCGCGTTGTCACGGCATCACGTGTGAACGGCTGAACCGATTTCGATAATTCTTTTTTTTAAATGTTTGTGGAAGTCCAAGGATGGTTCTTACGGAAAAAAATATTAAGAAAATCTCTCAGAAATATTGAAAAGTATACATTTAATTTTGCATAGGTATTTTAAAAACGCGCGTTACGAATGTCAATTTTTTTTTATACGAATGTCAACGTCATTCACAGCCATAGACTATATTAAAAGAGCATCGTTTCAACTATACAAAATAAAGTAGTGCATCAAAGCTACGCCAAGGCGGTACGAAGTTCGCCGGGTCAGCTAGTATTATATAAAAGTGTTAAGTGTGTCCGAACCGATAAGGTAGCCATCTCAGCACGTGCAGGATGTTAGACACCCAGTGCTGGTTTGGTTTTCATTTAGCACCCATAATAGCACACGGTCGTGGGTAAGAAAAAAAATAATAATAAATATATAAATGGACACGTAATGAATTTTGCATTAGTAACGTCTCTATCTAGAGTATGCATGAGTATTAAAATAGCACTAATTTTGAACAATGACCAACCATTTCCCACACTGTAGGAAAACGACAGGCGTCGTTTGTCAAAATGTCATCAGAATATTACGCTTTCATATTATCTGTTAAATAAGTGGTCATCATGTTTACATTGTGAAAGTCTACGTAGACTATTTTGTTTTCTAGATAATCCTGAAACTGGCCAAGGACCTATTACACCTTTAGTAAAGTGTCCATATAAATACCCAACTGGTCAAATGATCCCCCTGGGAAATCAGAAAGAGCAAAAAAATGGAAGTACCATTTCAGTTCTTAAACAATACGTGATCGTACTTAAAAAAGGTTCACAGGAAACATTTTCCTAAATTATGTCTGAATATATTAGAAATTTATTGTTGTTTTTTGTTGTGAGCGGACGTGTTTGCATAGTTTCTATCATTTTACAAATATTCAAGTTTATTCGAGTGGAGCCCTAGGGCCTTCGTTGTGGGATGCTAGATGCTAGCGAAGCACCCTATAACAAGAAAAAACGTCGAAAACAAATTGGAGGATCGCAGCGGGGTTTGAACCTGCGGTCCTGTTGATTGGGACCCGGCGTTTGTGCCGTTCGGCCGCTTGTGCGTTCAACGACGTAGCGAAATTGACATCTACCTATCACCTTAGATTAAATCAAAAAGGGAAGATACGGTACCACGTCCAATATAATGAGCCATCGAAACTGCGTCTGGCTGACGCACTACCTATTTCAGTGCAAGCGGAACCATTAGTCGTGTGCACGGGTTGTGTCCCTGCGTTAAAAATCTTTTTAATTAGTTTAGAGTCTTCGAAATGCCTTCTTGTTCTTGTGATAAGTGTCTAAATCACTCAGGAAAGCAAAAAAGTCATCAGGAATTACTTTTCATGCGTAAGTATTGAAATTAATATAAAATTTAAATCGCTTTAAATTATTTTGTGAGAAGGAGACAGCGTATACGAAAGCACACGAGAGTGATACGACCGGCCGCTCGGCTGTTCGCTTCATTGGTATGGTTAGCAAAAAAAATAATAATGTTTATTTTTTAACGCAATTACATCTATTTAACATTAACAAAATTTGCCCTCAGATTTCCTAAAAACGTATTGTGGAGATATAAATGGTTGTGTATTGTTCGAAAACAGAGACAAGAAGATGACTGGGTAGCTACTGATAATAGCAGAGTATGTTCGTTACATTTTAAGATGGATGATATTTATATTACTAGCAAAGGTTTGAGAAGAATTAAAAAAGAAGCTGTTCCATTTATTCAGGTAGATTGATATAATATTGTCCCTTCAATTGATATTTTGTGACCTCGACGGCCAGTAAACAAACGCAACAAATGTCAAAGTAAATACCACGTTATCCGCTAAGTTAATTTTAGAATTTAGTCACACAGTTAAGAACATCTAAACTTTGGCTGTATACATTTTATTATGTTTGCATCATAAATTATTAAGAATAGTGTGTCAATATTGACATTGACAGTTATAATCATTTTTCATCAGATGATTTGAACAATTATAGTAGTATTATTTAATTTTTTCCCGCTTGGTTCTTACTTATAATTCGCAGATCAATCAATTAATATGTCAGCAAATAATTCACCCGCAAAACCATCTAAATCGTCGAATGAAGTTGAAACGTTAGAAGAATTTGAAAATCAAGTAATGTTTTGTATATAACGCCTACTTGTTTCATTTATGGCTATTTATTAATGTATATACTCATATTTTCCTAGGATACATTGTTGAAACATGTCGATATAACAATAGTGGAATCCGAGAAGCGTGCAAATGGTACTTTGCATGTCCGTGATCATTATACTGTTTATTTGATTGATCTGAAGTAAGTATTCGAGAAATAATATCGAAGCTACATAGAATTAATATGAAACTATTTGCTATTTATACCTATAGCTGGTTGACAGATAAAAAAAAAATACTATGTCAAAAATATACTATGACAATAATTAAATATGGTTTATTGGTAAATACAAACTCGTTTTTCAATATTCTAGAGTAACAGACCCAGAATACACATTAGTGCAGTCAAAAATCAGTACAATATGGAGGCGCTATACAGAATTTGAGCAGATACATGACTATTTACAAGTAACATACCCACATGTTGTTATACCACCATTACCAGAAAAAAGAGTGAGTACAATCAAATTTTTTTATTAGTCTGAATTTCGCTTGCCTTCCCTCATCACTTCATTGCACTATTTTTTTTATTATTAATAAACTAAAATTAAATCATTATGTGGTATGGGTGGACAGTCCCAATGAATGTAGGTACTCTTTCTCAAAAGTAATCTTTATAAAGCAATTTATTATTGCCCTACATTTCATTTTATTTAATAAAACAAAATTATTATTACTAATTAGCTATGAAAAAATTGTAAGCAGGTCAATTATGGACTAGTACTATGCTACCATGATAATATTAATATAGGGTAGACTAATAATATAGATTAAATAATATAGATTCTTAATTTTCTTTACACAACATATCAAGATAAAGTAAAAGTATGCAGTTGTTCTGAATCATCAATTTAAGACTTATGACATGTTGGTATGTGTTTATATTTTTTATTATGCTTAAGATAATGAATAAAATAAAAAAGACAACAAAATAATTCTGATTAAAATCCAGAAAAGCATATAAGCAAAACCTACTGTGGACTCTTGGATATAGCCAGGTTCTTGATTTTTAAACTCTTTTTTTATTTTAATACTTTTCTGTTTCAAATATTTATAATGTGCTTACTGTTTTTTTTCTTTTTATACCAATCACAAAAATTGTATAATAACTTAAACAAAATATGATCTAAAAATTGTAAATAATATATATTTGTGAAAGAACAATGTAAATATAAATTACTATAACAATTAACAGGAAACTGTAAGGTTTCCTTGTAAATAATTGCAGAACTGTAGCTTTGAGCTCTCATTTGACATATCATCTCTAAATGTAGTAAACATGTTATAGAAGGCAATGTTTTTTAATATAACTGCAAAATGCAAAAACTAAATTCCTGTCATTGCTCACTCACTTATGCACTTGCCACTCCCAGTGAGCAATTTATTTGCTTTACTTGCAATCCTTGTTAGATTGCTGGAGCTAAATATTTTGGAGCTAATTATTTGTTATATATAAAAAAATATAATTAATGATTTAAATTTATTATTTATCATCCTATAATACCCATGCTTATGAATGGATAAATAAATTGAAATTAAAAGATTAGTAGAAAAAATTTGCTTACATTCAATTTTATTATCTCATAAAATTAACACCATAATAATGTTATAGAAAATAAAATTAAATGAATGTAAAGGGACATATATCCTTTGCCATTTGGTATTGGAATTACTTGATATGATTACATATATATATGTATATATATATATATATATACAGTATTTTTACCAAAAAAGTGGATTATGCTAGTTACTATTTATAATAAATTTTATAGATTCTTTACGCATGGCGCAAAGCAGATACAACAGACCCTGAGTTTGTAGAGCGCAGGAGAGCTGGCCTTGAAAACTTCCTACTGCGTGTAGCGTCTCACCCACGACTTTGCTTTGACGACCAATTCATCAACTTCCTCCAACAAGAGCATGGTTGGAGGGAAACTATAACTGATAGTGGTAACTAATAGTAAATTTAATTTAAAATGAACTTTTAAGCATATAGTACAACCCTAGTCCAACAAATGTATTGAAGCAGGATATTCCTGTTTTTATAAAACTATATATTTTGTCATAAATAATAATAATAAAGTACTCGCTGCTGTATAGCTGAAGTTTATTAATCCACAGAAATTTGTTTTGTCTGTAATGACATATTGGCAAAAAATCTAATTACTATTGTTTCCAGGTTACCGACTACAAGCTGAAAACAAAATAAAATCCTTATCTGTATCAATAAGACTAAAAAAACCAGATCCTGAAATTGAAAGTGTAAAAAATTATGGAAAGCAATTAGAAACCAACTTAGGGAACTTTCTATACACAAGGTAATATATTAATTATATTTTCTACAGTCGGGTCAATTTAATAGGCCACATTTGACATTTGTTCATAGTGAGGTGACCTGCTTAAACACTCCGATTATGGTGAAAAAATCGATATTTACTTCAAACATATGTGAATCGAATACAGTTATTATGGAAAAGTACTTTTTTTATAAGATCCCTATCTTATAAAAAAAGTACTTTTCCACAATAACTGTAATAGGCAAACGAGCAAATGGATTACTTGATGGTAAGTGATTATCGCTGCCGCAACAACAGATGTGTTGCCGACCTTTTAAATGGGAATACACTCTTTTTTATAGGTACTGCATTAATATATTTTACGATTTTAATTGCCTTAAATTTTTTTAACATCAATTATTTCTCTGTTTATGAAGTTATTATTGTTTTTTATTATAAAACAAAAGAACAACATGTTTTACATACATACACTCACGCCTTTTTCCCATGGGGGTAGGCAGAGATTACGTCTTTCCACTTGCTACGGTCTTTACATATCTCTTTCGCTTCATCTACTTTCATAACATTCCTCATACATGCTCGACGATTGCGGGTACTTCTGACCTGGCCTTTTTTGAGGAGACTTTCGATTAGTTCGAAATATGTTCGCCTAGGTCTTCCTCGTCCCGTATCTCGACTCACTCCAGCTTCATAAATCATTTTGGTCAGTCTACTTTCATCCATCCGTTCCACATGCCCAAACCACCCAAGCATCCCTTTCTCTATTCTTGTCACGATATCCTCTTTCAAACCACATTTCTTTCTAATCACTTCATTATCAATCTGTCACTCAGTTTTACTCCTGCCATACTCCGCAAAGCTCTCATTTCTACTGCATTTATTCTGCTTTCATGTCGTTTCTCCCATACCCAACTTTCACTTCCGTATATTCATGGTGAATAATCCCTTCACAAGTAATCATTGCATTCATTCGATTTTTTGAGGGACATCACTTACGTATAGACTTCATTGAACGCAACATTGTAACAACGGTCATTTGTGCATTTCCAAACTAAAAAAATATTGAATATTTTATGTCCGCCATTACAAGGTTAGTTGAGGAATTTTAATGAAATGTCAAATGTGGCCTATTAAATTGACCCGACTGTACCTACATCATCACACTAGATGTCGCCAACTGGCTCAAACTTTCACTAGTCCTGTGCTGGTTAGACAAATGTACATACACTTTTCAAAATTTCGAAGTATGTATATGGAAATGAGCCATGATGTTTAGCTTTAAAACAAAGTCATCTTAATGGATAAAGTTTAATAGAACAAAATCAAGAAAAAAAAATTTACATTAGGAGAGTTGGATAAGAGATTGTGATTAAGAATTCGAACTCATGGTGGAGTTTCCAATAAAAAAAGCTAGTGGTGAGGTAGACAACCCCACCGATGCTTAATGCATAATTTGCAATATATATGTATAATCCATTTCAATAAATGGTGTCATTTTTAATTCACATAGTTTATAAATAATATCTTTATAAAATCAGACAAGATGTTTCACTAGAAATTTCAAACTCAACTTGACTGATTAAATAGGATTCTTTTAACCTATTGTCCGTCTCCCATATAACGAACTCATTGGTGATAAGTAGTGTTTAATATTCCATATCCAATAATCCATAAAGCATGATTTGTCTAAATAAGTATTGGCTGTATAAAAACATAGTTTGCCATCCTTCAAATATTTTGTTTTGTTTGACAAAATCGCATTAACTCCTTAGTTACATCCTTAGTATATAAACAACTCTTATAAGATCCTTTATATGCCAAAGTTGCTGTACTTTACCTCCCCAATAATCACCTAACCGATTGATTCTTTTTCTTTTTTTCTCATGGCTTTAAGAAGCAATGAACAATGAAGAAAAAATAAAGTCAGCACTTAACTCTACTGTGAGCAGAATACTACGGAATCCACTTTTGAACTAACATTTAAGGATTTAAATAATTGAAAACCTTTAACGGTACACATACTTAATCTCTCTTCAGAAAAAAAATCTCGTCTTTATTCACTTTTGTAATGAAAAACATGCTAAACCAGGCAATGCTTCAATCAGAAAACCAAGGTGTTCAATCTCTATAATTATTATCTAAAGTCATGATTCGTTGTATGACATCATTATATGTAATTATATCAAAATGGTCATACCATGATATATAATAAAAGATCGCAATAGACCTGCTTAATGTATAATAAATTATTTTCGCATTGCTGATAGGTTAAGATTAAGCACAAAAATATCATTTTGCTTTGAAATGCTTGTTACAGACGTTCTCCAGGGTTGTATCATATATAATCTTTTTTTCGTAGATCAAAAATAATGGAAAAAAATTACGCTTTATGCAAACTACACGCAAACTACGGTAAATTATTCAGTGAATGGAGCGTCATTGAGAAAGAAATGGGAGATGGTTTACAGAAAGCTGGTCACTACTTTGGTGTGTATGAACAATTTGACTTGAAATATTGTACACGGCACAGGGATAAATAAACGTTGCGATGTTATGTTATCAGCAGACAGTTTAATAATGCTCTAAAAATGGTGGACACTGGCTTTTATACTTTTACACAAGCAACTTATTAATCGATTTATAACAATATTAATACAATGCAATACAACAATAGTTATTAATTTGCATCAAAATTATTACTAAGCAGTATAATTATATAATTAAACATTGTATAGATTTTTAAATTAAATTAGGTTCCGTAAACCGGAAGTGGCATTTTCAGTATATTAGATTATGATTAATAATTTGATTACGGCTATCAGTATTGGCTTTAGATTAGTTTTATAATTTATTAATAATTTATAATAAGATAATTATGTGATAATTAATTAATATATCGAGGTACTACAATTTATAATTTAGCGGGGCGGCGTGCCGGAAGCTGAACTTGTAACAATATTTGTGGTATTAATAATAACTTAATTTCCAATATGTGTATTACTCTAGTTGAGCTGTTCATGTTGTACCCACATACTTAGGAATATAATCTGGTCTGTTATTTTATATGAGAAATATTCTATGAATAATTAATTGTATTCTATTTTGTGGGCCAAATAAATAAACTTCTTAGCTTAGGATATCACCATACTGGGCAAAGTGATAATAACGGGAGCTACTTGGGTCACAACTGATTCAGATCAAATAGATTTGAATCGTTTGCTCTGCAGCTAACAGCAAATTGGTACGAACTTTGCTATATCAGGTAGTATAGTATACGTGACTGTTGAGGTATATACTATACAACGTTAGGATTAAAATAAACGTGGCTGTTGAGATATATAAGAATTAAATTAACAATAACAATAAATATTTTCCCAACCACTTTTGAATTGAATAATTTTTTTTTTAAACGTCGCCCCACATAAGTATTTTTATCTTGTGTCGTGGGTGCAGTCACAAACAGAAATCTCACATGCACAAATACCCAATTGAAAATAACTCCTACGTTTCTCGTCATAATTTACTATTTATTGATTGAAACTTTCTGAAAACAATATTTTATGACTTGGATTTTTGTGATTAACTAATTTTGCTCACGAATATTTAAAAGTTCAAAAAAGTATACTTTTTTGTTTAATAAATATTTAATGTGTTAAGGATCCTGTAGGTTTCCAGGTAATATTCCCAATAAAGAAGTTTAATGAAAACATTTAAAATAATTTTATTGCCAATTTACAATTTTATACGTATGAATGAAGGACAATAGAATCGTTCAACCGTTAGTTCAAAGTTCCATACACGTAAGATTCAATTCGAATTCAGAATCCTTTTCGTAGTAGTTGCGCTATGTCATTGACAGATGGCGTTGGGAACAAATCGACCTAAGAACGAACAAAGGAAATTTCACAAAACAGCAATGTTACAGGTATCTTATCATAATATCAAAGTGATATCATATCATCGTGATGCACTTTAATACGATAAAGGAACGGAAATGACAGCAATCGCAAAATCTTTATCGACCTGCAATTGCCTATTCACGGCCTTGGCAATTATGTGCTATTCTTGGTATCATATTCTATGAATGTAATGTTCTGAAGCATTTGAAGATTGATTGTTTAATATTTCCAGATTCAATAGCTGACAGTATAGATTCAGTGGCAGAGGACGAAGAACAATTGGCCGACCAGTTGAAAGAGTATTTGTTCTACGCGGGCGCCTTGCAACAGCTGTGCGCGAACCACGAGGCTCTGCAACGCGCGGTCGAGAACGCACACGACACACTGAACAATCGGTAATCATTGGACGCATTACGACACGTACAAGCAATATTTTATTATTTATTCATTTAACAACATTACTTAACATACATTTTTCTTTTTTTCTTGGCCCCCTTAAGCCTGTTATAGGTTTGTATGGAAGATCCACTCTTTTTATAACAATATAATAATAATAATAAATAAAAAAGCTTACCTCGTTGATATTGCCATCCCCAACATGCACAACCTGCAGTCTACCATAGCTGAAAAATTAAGTAAGTATCAGGATTCAGCCATCGAAATAAAAACACAGTGGAAGGTTCAAGCTGTTCACATAGTTCCCATATTTCTATCTTCAACCGGAGTTATACCTAAATCACTTAAACAAAGCCTAGATACAATAGATGTACCCGCCCATACACTTACCTTGATTCAAAAAGCCGCCGGGATACGGCGACCCGGGAGGGACCACGCCCCTTCCGTGACCGGGGGGCGTCGTCGGTGGTGAAGATTGGGGGAGGTATTGTAGTCTCCCCCGAGGAGAGCTCCCCTGTATCGGCGGGGGAGCGGAGGCTGGGGGTTCCCGGAAGTAGCTTCGTGTTCCCAGGGGCTCCCTACATGCCTGAGGAAGGCCATCCCTGAGATTTTTAGTGGGTAGGCCTCCCCCTTCTGGCGAGGAGAGCCCCACATAACCGCCGGCTCGCCACAGCCGGGGTATGCAACTTTTCTCAGGGGGAACAAAAAAAATAAAATTACACGCAAGTTTCTAAGTGCGTCAACACTCAACTCAACTTATTTCATTTAATCCCTTATACGCTTGGCTTTGGCCCGCGTATCTAGTGTAAACTCTCTAAAAGAGGAGTTAAAAAAAATTAACGAATATAATAATAATAATAAAGCTTTATTACATTCCACATTAATTCGTTAAATTATACATCAAAATCAAAATTGAATGTCAATATTTATATAAATTCGCAATCCATAATATTTGTTAATAACTCGCCTAATTTGTATGCGCGTATAAACAAATTTTAAAATAGCCTTATTATTTGTACGTTTACGGTATACTTTCTATATAAAAAAAAATTACATTTAATCTGAGAATGCTTGAAATGAAACGAACTCATTAGAATTACGTAAATAATAATTGTTCATTTTTTAGAAATCTAAAAACAATATAAATTAATAATTAAACGGAAGTTTCTATATTGATATAAATTGCTCAAATCAGATAATTATAGTATAAAGACAGCCATAATCAGTTGTAGTCGTCTACCCTATTAGTTTATGTGTTTGGTACATTTATTGACAACTTTGAAAGTATTTTTTAAGTTTATACATAATATTTTTTATATTTAGTGTATTTCTAATATCAATGGGAATTTATTAATAAGTTTAGGAACAATGTATTCTGTTATTCTTTCTCCATAAAAATTATTTGCACTAATGGTTCGGATAAATTTTGTTTTCACTTTTCTAGTAAATTTATTATGATTGATAACATTATCACGATATTTGAAGAAATTTTCCATTAGTAATAACATGTCGACTTTATTCTGGACCAGCAATACTTTGCAATTGTACCGTGGGAGAGCCATGCTTCGGCACGAATTGGGCCGGCTCGACCGGAGTGATACCACGGCCTCACAGAAAACCAGCGTAAAATAGCGCTAGCGCTGAGTTTCGCCGAGTGAGTGAGGGTACCGGAGGCCCAACCCCCCTTATTCCCGTTTATTCCCCTTATTCCCTTTTAAAAGGCCGGCAACGCATCTGTGACTCCACTGGTGTTGCGGGTGTCCATGGGCAACGGTTATTGCTTACCACCAGGTGATCCGTTTGCTCGTTTGCTGCCCTATCCTATAAAAAAAAAAATATATTTAAACAATTGTGATTAGAACTTACGAAGCCTAAGTATGAACCCTTGAGCTTCCAAAATTGAAAATAGATTTCAAAAGAATCGTGATGCGTAAACTGTTAGGACATATTCTATTGTTAGAGGACATTTTATGGTAAATTCGATTTCTACTTTGTCTATTTTCGCTTTCCTCCCTTACTTTAACCGTTTTATATTTCTTTGAAAATATTCGATTTGATGCATTTTGGAGTAAATGCTACTTATATTCTATAAGATCGTTTCACTATGTTGTCTTTTTTGATTTAGGACTTTGAATCTATTTAAGTGTAATTTTTGGTTAACGGATTTGACATATTTTTGAAACGTTATCCCACACTTATATTTAAAAAGAACCATCTCGAATGTAGCTTTCTTCGTCAGAATTATGTAGTTCATTTAGTCACTTTTTGAAAACACTTTTTTGCATATAAATGTAGTTATCAGTTAATATAATGTCCATTAACATTTAGAAAGCTTCAAAATAAATTAATAAACGTAATTGTTAGAGGGCCATTGACTCTAGTTGACAATTAACAATTAAAGTTGACCCAAGAGACAGATCCATTGCAAACTACCATACAATTATTGCTGCAGACAGTGTTAAAATAATTTTATTAATTATAATGTTATTTAAACTTTTGTACTACATGAATAAACATAACTCAACCGTTTCAATAAATTGTTATAAGAGCTCCACTCCTCATAGTATCTGGATAAATAGTATAATAACAAATGGTTTGCCAAGAAGTATCAGACAGTCGACGATTTTCAAACCAGACATCAACATTTTCTTACACAATCCATTTCATAGCCTGTATGACATAATTCTATCGAAAATGTATGTTATTTATTTTGGTATATGTACTAACAAAATAAGAATATTACTTACAATTTTTTCCTGTATAATCAAGTATTCGTTTGTTTTAAAGCTAACTGCCACTTTGTCCTAAATATTTATAGATAATAATAGTAATAATAGTGCTTAGGGAAGTGACGACCCCATCGCCTGCTGGTGGGGCATTTAATGCCCCTTGACTGCCATAAATGCCAGCTTGTGGCGAGCTGTCTGTGAGTTGCATCACCGAGGGTACCGATGTGCTTTAGGGGGGCGTATGCCACCCGCCTTTAAATTCAAATTCAAAATCATTTATTCAGTCTGGGCTGTTACAAGCACTTGTGAATGTCGAAAAGCTACGCCATAACCAGCCGGACAGAGTGGAGTCGCAAGAGCAGATGCTCGAAGGGTGGAAGTGTAATAATGTCATAACACCGACGTCTCGATCGCTATCGCAGACACACCTCTCTACACCCTTAGCCGGTCACACCAATTCTCTTCGCACCAATGGTCTGCTTTTTTGGGGGCCCCATTTAGTAAGCGGCGAGTCACCACCTGCCATATTTAAAATCAATTAGGAGGCTTTGAGAAGGCAGATGACAAGAGCCTCTTCCATAGTACGGTTTTCATTACCACCAAAATTGAAATGCAATAGTCCACAAACTTTTTGACCACAAATGACAATAGTTTCTGTGCATCTAGCTGGGTGTAGTCTTTAGCTGCATTTACATGATGCAGATAGAGATTATATTAGATCCAGTTGGTAGACGACACCCACACTTTCATAAAATTTTGCTTAAATGGCCTCTACGCGTTGGATCTGTATCCCCGTGCACGTCTTATAAAGGACCGTGTCTTATAAAGACGCGTGATGTTAGCTACAAAAAGAATAAAAAAAAGGAAACAAACGAACTTTATACAACATACACATATTTGCTGTTAACCATGTACTTTCAATAATTCAGTGATATGTACTACGTGTCTAGTAAATGAGATAAAAAGATTGATGACATAAAAACAATACATTATTTGCAGGATAGCGGAGCGTAACCGGGCGGCGGCGGGCAAGTCCGGCCTGATCTCCCGGCTGTTCGGCGGCACCGACCCCGACATCGTGCGCGACCAGACCACGCGCGCTCTGGACGCCAAGCTAGCCGCCGACGCCGCCAACATCGCAGACGCTAAGCGACACTTACAGTACGTACATTTTAAGTACCAAGCGACACTTACAGTGCTGTATATTTTAAGTACCAAACGACGCTTACAGTACCTACATTATAAGTACCAAGCGACACTTACAGTACCGTACATTTTAAGTACCAAGCGACACTTACAGTACTCACATTTTAAGTACTAAGTGACACTTATAATACGTACATTTTAAGTAGCAAGCGACACTTACAGTACGTACATTTTAAGTACCAAGCGACACTTACAGTGCTGTATATTTAAAGTACTAAGCGACACTTACAGTGCCGTATATTTTAGGTAGCAAGCGAAACTTACAGTGCTGTATATTTTAAGTACCAAGCGACCCTTACAATATGTACACTTTAAGTAGCAAGCAACACTTACAGTGCTTTATATTTTAAGTATCAAGCGACACTTACAGTGCCGTACATTTTAAGTACCAAGTGACACTTACAGTACGTACATTTTAAGTACCAAGCGATACTTACAGTGCTGTATATTTTGAGTACCAAGCGACACTTACAGTGCTGTATATTTACAGTACCAAGTGACACTTACAGTGCTGTACATTTTAAGTAGCAAGCGACACTTACAGTACGTATATTTTAAGTACCAAACGACACTTACAGTGCTGTATATTTAAAGTACCAAGTGACACTTACAGTACGTACATCCGAAGTAACAAGCGACACTTAAAATGTTAACACCTGGGCCGCCCATTCCATCCATGCGTAGGGGCCTCATAGCCAAGGCTCCGGCGGAGTTTAGTCGGTAGGTCACATCGGTCGTGCCGCCTCGGTCGGTGTGGAGTCCGACGTAATCACCGCGGCACTTTGTTGCGGCCATTGACATATATTTTACCGATAGATAACAACACTAAAGGAAAAAGTGTGTTCAAATACTGGTGAATGTTAGAACTATAATCAGCGAGATCGCTAAATCTATGTGACCTCGTCTGACCATAGAAAAAAGACAACTGCTGGATCGCTTGTCGAAGTATAGATTTCGTTCAACCAAAACGTCGTAACCGCCGCTTACTTATGACGTTTTGCCGAGCGCAGTGAAGCATGACGTTAAAGCGATACCAAATTTAATAAGCACATTGTACCTCATACACTT
The DNA here is from genome assembly GCA_036419045.1 of Scirpophaga incertulas. Taxonomy (NCBI): domain Eukaryota; kingdom Metazoa; phylum Arthropoda; class Insecta; order Lepidoptera; family Crambidae; genus Scirpophaga; species Scirpophaga incertulas. Next base: position 19,976,462 of record CM071638.1, on the reverse strand, counting down.
ATTATGTTTTATAATAGAAAGAATGGCAACATAAAAGAAAACAAAATATTAGGACTTTATTTAAATATTACTACTATATCAATTTGTACTAAACAATAAAAAATTACGAACTAAACATTTTATAATCATCCCGTCTATACATATATTAACCTAAAGTCGCCGCGTACGCTTAGGAATGGAGGAACATGATTTTAGCAAGCACGTGCCAGCGCGGCGTCAATAAATACAAAATATTGCTTACGTTGTATAATTATAATATTATTATCCTTATTTCCACTTAAACAACTAGATATTTTACTCACTTAAACTTTCAATAATTATTTTTGTTCAGGTTTACTATTTAATCACTGTTTTAATTATGTTTAATGTCGGCCTATGAGCGATGCACACTGCGCGAATGGCGACGACTCACTGAGCGAGGTGCAGAGTGTACCCTGCACTTCACTGGAACGTAGTGAGTGTTCGGGCGGGCGAATCTAGTACGTAGTACATATATATCGATAGTTGCGGCGGTATCCATGTAGATATCCAGACTCTTCTCCAGAACGAAAAAAACCATGGCCGCAAAATGACACTTCCAACTGCAAGTAACTTGACCTGATTAATAAAAAAGGACTCTATCGAATTATTTTAAACGTTTCTGACTCCGCAATTCGGCAGTCGACAATTTTTTAAATTCTATGCATAATAAGAGTACTATTTAACTGAGAAATATTGTAGAACCAACAGTACACCTGCATCTATTACTTTTGAAGATACATCGACATGTTTGCGGCGCTGTCGCGGGTCGCTTAAAAACGCTCCATACTAAAAACACTGCAATCGTGACGTCATAACTATGTAAACTCGCCTAATTTGTATGCGTGTATAAACAAATTTTAAAATACCCTTGTTATTTGTATGTTTATAGGTATACTTATTGTATAAAAAAATGTTACATTTGATGTGAGAATGCTAGAAATGTGTTCGTTTCATTAGAATTACGTAAATAATAATTGCTCATTTTTTAGAAATCTAAAAACAATATAAATTAAACTAAAATTTCTATATTGACATACTTTCATTATATACAAATTGCTTAAATTAGATAATTATGGTATAAAAACGGCCATAATTAGTTATGGTCGTCGACCCTATTCTATATTACAATATATTCCTTTCTTCCAGGGAGTTTACTAAGAAAGCGTCAATAGAAATAGAACATTTCCAGAAACAAAAGGACAAAGACCTCCACGAGTCGCTAGTCAACTTCATCACGCTGCAAGTGAAAGCAGCGAAAAAGGTACTTACGACACTGTTTATATGTTGATCTTGAGACGACTCATATGTTGCTAATAATATACTGGTATTATTAATTATATATTAGTATTAAAAGTCGATATAAAATAAAATATTATATGCATCCATCCGAAGTGAAGATTCTATCGAAGAAAACTCTGAATACGCAACATTTTATTACAATTTATATTTATTTATATATTTTATTGAAGCATTTACAAAATGTGTTACATATACATGTAAAAAGTGCACAAGATGGACTATAACGGCTATTGTTTTTTTAAAACAAAAGACGAGCACGTATTATTTGCTTAATATAAAAAATGTTTTTTCTTTCGTAATTGCTGTGATTATATCTATATTTAAAA